>JARFJB010002298.1:600000-1180000 GCA_036346205.1 Vesta saturnalis | reverse complement strand
CCTCCACACTCACACCTCACACTCACACTCACACCTCACACTCACACTCACACTCACACTCACACTCACACTCACACTCACACTCACACCTCACACTCACACTCACACTCACACTCACACTCACACTCACACTCACACCCACACTCACACTCACAGTCACACTCACACTCACTCACACTCACTCACACTCAGACTCACACTCACACTCACTCACACTCACACGCACACTCACACTCACACTCCACTCACACTCCACCATCACCTCACACTCACACTCACACTCACACTCACCTCACACTCACACTCCACTCACACTCACACCTCCACTCACACTCCACACCTCACACATCACACCTCACTCACATCACACTCACACTCACACTCACACACTCACACTCCACACTCACACTCCACACTCACACTCACACTCACACTCACACTCACACTCACACTCACACTCACACTCACACCTCACACTCACACCTCCTCCCACTCACACCTCACCACTCCACACTCACACCACACTCACCTCACACTCCACCTCACACTCACACTCACACTCTCACACTCACACTCACACTCACTCACACTCACACTCACACTCTCACCTCACACTCACACTCACACTCACACCTCCTCACACTCACACCTCACACTCACACACTCACACTCACACTCACACTCCACTCCACACTCCACTCACACTCCTCACTCACACTCTCACACTCACACTCACTCACACCTCACACTCTCACACTCCACTCACACCTCACACTCACACTCCACCTCCACACCTCACACTCACACCTCACACTCACACTCCACTCACACCTCCACTCACACCCTCACACTCACACTCCACCTCACACTCACACTCACACTCATCACCTCACACTCCACACTCACACTCCACACTCACACTCCCACTCACACTCCACTCACACTCTCCACTCACACTCCACTCACACTCACACTCACACTCCACTCACACTGCACCTCACACCTCACACTCACACTCCACTCACTCCACCTCACACTCACACTCACCTCACACTCACACTCCCACACTCACACTCACACTCCACTCACACTCTCGCACTCACACTCCACTCACACTCGCACTCACACTCGCACCTCACACTCGCACTCACACTCCACCCACCTCACACTCACACTCACACTCTCACTCACACTCACACTCACACTCACCTCGACACTCACACTCACACTCACACTCCCACTCACACTCCGCACCTCACACTCACCACTCACACTCGCACTCACACTCGCACTCACACCTCACACTCACACCACTCACACTCACACTCACACCTCCACTCACACACTCGCACTCACACTCGCACTCACACTCCCCACTCACCACCTCACCTCACTCTCGCACTCACACTCTGCACCTCCACACTCACCCTCCACTCCACTCCACACTCTGCACTCACACTCGCACTCACACTCGACCACTCCACACTCTCGCACTCCACTCACTCGCACTCACACTCACACTCACACTCACACTCGCACTCACACTCGCACTCACACTCGCACTCACACTCGCACTCACACTCGCACTCACACTCGCACTCACACTCGCACTCACACTCGCACTCACACTCGCACTCACACTCACTCACACTCGCACTCACACTCGCACTCACACTCGCACTCACACTCGCACTCACACTCGCACTCACACTCGCACTCACACTCGCACTCACACTCTCGCACTCACACTCCACTCACTCTCACACCTCGCACTCACACTCTCGCACTCACACTCGCACTCACACTCCACACTCCACACTCTCGCACTCACACTCCACTCACACTCGCACCTCACACTCGCACTCACACTCGCACTCACACTCCGCACTCACACTCGCACCTCACACCTCGCACCCACTCACACTCTGCACTCACACTCACCACTCACACTCTCGCACTCACACTCGCACTCACACTCACACTCACCACACTGCACTCCACCTCCACTCACACTCACCTCACACTCGCACTCACACTCGCACTCACCTCCACTCACCTCGCACTCACCCCCACTCGCACCGCACTGCACTCAGCACACTCGACACCTCCCCACCTCGCACTCTACTGCACTCACGCTACCTCCACTCGCACCTCGCACTCTCGCACTCCACCTCGCACTCGCCTCGCACTCGCGCTCACCCGCACTCCCACTCGCACTCGCACCTCGCACTCCCACCTCGCACTCGCACTCGCCTCCCCTCTCGCACCCGCGCTCGCACTCGCGCCTCGCACCGCCTCGCACCACTCGCACCTCGCCTCGCACCCCCGCACCGCACTCGCACCGCACTCGCACTCACCTCCCACTCGCACTCGCACTCCACTCCGCACTCACTCCACTCGCACTCGCACTGCACTCGCACTCGCACTCGCACTCCCACTCGCACTGCACACTCGCACTCGCTCACGCTCACGCTCACGCTCACGCTCACGCTCACGCTCACGCTCACGTTCACGCAAACCTCACGCTCACGCTCACGCTCACCCACTCACGCTCAGCTCACGCTCACTCCATCACGCTCACGCTCACCTCACCTCACGCTCACGCTCAGCTCACGCTCACGCTCGCTCACGCTCACGCTCACGCTCAGCTCACGCTCACGCTCACTCACGCTCACGCTCACGTCACACTCACACTCACACTCACACGCACATCTCACACTGACATAAATAGTGTAAAACAAGGCCTATGTAAAAAACCATTTACTATTCCAATCAAACTCACTCACTTTACTTATTCATTTTCCAACTCTGTACAACTCGTGTACTCCTGCAATAAACTCACCCACCTTTTACTGTGCTTATCCTATAAACTTACTGCAAAACTTTACACCTTAAAACGCACCAATCACAAAATAAATTTACTTGACGTTATTAAAACAATTAACTAAATTTGCATTTACAGAACTTTACTCAAACAAACTTTTCAATATTAAACTTCATTTTCACAACTATTCCAAAGCAAAATTTAATTTATTCACTACTAAATCATACGGAATAAATTAAATATTAAAATTTGATACTTTAATTTCAATTAAATTAATTCTCAATAATTATGATATATAAATATAATAATTTTAATAACTATGTTATCGTCACTCGTTCTTTGAAACTGAGTCACATTCAAATTAAACACAAAAGTGATTTACAACTATTTAAAAATATCGAAAACAAGAAAATTCATTTCGGAATTTAATTGGTACTAGTGTATAAACAATAGGTTTTGTACCACCTCAATTTCTTCCGGAAAAAATTTATTAGTAAAAGGAAGCAATGCATTCTTCATTGCAATTTCAGTTCACTAATTGTAACGGTTACTGCGGTCTGTGATAAATTCTTTTTTTCGTTAAGGCGGACCTATTTTTAGTTTTCGTTATTTGTAAAGACGTAGGTGTATAATGACGTTCATAATATAAGTGGTGCTAAAAGGCGTAAACTTACAAAAGAAAAGCATACCAAACTGCTCTTGACCAAAGTGCCTCCTTTAAGCGAATGTAAACCTGAACTCAAACCCTCGACATTTACAGCGGTGCTACCCCCATTACGCCAGATAGTAATAATCATGATGTAGAAGGAGCTCAAACTAATGCAACAGGTATGGAGAAATTCCATCAAATTGTTGGTTACATTATGCGTGCTTCTGTAGTTGATTGTCAAGAAAATGGACATTATTATCCCAATTCATCCCATAGTAGAAAAAACAAATATAGATACAGATACAGATGATAAGATATTTGGAATTTAAATAATGAATTAATTGAACACATTTTGCAAAGTAGTACTCTAGGATTTAAATCATTTTGATTTTACGAACTTTTTGCCGACTGTGGAGGACAGTCTTATAATAATGCTGAACGGTTCATATAGTGCACTTCCAACACGTATAAAGCGATCGAATAGTTAGACTTATTATTTTCCTGTGCAGCACATTCTTTAGCCTTGTTTGGCACAAGCGCTGTAGAATCATGTTCTTTGGACATTAATTGTTTCATGCTTCTCCACCCAGTTTATATTCTTTTTTCTCCCTGGGCACAAGATGGGACATTTTAAAATAATCTCTTCAATAAATTAAAGGCAGTCCAAAGACAGTACCAAGGCAACTTTCAACAACCAGACAGTCCTCTGTCTGAGCGGATGCCACCAGGCTTTATATGAAGGATTTCAAGATATTATTAGGTTTTACAAACCATAATTAACGATAAAAGCCACAATTCTCGAGCACAAGCAATGGGAATCTTAAAAATATGAATAAGTTGAAAACATGCTGTATGATTTCTTTTGGAATGCACTGCTAACAAAATCAATAGCACTAATAAAATTATGCAAAAAAACTGAACCTTACCTTAGTGGTTCAATTATATCCTGTTTAAGAAATATACAAAACTTTGAAAGGTCTGAAAAGAATGCAGAAACCTTATTAAAGAACAGTATCTATCGATCAGATATAAAAAGGTATAAAAGTACGAAAGCCCGATCAGATGAATCAAAAATACCGACACAGAATTTACTGGAAAAGAGAATATGATTTATTTCTAACATACTTCTAAACGAATACTGTTTACTGATAAAGATCTATTTACCAACACAGGGTATTCTAAAACATCACAACATGCACGAATGGTCCGATGAAAATCCCAATTCTGTCATGACTAGAAATTACCAACATATTTTTTCCCTTTTGGCTGGCATCCTAGAAGGGTTTTTAATAGGATCTTTTATTTTGCTTAGGCGTTTACTAAGAGCTGAATATTTGCACTTTTTAGGAGATACCATTTTCGAATTGTTGGAAGATGTACCTCTCCGACATGGACAAGATATGTGGTATATGCAGGACGGAGCTCCTGCCTATATTACTTTCGCTGTTCGGCGATGGTTTCACGAAAATTTTCCAGACCGTTGGATCGGGAGAGGTCAGGATGCACTCATATACTGACCCCCAAGGTCTCCCTACTTAAATGCTCTGGACTTCTATTTATGAGGCCATCTGAAAAGCATGGTTTATGCAACAGAAGTTAACACGATAGAAGAACTGCAAGAAAGAATTTTTAATATTTGCAATGAAATAAGAGACTCTGTTCACACTTTACGATCCGTAAATTTTAATTTCATTAAAAGACTACAATTATGTCAACAATGTGCCGGATGCCATTTTGACACTTGTAAATTATTATTATTATTAACTACGGGATTAGATAAATTTATTTTCATTTGTTTAAATTGTTAATAATTGATTAAGCTATTTATGTATCAATTTCTGCTCTTAATCTCTATTTTAATTTTTTTCCGCGCAAACTCTTAATTGTATAAAAAATGACAAAAGTGAAAAAAGCTTAAAAAGTGTAGTATTTAAAATTTTTTTTTTGTTGAAATCGACCATTGCAGGAAAAAGTTCTGAAAGAATCAAAACTAGGGGTTGCTGATTTCCCCCTCCGGATACATGAGCCAAAGAATAAACACCACCACAAAATAGCATTCTACTAGTTGACAATGTGTACCAAAATTGAAATTTGTAAGTTTAATCGTTTTTAAGAAAAAAAATATTTTCCGCCATATTGAAACTCAACAGGGAGGACCCAAATTGAAAAATTTCATAAGATCACCCGCCTAAAATGGCTTGCAGAATATTCTGGTAAAATATTTGACCATCATTCTGGAACACCCTGTATATTCGATGATGATCAAGCTGCAGAAAAAAACATTATGTGATTAATTACCAGAAAAACCGCGTATATTCACAAAAATCATACGACAATTTTTAATAATTATGCAAACTCTATTGCTTCTTCAACGTAACATGTAGGTATGTGTGTAGAATATAAATTAACAATGTGATTCATTCGGATTCGAAAAGGGTTATTGGGCACAACATTTGACATAAGAACTACAGGGTATTTAATATAACTTACTTTGTTTGGATTACGATATTTTTATACGGAATTTATAAGATTTTTAACACCTCCATGTTTTCAATTTCAGATAAATTCTATATATGTACAATGAACTAACTTTCATTATTTAAATAATTTTGGTTTTTTCCTGGTACCATTATATTGAAGGTTGCAAAATATGATAAATATGTTACATTTGTTTTTTCGCCATTTTAATGTAATTAACTAATTCTACTTATTTAAATAAATAAGTCTTTTAATTCAAATTTTGTGCTAGAACATAGCAACTGCATTAAAATGAAGTAATGCAAATTGCAAAATAATTCTAACAAATTCCTGATGTATATTTAAAATCAGGTTTGATAATGTTTTCATCTACAAACGCACAGTATAGCTTCCTTTTAACTTAAACACTTTTCGATCACCTGCTGGAGCAACCATCTGATCACACATCCTTCCCTGGCATGAAGCCACCCAACCAAATCTTAGTTTGTGTATTTCTCGTACTCTATCAATTCTTTAAAGTACTACTGAGAAAACTTATTCCTCTGTATTCTTGCAATCACTCTTGTTCCCTTTACCCTTATACAGTGGTACAATGATCGCGCTTTTCCAATCTCTCGATTTTCCACTTAAGGCATACATTGAATAATTCACAATTTCGTATAACTTTGCACCATCTGTAGTTTAGCATTTCACCAGTGATTTCATGTCTCTACCTCATTTATCCCAACCCTTTTCAGTTTCATTCACCATCCTTCTACATTCTCCTTATTTATCCTTCAGCTTACTTTCCTCACTACTGTACAGCTTTCTGAAATATTCTTACCAGCATTTCCTCACTTAAATCGTCTCATACTATTTCGTTGCTCTTATTCATAACTCCTGAGCCTTATGTTTTGGACCATGCTGTGAGTTTTTGTTTCTCAAAATCATTCTGTATTTTCTCTCCTTCGACAGCTCACTTCCTCTTTACTATTCTCACTGCCTCCTTCGCTTCTTTGTTTTTAATCTGTACACCTCATACAATCGCTTTTCCAAATGTGTCCAAAAGACATTTGCAACTATTAGAAGCATCAATATCTGCCTTTTATTAAGTGTCGAATAATATCCGCCTTTTCACTATGTGCAAATGAAAACTGTGCACAACATTTTAAGCACTTTACATCACTATCTAAGGTTGTCTTTTAATAAATGGATATTTACTTTCAATTATTAAATTACTTTTTTTGCCATTTTTGGTTTTCTACCGTCCTAGGTGATAATTTATATTATTGATCTAAAACCAGTTATTTATTAACACTTAACGTTAACCTTAACTAACGAACTATTTACTATATCTGTTTACACGAACCTTATATTTATTTTCTACACGTACAGGACATCGTCGTAAGTAAATTCTTTTCGCGCTAAGCTTGATACTTAATACTGCCTCATAAGATCGCGCTATTTATTTAAGTCAACAAAAGTGCTAGAAAAGTCTCGTAAATTTTTTTATGTCATCCTATTGTTTCAGACGGTCGCTCTATCTCATTCGTACTTTCTAGACTTTGACTAATTCCTTCTAAACAATGAAACGTCAAAACGGGTCAAAACGGACTTCTTTAAAAAAATTTACGTAATTAATTTTCGTTCATAACAAAACTTATAATAATTTACGTAATTTGTTAAAATAATGACATATACGAAATGATGTGTTTAAAAATGGACTATGCAGTATAAACGGACGAATGCTCGCCTTATATAAAACCAGCATCTCATTATTGCCAAAACAACTACGAAAGTACCGCATATACTCTGGTCATGATTACGGTGTATAAATCCGTTTACTTTGGATATCTGATATTCTCCTAATGCATTTTGTGCTTTTGGTGTAAAGTGACTCTAACCGACAATTTTGATTGATCTGCCAATATCGTATTTACTCGACAGATCATTTATTATATATATATATATATATATATATATATATATATATATATATATATATATATATATATATATATATAATGGGTCATTTTCTGGGGACATCTACATAATACAATTTATAATCATATAGAAATACAAACAATTGAGGAATTACGCACGAATAGTCAGTGCTTGCCAATTGAATCAAAACTTTATACGAAATGTAGTGTAAATATTTCTTCACGGACTTGCTTGTCAAAACAGCGTGGCGGCCATTTCGAATATTTGTTATAATTAATTATTAATGTTATTCAGGTTTTCTTTATTGTTCAACATGCGGTTAACGAGAATTCATTCATTTGAAATAAAATTTTACTCTAATCAATTAATTAAGCAAGAACAACTTCATAATTAATTTTTTAAAAAGCTCTTTATTGTTAAGTGAATTAAATATTAGTTTAAAAAAATTTCTTTTGATCTCTTCCGTGAGGTTTCTAGATTTATACTGTTTGAATCTAAACTCATTATTAACTTTTGAGACTGAAAATCGGGAAAAATTGTAAATGGAAATATTCATTCTTCTTCACCAACATAATACATTGATTCATTTGATCAGTAATAACGATCTCCTGGTTTTTGTGATGATTCGTCCACGCATCATTTACTAATTTTGAATTATGAAAGAATCAATTGCATACACACACACACACACACACACACACACACACACACACACACACACACACACACACACACACACACACACACACACACACACACAACCACACAACACCAGCACACAGACACACAGACACACAACAAAGACACACAGACACAGACACACAGACACCAGACACAAGACACACAGACACAGACACACAGACACACAGACACACAGACACACAGACACACAGACACCAGACACACAGACACACAGACACACGACACAGACACACAGACACACAGACACACAGACACACAGACACACAGACACACGACAGACACACAGACACACAGACACACAGACACACAGACACACAGACACAAGACACAGACACAGACACACAGACACACACAGACACACAGACACAACACGACAACAGACAACAGACACACAGACCACACGACACAAGACACAGACACACAGACACAGACACAGACACACAGACACACAGACACAACAAGACACACAGACACACGACACACAGACACACAGACACACAGACACACAGAACACAACAACAACAACAGACACAAGACACAAGACACACAGACACACAAGACACACAGACACAGACCACAGACACACAGACACACAGACACAACCAGACACACAGACACCAGACACACAGACAACACCAGACAACAGACACACAGACACAGACACACAACACAGACACACAGAACACACAGACACACAGACACACGACACAGACACACAGACAACACAGACACACAGACACAGACACACAGACACAACCCAACACAGACACACGACACAAACGACACACAGACACAGACACAAGACACACAGAACCACAGACACACAGACACACAGACACCAGGGGAAAAAAAAAATATCAGAAAAGAATCCTTTCCGTGGCGGCGTTAGATCTGGGTAAGCACATGCACATTTCAACAATTTTTAATATGTTGTGCGATATATCTTCACCCTTGAAATGATTCAAAAGCTCGGCCCATTGTTTGTCAATAGAGACAGGAACTTCTTTCCATTCTTTTATTTTTTGACTCGTTATATATTTTATAATGTGCACAGTTTCATCAAAAAGTCCCGAATCATCTATACAAATATCAGTGTGTTGTTTTTTAAAAACAGTTAATCTGACCAGAGTGGTTCTTTTTTTAGCAATACCCAACGAAACGCTTGCGTCTATTTATCCAAATAGGTTATACAAGTACCATAAAACATGGTCACCGACGTTTTAAATTGAGTTACGGCTAGGTCTACTCCCGCATTTACCAAAGCTACTAGCATAGTGATAATTTAATTTGGCAAAAAGAATTTTCCGTTCTACTGATTGTTGCTTTAAATCTGATAGGACCATGTATACTTCTACCAATGAAGATTTGCAGATTCCATTTGCAACACACATTTATGAAATGACCATAGCCAGATTTAAAAAAAAATGATTTTAGAACTATTAAGTATCAATGTGGGACATTTTTCTTGAGAAAGAAGGCAACTCTGTAACGGCATTTGAATATCGAGTTTTACTGGTTTTGGTATTAAACAAACTCACAAAATTTTTTTGTTCAGATCGAATAGTAAAATGTAGAAATACCAAGATTTTCACAATAATGGCTTTGATGTTATATAAGCAGTCTGTGATGTTTGAATACAGTTATGAGCAGTACAATTCACTTCAACTTAAGGTATTTTAAGTAACTGCTGAACTTTATGAAAGACGTTATTTTGGCCATATTTAGCTACTCCTCACAAATTGCAATGGTGTTATCAACGCACATTACCATTACTTTTGTTGTTAATGCGTATTTGTCAAAGGTTTTAATAATATATTCGGATATAATGTCTGAAGTTTCACCAGAAATATCTTGAACTTCCAAACGTTTTACTTGAATCCCCTTGCCTATCATAAAGTGTCTTACGAGTACAATTTCCCCATCATCCCATGATTTGAACAATCGGTATAGATTATTACAAAATTGACCTTTCCAAGATCACTTTGTTGGAGGGTTTTCTTTTGTAAGATGTTACACTGTACTTTCAGATTTGGTTCTAGTAGATGCAAATTTTTGTTGGAAGCAAGTTATTATTAGCTTACTTGCAATCCATAGAACGGAAGGACTGATTGGATCACGTTGTGGTGTGACCAAGTACGTTTAATCGAAGCTAGCTTTTGTTCTTAACAATCATCACGCCATACCTTGCAAAACCATCCCTGCCTCTTATTTATTTTTCATTCACAATCTTTCTCCATGCTTTCCTATCTCCGCATACCTCCCTAGCTTCCGCAAGAGTCATACATTGTCTCTGACATGTCCTTTTAATTTTAAAACTCCTTATCTTTCTTTATTTTATCATAAATTCTACTACATTCGGTGAAGTTTTACGCGGTCTACCACGCCCGGCCTTACCTCTAACCTCCCCCATATATATTTGCTTCGTTAATCTTGTCATTCTCTCAATGTGTTCAAACTAACGTAATCGACTACTTTTATACCTATCCATCATTGTCTTTTCCTCGCCACACTCCGTCATTATACACTCATACTTTACCTTATCCCTTCTCGTTTTACCACGTGCGCTTCTCAGGAATCTCATACCCACGGCATTTATCTTTCTTTCGTGCTTTTTTTGACATACCCATGTCTCACTTCCATACAGGACTGACGGGATAAACTCGCCATTATAGATTGCTCGTTTCGCAACTAGACTTATGCTTTCGTTTTTCATTATCGTCCACATACCTCCAATCAATGCCCTTCCAGCATTGACCCTTCGTCCAATCTCGCCATCCATTGTACCATCTGCAGTAAACATTCTACCCAGACATACCAACTCGTCCACTTGCTCCACAATTTCATTTTGTAGAGTAAACGCTCTACTCTCCTTTCCACCTTCCCAATTGAGCACCACAATCTTAGTTTTGTTCATGTTTACCTTTAGATTCATGCTCTCATAGACTGTATCAAACTTCCTCAGAGCAGTTTGTGGCTCATCCGCACTGTCACTTAATAAGACTGTGTCATCTGCATACACCGGAACTCGTACATTTACATCACCAACAATTACACCATTTGTATCGGTACGCGCTTATCTAACACATTTATCCATGTATACGTTGAACAACCACGGTGACATCACACAGCCTTGTCGCACTCCTTGCTCAATATTAAATTATTCACTCACACCTCCTCTCACCCTAACACATGCATATGCCCGGCTTCCGTTGTATACTGCACTTATTCCGTGTATTAGACCTTTATTTACGCCATATTCATTTAATATTTCACACAGCTTCTCCCTATTCACTCTGACGTATGCTTTCACCAGATCTACAAACGCACAGTATAGCTTCCTTTTTAAACTTAAACACTTTTCGATCACCTGCTGGAGAGCAACCATCTGATCAACACATCCTTCCCTGGCATGAAGCCACCCTGCACAACCCAAATCTTAGTTTGTGTAATTTCTCGTACTCTATCAAATACTTTAACAGGTACACTGAGAAAACTTATTCCTCTGTAATTCTTGCAATCACTCTTGTTCCCTTTACCCTTATACAGTGGTACAATGATCGCGCTTTTCCAATCTCTCGGCACGTTTCCACCCTTAAGGCATACATTGAATAATTCACACAATCTTCGTATAACCTTTGCACCTCTGTAGTTTAGCATTTCACCAGTGATTTCATGTCTCTACCTCATTTATCCCAACATCCTTTTCAGTTTCATTCACCACTCCTTCTACATTCTCCTTATTTAGTCCTTCAGGCTTACTTTCCTCACTACTGTACAGCTTTCCGAAATATTCTTACCAGCATTTCCTCACTTTAAAATCGTCTCATACTATTTCGTTGCTCTTATTCATAACTCCTAGAGCCTTATGTTTTGGACCATGCTGTGAGTTTTTTGTTTCCCTCAAAATCATTCTGTATTTTCTCTCCTTCGACAGCTATCACTTCCTCTTTACTAATTCTCACTGCCTCCTTCGCTTCTTTGTTTTTTAATCTGTACACCTCATACAATCGCTTTTCCAAATGTGTCCTTACAAAAAGACACTTTGCAACTATTAGAAGCATCAATATCTGCCTTTTATGGTTAAGTGTCGAATAATATCCGCCTTTTCACTATGTGCAAATGAAAACTGTGCACAACATTTTAAGCACTTTACATCACTATCTAAGGTTGTCTTTTTAATAAATGGATATTTACTTTCCAAATCTCAATTAAATGTACACTTTCTTTTTGCCATTTTTTGGTTTTCTACCGTCCTAGGTACGCACTACATTATAATAATTATTGATCTAAAACCAGTTATTTATTAACACTTAACGTTAACCTTAACTAACGAACTATTTACACTATATCTGTTTACACGAACCGGTATATTTATTTTCTACACGTACAGGACATCGTCGTAAGTAAATTCTTTTCGCGCTAAGCTTGATACTTAATACTGCCTCATAAGCGGGATCGCGCGCTATTTATTTAAGTCAACAAAAGTGCTAGAAAAGTCTCGTAAATTTTAGAGCTTGTGATGTCATCCTATTGTCTTATCAGACGGTCGCTCTATCTCATTCGTACTTTCTAGACTTTGACTAATTCCTTCTAAACAATGAAACGTCAGAAACGGGTCAAAAACGGACTTCTTTATAAAAACGAAACATTTACGTAATTTAAATTATTCGTTCATAACAAAAACTTATAATAATTTACGTAATTTGTTAAAATAATGACATATACGAAATGATGTGTTTAAAAAATGGACTATGCAGTATAAAACGGGACGAATGCTCGCCTTATATAAAACCAGCATCTCATTATTGCCAAAACAACTACGAAAGTACCGCATATACTCTGGTCATGATTACGGTGTATAAATCCCGTTTTACTTTGGATATCTGATATTCTCCTAATGCATTTTGTGCTTTTTGGTGTAAAGTGACTCTAACCGACAAATTTTGATTGATCTGCCAATATCGTATTTACTCGACAGATCATTTACCTTATTATATATATATATATATATATATATATATATATATATATATATGGGTCATTTTTTCTCTGGGGACATCTACATAATACAATTTATAATCATATAGAAATACAAACAATTGAGGAATTACGACAACGAATAGTCAGTGCTTGCCAAGCGTTGAATCAAAACTTTATACGAAATGTAGTGTAAATATTTCTTCACGGACTTGCTTATTGTGCAAAACAGCGTGGCGGCCATTTCGAATATTTGTTATAATTAATTATTAATGTTATTCAGGTTTTCTTTATTGTTCAACATGCGGTTAACGAGAATTCATTCATTTGAAATAAAATTTTACTCTAATCGTGTAACTTAATTAAGCAAGAAACAACTTCATAATTAATTTTTTTTAAAAAAAGCTCTTTATTGTTAAGTGAATTAAATATTAGTTTATAAAAAAAAAAATTTCTATTTTGATCCTCTTCCGTGAGGTTTCTAGATTTATACTGTTTGAATCTAAACTCATTATTAACTTTTGAGACTGAAAATCGGGAAAAAATTGTAAAATGGAAAATATTCATTCTTCTTCACCATAACATAATACATTGATTCATTTGATCAGTAATAACGTGGCATCTCCTGGCCCTTTTGTGATGATTCGTCACGACGCATCATTTACTATTAATTTTTTGAATTATTGAAAGAATCAAATTGCCATACACACACACACACACACACACACACACACACACACACACACACACACACACACACACACACACATATATTCCAAAATACGGCGTATTTCTGAGTGAAATCGTTCCGAAGCTACATGCATCTGTAGGGTTTTTTTATATTCTGACATTGACATCTGACCTTCAGGTCAACCATATTAATAGCCGTAGTTCTAAGGAATATTTTAATGAAAACCGCACCATTCTACGTCAAACCGTTCGTATTAAAATCCATGTATGGACAGACGAGGGTACAGTTGGTTGCCTTACATCCGATCCGCGCCGATTCAGACCAGGTCGATGTAGTTTTTTTTAACGGAGAGGAACCAAGTACTTCTCGGATAGGAAGTGAAACTATAGATCATAAGTAGAATGAATCAGCTTAGGAAGTGACGTCATGTGGCCGGAACCATTTCCCACCCCTATGGCTTCTTTTTGGTGGCCTTTTTCAACCCCTAGACGGAATTTTCAACCCTCGATGGCATTTTTAACCCCAATTAGTGACCTTTTGACTGGGGTCGGCTTCTTTTCGGGGTCGATTTTCAACCCATTCATGGAATTTTCAGCACTTGGCAGTATTTTCACTCCTAATTAAGGCCTATTTGGCGGTCCACTCCAGTGTTTAGAATTGTGGGGGTGGTTACGCGACATTTTCATCCTTAATTAAGGCCTCAGCCCCTGGAGGGTAGGCAAATGCGTGTGTTCTGATTGGTAGACTTGGGGGTAGATCACAGTCCTTAGTTTCTGATTGGACCATGGACTCCGCCCCCGGGTTTCTGATTGGTTACGGGACGGGGCTTGTCGACCATTTTGGAGGCCATTTTGTTGGCCATGGTGGGAAATTTAAAAATGGTATTCTAATAAGGGGCTCGTAAGATAGGTATAGGACGGCCCCTAGTTTCTGATTGTTGACGGCCATTTTGTTATTTAACTATGCCCCTCTGGCTTTTGATTGCTCCTTAGCCCCACTACTCAACCGCTGTGCTCTGATTGGAGGACTAAGTCTCTGCGTTCTGATTGGTTATGGCGAGAAATTTGAATTTGTATTCTAGTAAGGGGGCCTAATGCTAACTTGTAAGACAGGTATAGAGCTTCGTAACTTGCTCTCGGGGCTTCCCCCCCTTGTAGTGGTCGGGACCTGTTTGTGGTTCTTCGTCCATTGTCGTGAACCCCTTGGCGGGAAATTTGAATTTGTATTATAATAAGTGGGGCCCTAATTCTAATTGGCAAGACAGATGTAGGGCTTCGCAACTTGCTCTCGTGGCTTTGCCCCACTCGTCCTGTCCCCTAGACGTGAAATATGAATTTGTGTTTAAGTCTCTGCAGGTTATGGTGGGAAATTTGAATCTGTATTTAAGTGTCTTCATTCTGATTTTTATCGCTGTATGCAAAATAGTGTTACACGCTAATTTGAGTAACATTATTGTTATTATGGTTGACTAATGATAATGCGTTGGGTAAAATAGAAACACGGAGGCCTATAGTTGTCTTACGCAATGAAGCAGGTGTCAGTTTAAATCACATATGTATTACCAAAATTGTAAATGATAGTCAACTTGTTTATTTACCCTGGGAGTTTGTATGTAAAATAATATAGTGATCTGATTTCGAGTTGGGTTATATCCTTTATTGTATAGGTATTTCTACTAGTTTAACTGTGAAACGTATTTTAGCACTGTATGCAAAGAATGATTTCTCAGAGACTGACTTGTTAATTGATTTGTTTGATTTGATTTAGTTGGTTGCTTTGATATTCTCAAAGTAGTATTACTTATAATAGATGATTAAAACCATTTAGCTTTTTTTGTTTATAATTTTAATTATGACTCATAATTAAAACCATAATAAGTGGTGTATAACAGTGGACTAAGCCCCGAAAGTTGGTGTGGACGAATTTATACCGATCTCACAAGTTAGAACAAGGCTTCTTATTTCAAATTTCACCACCATAAACATTACAGTGATCTGTATGTATTTTTAAAGTCTACTAGGTAAGGGGCCATGACAATGGGGCGAACTCCCAAAAGCAACTTCCGAAGACCTATTCCTATCTTATAAGTTAGAATTAAGGCTCACTTAGTAGAATACAAACTTAAATTTCGCGCGATAACCTGCAAAGACTTAAATACAATTTCAAATTTTCCTCTAGGGACGAAGGCTCGAAAGCAAGCTGCGAAGCTCTACACTGTCTTATAAGTTACCATTAGGCCTGCTTATTAGAGCACAAGTTCAAATTTCTCGCAATAAACAATCAGAATGTAGAGACTGAAAGATTTAATAAAACGTTGAAAACAAAGATGTGGTAAGGCTAAGCTCCGAGAGCAAGTTGTGAAGCCCCACGCCTGTCGTACACGTTAGCATTGAATACAAATTCAAATTCACCGCAATAACCAAGCAGAATTCAGAGACTTAAATACAAATTCAAATTTTCCGCCAAGGAGTCACGACAAGAAGGCCTGAGAGCAAGTTGCGAAGCCCTATACCTATCTTATATAGAGTGATTTGTTTGAGATTGATTTGTTAATTGATTTGTTTGATTTGATCGAGGCTGATTACCTTGGTAATATCAAAATAGTATTACTTATAATAAATAGATGGTTAAAACCCTTTATCTTTTTTATTTATAAATTTAATTATGACTCATAATTAAAGCCATGATAAGTTGTGTAACAGTGGACTAAACCCTGAAAACAAGTGTAGACGTGTTATGCCGACCTCACAAGTTAGAACTAAGGCCTCTTATTTCAAATTTCCTGTATAACCATTACAATGATCTGTATGTAGTTTTAAACATACCGCTAGGTGGAGCCACTTCTAAGAAAACATTCATTAGTCTATACAAAGTAGATGGCGCACAAACAAATTCAAATGTTAGCATGACAGGCTAAGACCCGAAAGCAACTTCCGAAGACCTATATTTAGTATCTTTATATGTGATCGCAAATTAGACATTGCACAACAAAAATGGGGTGGAGAATCCATGATTGCGGTTAAAAATCATTTTTTATGCGAAGTGCTTGACGCTTCCATTATAACAACCGTTATTTCGTCTATTGTCGGATGTAAGTGTATTTTGTATGTTATTTCAATACACATTCCTCCTAATACCACATTAAATAATTTTCAACTATTTTTTGAGCTACTAAAACAACATGAGTGTAGTTTTGGTAAAGTTCTCATAATAATTTTAACAATATTAATATTACAGATAATTGAATTATTACATTGATTGATCCAATTTAATCACATAACTAATATTAAAGATAGAATACTTGACTTAGTATTAAGTAATGTCAATTGTAGCGTAATCCACGATAATGCACCTATTGTGATATAAGATACATATCATCCCGCCTTAGAGGTATACAATCAAAAATATTGACCGATTTTCAATTAATAATAAAAATAAACGCTATAACTTTAGGCGAGCTGATTATGTTAATCTATATGGTCTTTTTAGAGCAATACAGACATGCTGATACTGTGTGTGAACATTTGTATATGATTTGATATCAAATTCTTGATACATATGTACCTTTATATAAAAATAAGTGGTCCAAATACCTTATTTGGTTTACTTCTGAAATAAAAAGAATATATTGCTCAAAACTAAATTTTACAAAAAAAATATAAAAAATTTAGATCTGTGACTTACTTAACCCACTGGAAACATTTTCGCGGCCAAATTGATGTCATTTACATGGACTTCAGCAAAGCGTGTGATGTTATTCCACATGACATTATTATTACTAAACTTAAGAACATGGGCTTTTACGATACCCTTCTTACCTTCTTTGCTTCCGACCTAAACGGTCGAGTACAACGCATTGTCTACAATAATTACATTTCTGAGACTATTATTGTCACCTCTGGCGTTCCTCAGGCATCCAATTTGGGTACACTTTTATTTTTACTATTTATAAATGATCTTCCTAGCAGAATGAATGAATGTGGAAAGCTGTTAATTGTGTATTATATTCGTGTTCTACTAACTATCTACCTTTAAATACGTCTAAATGTAAGGTGGTTTCTTTCACTAAAAAATCTAATCAAGAACTAATTTGATCAAAGATTTAGGTGTATACTTTGATGGTAGTTTTACCTTTTCTTACCATATTATTGAGTTATTTCGGTCAGCAATTAGTATACCTGGTTTTATTTTACGTAACTGTAAAACATTTTCAAACATAGAGGATGTTGTCATATTCAATTATTGAACAGGTTTGACTTTTGCTCTCAGGAATTTAGAAGAGGTACAATAAGTTTAAGTTTTCTTTATAATCTTATCCACAACAAAATTGATTCACCTGAAATGTAATTAATTTCTCAGTTCCTTTACATAATACTCGGTACAGAACAGAATTCCGCTGTACGATACGACATACAAATGTATTGTACATGTCTCCAATTATTAATGCATGTAGAACTTATAACAACCAATGTGTCCTTATTGATATTGATTTGCATCAGTGTACAATACAAACATTATTATATCGAGTTAGTAGTTATTTAAATACCACATATATTTAGTACTTAGGTCAATTGAATATTTAGTATATTTTGTACTGAGATATTTGTTTCTTTATTATTTATCTTTGCACAATGCTTAAGTTATGTTTTTCATATTTGTCCTATAATTGGAATTAATTATTCTGTTG
Organism: Vesta saturnalis; assembly: GCA_036346205.1. Classification (NCBI taxonomy): domain Eukaryota; kingdom Metazoa; phylum Arthropoda; class Insecta; order Coleoptera; family Lampyridae; genus Vesta; species Vesta saturnalis. The sequence continues at coordinate 1,161,069 of JARFJB010002298.1, read as the reverse complement.
GACAATAAATGCTATTTTCTTATTTATACCTGTCTTAAATGTCAGCATTATGCCCCTTATTAGAATAGAAGTTCAAATTTCTCGCAATAAACAATCAGAATGAGAGGCTTAAATACAAATTCAAATTTCCCGCCAAGGGGACAGGAGGCGAAGCCCCGAGAGCAGGTTGCGAAGCCCCTGCACCTGTCTTACAAGTTAGCGTTACGACCCCGTATTAGAATACAAATTCAAATTCCACACCACAACCAAGCAGAATGCAGCACCAGGTACAACCAAACATGAAATCATGGCTCTAGCAATTAAATTAAGTAAATAAAATATGTGTTGGGTATCTTATAAGTTAGCATTACGCCCCCTTAGAGTACAAGTTCAAATTTCTTGCAATAAACAACCAGAATGTAGAAACTTAAATACAAATTCAACTTTACCGCCAAGAGTACAAGAGGCGAATCCCTACATCTGTCTTACAAGTTAGCGTTAGGACCCCCTTATTAGAATACAAATTCAAAATCCGCGCCATAACCAAGAAGAATGCAGGGACTTAAATACAAATTAAAATTTTGCGCCAAGGGAGTCACGAGAAGGGGTCGAAGGCCCGAGAGCAAGTTGCGAAGCCCCATACCTGTCTTACAAGTTAGCTAGTTAGTTGCAAATTCAGATTTCACGCCTAGCTAGGACAAGGGCGAAGCCCCGAGAGCAAGTTACAAAGCCCTACACCTGTCTTGCAAGTTAGCATTAGGGCCCCACTTATTAGAATACAAATTCAAAATTCCCGCCAAGGGGTTCACGACAATGGGCGAAGACCCACGAACAAGTTCCAATCACGACAAGTGGGACGAAGCTCCGAGATCAAGTTACGAAGCCCTATACCTGTCTTACACGTTAGCATCAGGCCCCCTTATTAGAGTACAAATTCAAATTTCCCGCCATAACCAATTAGAATGCAGAGAATCCGAACACAGCGGTTGAGTAGTGGGGCTAAGGAGCAATCAGAAGCCAGAGGGGCATAGTTAAAAAACAAAATGGCCGCCAACGATCAGAAAACAAGGGCCGTCCTATACCTGTCTTATGAGCACCTTATTAGAATACTATTTTTAACTTTCCCACCATGGCCAACAAAATGTCCTCCAAAATGATCGACAAGCCCGACCAATCAGAAACCAGTGGGCGGACTCCATGGATCAATAAGACACGAAAGAGTGTGATCTACCCCCAAGTCCATCAATCAGAACATACGCATTTGCTTACCCTCAAGGAGCTGAGGCCTTAACTAGGGGTGAAAATGTCGCGTGACCACCACCACGCTCCTCAACACTGGAGTGGACTGACAAAAATGATGGTTTAATTAGGGGTGAAAATACCGTCAAGGGCTGAATATTCCATCCAGAGGTTAAAAATCGCCCTCGAAAAGAAGCCGCCCTCAGCTAAAAGGCCACTAATTAGAGTTAAAAATACCATCGAAGGCTGAAAATTCCGTCTAGGGGTTGAAAAAGGCCCCCAAAAAGAAGCCATGGGGGGATGGGCCCACGAGGGGGCGTGACCTACCCTACAATTATTGACGTCACTTCCTCAGCTGACTTCCGACTTTCATATGACAATACGATGTTTGACACGTTAAAGACCGCCCGCAGAAGATAAAATTCCTTTATTAGGAAAAAATTATAATGACATTTAGTGGCAATAACTATTAGTAGTTGATGCGCATAGAGATGTTTGATGTTTCCGTTGGTTTCTAGATCTACGTCCACAAATATAAATATAATCTGTAAATAAATACAAACACTAATTTGCCACTAATTCGTTACGCTTTACAAAATAAAACTACTAGCACCGCAAAGGAGTGTATGAAATGGCGACTTTCGTCATGTACGTACTAGTACATACTACTATTTTCATTGTGGTATATTAAAAAAAGTGAGCAAATACACTACAAACTCAGTTATTAATAATAAAACAATATTTCCACTTTCTTCCCAAGAAAATCAAATGAAGGAAACAGTTAATATAGGTAGTGGCTTAAATCGTAAGTATATATTGAATATTAGAAAAAATATCCTTAATCAATCTATATGTCTCCGTGAACAAGGATGTCCGGAATGCACTATTTTCTAGAAATTCTGCCATTGGTGAAAATTATACTACCAAAAAAAACTTTATATTCACACACGTGCGCGCACGCACGTACACCCACGCATGCACATACATACATGGTTGCCAACTCTGCATCATTTGGGGAATATACAAGATACTTCCCGAATTGACGAGTAGGTTAAAAATTTCTCTCAGAACCTTTTTCTATCTATGAGCTGAACATTTTTTTAAATAAGTTGTACGCCGAATCGTGCATTACCGCACACACACACGCACAAGCACATGCAATTATATACACGCGAGCACGTGCGCGCACTTGTATGCAACCACACACTTGACGCACTCGCGCACAGAACCGCACATAGGGAGACACAGAACAAGTGTTCAAAATTGTGCTGTACGGAAAATATTCTGTCCCAACTATTCAATATATAAATATAATTTTGGAGCAATTTTAATGAAAAAGGAAACAAATTTGCAATAGACGCCAAAAAATATGGATAATTTAAATGGGACCCATTTAGTTCAGAGCGTTTCCAAAAGGTCTAGAATGATTTTTGTTCAGAAAAATTATTTGAAATTGAGTCATTTGTTCAAATAAATGTAAAAGAACAAAGGGTTGGCTAATATAAAACTTCCTAAAGTGGTGGTGGGAGTACCATTCGTTGGACAATTTTTGCATCAAAATATTAGCCTTGACAAATTTCAAGTCAATTAGTCCAAATGTTAGCTAAAAATACCAAATAACAAAGAAATTAAGTTTAAAAGTAAAAACAAAAATAGGGTTGACGTATAATGGGATTAGCGTATACTACGGCCATCCGTGTGGGTTGATATAGTTTAATAAACAAAACAGTAGGATATTTTCCATGACCAAATATGGCGCCGGACGGACGAATATAAAAAAACGGTTTGCTGATTCAGAATTGCGGTACGTAAATAGTAAAGAAAAGGAAGTGGTACCCAAACAGTTGGTAATGGTACCTAAAAATGCAAATATCTTAGAAACTGTTAAGTTATCTGAAAAACATCAAGGTTTCGTATTTTAATAAAACAAATCAAATTTACTCCATTGGCGTAGAAATTAGGGGATAAAAGGTTGCACTACCTCTTGTATTCTACGCCACTGTACATTATAAAAACGTATTAATAAGCTAAAACCAATGTACTTTATATCTCTTTATATACCTAGAACGAGAAAAATTTTTTTCTTTTGTAAATATTTCAAAAATCAATTTTTTTTGTAACTTTGACACTGTATCTCGAAAACGAAGCACTATTGGACTTATGTTTATATGAAAGTTTTGTGTTAAAATGATCTAGCACTGCCTGAAGTTACATGTATTCTTCCTGATACACTATATATATATATATATATATATATATATATATATATATATATATATATATATATATGTAATGCGCCCTACTTTTAGGGTTCTATACTTATATTTATAATGCGCCCTTCTGGTTTGGTAACCCAACGCGGTTTTATTTTGCCTCGGCTTTGCTCAATCGGGTTTATTTTATAAACGGGTGTGGTTCGTAGTACAGGATGGGCTTAACACTGTAGCCTTAAATAAAATCCGTAAAGCATTTTTAACACGTATATTAAACACATATTTACAATAAATAAAATAAACGGTAACTAACAAAATATGTATGTAAGAACTCCTGGTCCGGGTCCTGGCGTCACTGGGTGCGAAGTCGCTTCTGTGAACAAAAGATAGTCTTTTTAATCTATTCCTTACCTAAGAGGCAAAGTTTAGGTTACGGTCCTGCATGTACAGTAGCGCGAGCGTTATCCTTGATGCAGTGGTTGATCGAGCGCCAGCGCAATGAACTCGAATCGTTGAGAAAATCGATATCGTGTTTATATGTTAGTAACTCTGGAGCGCTGAAGCAAGGATGTCCTACTCCTCGGGAAATAATACACGCGAATGCGCTTCTGCAAACGCGAGATCTCGGACGGTCTTTCTTTAATTAATACCGGTTTAATTTTGGCAATTAGATTATTTATCTAACTAAATTAATTACCCATCTCTATACTAAGTTTAATTATTTATAATTAATCAAGGGAACAAAATACTTAATATTAAAACTACTCTAATCGGTTTACGTAAAGATAGAAAAATCCACGTACTCTCTAATTTATTTACAAACGTTCGTGCACCAGGTATTTACGATGGTTATAGTGACTACCAATTTATCTACAAATTTATACAACAGGTTATGGAGGTACTCTTCTGCGATTTAAGACACCGTGTACGGTTATTGTGTTTTGTCTGTAGGTAGTGTATAAGTTTCGAGCGGATTTCAGTAATGCGCAGAAGACGTAGGCGATGGCCTGTCTTTACTGGATATACTAAGAGAAAGGTCGTAGGTCTTTACAGCCCTGTAACAACCCTTCACCCTCAAGTCTTTTGCGAGATACGTCGGGGGCTACCCCTGCGTTCCTCTAGGTGTATGTGGTATAACTCCTGGAGCTCAGCCCGGAATTATTTACGGTCTGTAGTGTTTGAGTGTAAGTTGTGAGATTGTATAACTTTACAGCTTACGTGTCTATCAATAGCAGTACAGAATTGAACTTTAGGTTGCCCGGTGCGTCGTGGTGTGCGTTCTCGCCCGATCGCGAAGGACTCTTCGTCGGTGAACAACAGGTCGGTGCTTACACTAAGCAAACGGTGCGGCTGCGGCTACTGGTTTCTGGAACGACTTGACTTGAATCTACTGAGATTCATCTTCCTTATTATGCGCGTCGCGAGTTTATAAAGGTGCATCTGTGGGCGGTTTCGCGGCTACCGGTTTCTTAGAAATACACGTCAGCGGTGATGAATAAATTATTTGTTGTGCAATATCGCGTAAACTTATGAAATCTTACATACAGGATGGTCCGCACCTAATTTATTCTAAAACACATATGTACAGGACGCTGGTTCTTTACATATATATATATATATATATATATATATATATATATATATATATATATATATAAAATATGGGAATTGATAATGATATTGACGTTTTCAGCTTCTGAACATTTCTGTAATCTTCATTATTTCAAATATGTATTTTTATAACATTCAGTAGTAAATTTTTCATCGAGTTCATTGATATATCGTTTGATATTTTTATTTTCAGTAGTAACAGAGATATTAAAAATATTCACGAAATATTTCTGAATAATCTAATCTAACTAAGAAAGGCTACTTTTAACGACCTACATTTTCAAGTAAGTTTCTGTCGTTCAAATCGATTTGATGTGAAGATCTTATACAAATGTTGAAATACGTTGTTGAAACTGGTAGTCTCCGAAAAGGTACATTTGAAGTAGACCTCAAAATGTAAGAATACCTGAAATTGAGTAATTGAGGAAGTCGAAGAACATAGATTTTTTGTTATACCCGAACCGTATTTTAAGAGTACAGGCATTAATTGTAATCTTCTTCAAGAACAACTATCTGCTGCTATTGAGATTTTTGCCAATATTCACTGGTTGTCAAAATGTTATTTAAATGTTTAGAAGGTACTTATTGTATCCTTGAATGCCACATTGTAGAATCTGTAGTGATTGTACATACACATGGTAATAAAACAATTTATGTGTTGCAATTAAATTCCACTGCCCGCCGGTGTGACTAAAATGATACAGTTGAACGTAGAAGAAACACTTTTGTCTGAAGTTCGCCCAAAATTTAATCTTCATTGACAAAGCTGCCACCACATGAACAGGTATAATATCCCAATGTGAGAGATTGAGAATATGCACACCTTTTTGTAGCATGTGAGAGATCCTCTTACAGTATATGTTTCTTGTGCCGCGTCATATAACAAGATCATTCCACTCTTCTTTTTATTGGAAGGATAGTGTGCAAATCTCGAAATGGTGACGCATGATAATGATCCGGAATTCATCTTTCAGCAAGACGAGGTACCGATACACTTCCATATAGATGTATATACTTATCTCAACAGTCAATTGCCATACTCAATTGTAAGGATCACCAGTAGTTGTCGAGACCACCTGCCCTGGTGCCTGCAATTTTAGTTGTGTGGCTGTGTTGAAGATCTCATTAATACACCACCATTGTCTCGTACTCGCCAAGAATGAAAAACACAGGATTACAGCTGATGTGTTGTTGTTTCGATGGTCAAATTGGTTAGAGTGCGCGGGTTCAAACCTGGCTGAAGAAACCACGTTTCTAAAATAAAGGTAAAATCAAGCATTCATTTTCGGATCATATGACAAGTACAAGTTGAATGTACCCTTCCTTTTATTGAAAAGACTGTGTGCGGGACTCGGCGTGCTGATCGGAAAAGTTTTTTTATAACACTATTTATTTTATTAGTTTCTTCACTAAATGTGTCTCCGATTAGATTTTAAAACATAATCAGACTCTTTTACTTAATCTAGAGAATGGAAGTTTAATTAAAATAATACTGATGTCAGTGTTACAAGATGGTGATTTGGGATTCATCTTTCAGCAAGATGAGCATCGTTATACATCCATCTTGATGTGTGCGTCAGTCGATGACAATAAAGATAATCATCTTCTGCAGCATCCCCCGAGGTCATTTGGTCTGGTCCCTTGCGACTTCTTGTTTATCGTGTTTATACACCACCATTGCCTCGTTCTCGTATATGCTTGCCTTTTATCTGAACGGCGCGGATTTAAACCTGGCCGAGGTAACAGCTTTTTCTAAAACAGAGAAAAACCAAACCACACCTTCTTCTCGGATATTACGTAAAACTGGGGACCTCGTGGCAATACGATGTTCGATACGTTATAGATCTCTTACTGTTGGTTGAATTTCGTTAGCAGGGCAAAATTCTAGGGACGGGTAGTACTAAAAGCCATGCATGACGTTTCCGTTTGTGTCTAGATCGCGGCCCACAAAAACAAAATACAGCTGCAATGGACACCTTCGATCAACAGATGTTTAGCAAGAGTTAGATTACGGTGTCGACAACGTGATGATGAGAGAGGCACATTTCGAACATTTATAATATAATGAAAACTTGTCGAGTTATTCCTGTGACTGCCTAATATATCACGCTGTAAATGAAATATAATGCAAACAATAAAAAATACGAAAAATCATTTGTAGTAGCCCATTAAGCATTCATTATGAAAACACGGTAGATACTGCATTTTTGATCGAAAATTTCGATCGACATAATCCTAGAATCAGATATTTACGCTTTTCTGGAGAATTTTCGAATCATTCAATTTACCATGAAATCCATCTCTTTCCCCCAAATGTGAAGGTCGTTCAAAATAAAACAATTACTGTATCAAAATAAATTTTGGAAAATACTTTTACGTACTCATTATTTATATTTGTTTAACAACATCAAATATTTACAAATGTATTTCTTAAAAGCATAGATAGTGGATGCCACAAGCGGCTGACCTTTAAAATGCTGTATGTAATGAGCCACATTAAGAGAGTTTTTATAGTAAAAATATAGTCTTGCTCAGTTTATGACTCTCGTCTATCTATGAATATTAATCACCCGCACACTGACAAAAAATTAAAAAAAAGATAAAAAAGATCCACTATGTACCTACTCGTCATATGTTTAGAAACCGCCAAAAACTACATTAATCAAACATTTGTTTAATGTGCGATTAATAACATACACAATTAATTTATAATAATGATAGCACATGCTAATGGAGACACGTAACATACGTGACATGTGTACATTCAATTACAATATTGCAGACATTACAAGTTTAGTGATTAATAAATCAGACAGAGAACCAACAGTGCCCTTCAAATTTCATAATAGCAAAAAATATCATCTAATCGATTACCATCGTCAATCTTGCATTAGAAAAAGCTATTTCCAACGAATCTTTAAAAGTTAATTTTAATAGTAAACATAAAATCTAAGCGTTTTAATGTTAATGACTAGTCATTTTCATAAAGAAATTATAAAATTATTAATAACGTAAATGAACTAATCATATTGCATAAAAATACGTTAACCTTGTCCCACATTTGATCTAAATGATTTTCCTGATTACATTACGCACTTGACTGTACACTATGTTGTTATGTAGGTATGCTAATTGCGATGTTTTTCTAATAAAATTAGAACAACTTTTTTAAATATAATTTGCTTTTTATATTAAATGAGCTTTTTGTAGTAAAATAGTAACAAAGTACAATAAGTTTTTAAGGATCTGTAAAAAATCGAAATTATGGCAATTATCAGATGAAGTACCTACATCGCCTTCAGTTAATGTTTATATAGGTCAATACACAAGATACACAGTTTTGCAATTACTCATTCGTAGATATTTTCACTTTTGTTATTTATTTAAATATTTCTATTATACAACCACTTTTCTTTTAAACGTATATTATAAACGTGTGCAATTATATTACCAACCTTTACTTACGCAAAAATGCAAAAGTGAATCACTGAAAATCTTCTAACCATTGGACTTTTCTGAAATTGTCTGTATCTAATGTTTAAAACTAAATTTTTTCTTCAAAACTACACACACAACTGAAAGATGTTTTACATCATAAAATAAGGTAATGTGGGACAATGTTAACATTAAATGGATACTTCTCACTTTTTAATCGAACTAGAAAAAGTTTCTCGAACTTACGTGCATATCTATATGTATACAGGTTGTGTCAGTGAGACCGTTCATTACAAGATTATGGGGTTTTGGCCAAAATATAAACTTGAAAATTTAGAATGAGGTATAATTGATTGCGTTCTCTTCAAGTCGCCATCTACTTTGTTGTTTTCAATGAAACAGCCTATATATTTTCATATCTTTTTCATTGAAACTATGCTGTGTGCATCTATTACGGTTTTTGAGATAAACATCATTTTCCGAACTCTTGACAGCTGGTTGACTTTTACAAAATGGACTGTAACTCCTATTTGGATTGAGATAAAAAGTTAAAATCTAAATAAGTTTGTAGTTCAAAGATGCCTTTATCGTATGCATTTTTTAAAATAAAAATCTTTGCCTGGGAATAATGCCTAAATTTATACTTGTCAGCCAGAGTTAAAAATGTAAAAAAATCATTTTTTGGAATGCCCTATTTTTTTACGTATCGAATTGGCGATAAGATTTGCTACAGAGTGATATGATATGTTGTTATTGAAACTGTTCTAGAGTTATTTCCAAAAAACGGAAAATTTTAATTTCCAAGCCATTATTTCGAGAACGCTATGAATGGTTGCTATAGACACGTGAAATAATTTTTCAAATGTCAAGTTTATACAAATCAAGAAATTCTTAATTTATTTTTTATACATGGAAATTGCGACAAGATTTTTAGTAGATCTTGTACAATATTTGACGAAAACTATCCACATTTACCTCCGATGACAACGGTTGCACCCAGGAAGTAACCTAAGAACTCACCTTAATGTTCGACAGGTGGATAAGGCGGTTAGGACTATGGAACTGGCCTGCTAGATCTCCAGACACCTTTGGACTTTCACCTTTGGGGACATATCAAGCATCAGGTCTACCGGACACCGGTGAACACGAGGGCGGAATTAGAGGCACGGGTGCGAGCAGCATTCGACAAGCACTCTCCTCAAGAAGTACGAACATCAGTACTGGAGAGTGTTTCTTCACGCTTATCATCCTTGAATGCGAACGGCCACCATTTCAAACATTTATTACAATTTGTTTCTAGCTTTTTACATCCATATTTTGTCATTTGAAGTAAATGGAATAGTGTTCATTGAATTTAATTTACAAAAGTTCTTTCGGTGTTAAAAACAATAGCTTTGTTTTAAAACATTATTTAATATTAGGCATCTAAAATTAGTACTAGTCCAAACTAGAACTTAAAAAAATTTTCGTTAAGAACCTTTAACTTCTGGAAATATGTCTTTAAAATTTTCCGTTTTAAATAACTCTAGAACATTAAAAATTATTAATTTTATTAAATACATAATAAAAGTTTACCTCAGTAGGATTGAACCTACGACTACTTTCTAGAGTACCGCGCTAACCAACTGCGCCATCAAGGTTCAAGTCCCAATCGATGTAAATTTTGTCTATGTATGTAGATCTGATGTAAATTCTAAATGTAATGAGATTACAATCAAATTACTTGTATTAATGGAATGTGAGCCTGCAATATCGCAAGGATTCACACACAGCAAAGCAACTTGACTAATATTAAATTATTATAAGTTTTTTTTTATGAACGAATAAGTTCAAAGGTAAATATGTAATTAAAAATTATTATTAATTTTATTAAATACATAAATAAAAAGTTTACCTCGAGTAGAATTTAAACCTACGACCTGTACTTTGCTAGAGTACCGCGCTAACCAACTGCGCCATCAAGGTTCAAGTCCCAATCGATGTAAATTTTGTCTTATGTATGTAGATCTGATGTAAATTCTAAATGTAATGAGATTACAATCAAATTACTTATATTAATGGAATGTGAGCCTGCAATATCGCAAGAATTCACACACAGCAAAGCAACTTGACTAATATTAAATTATTATAAGTTTTTTTTTTTATGAACGAATAAGTTCAAAGGTAAATATGTAATTAAAATTATTCTTAATTTTATTAAATATAAAAAAAGTTTAAAGTAGATTTGAACCTAGACCTATCTTTCTAGAGTAGCGTAACCAACTGCGCCATCAAGGTTCAAGTCCCAATCGATGTAAATTTTGTCTTATGTATGTAGATCTGAAAATTCTAAATGTAATGAGATTACAATCAAATTACTTGTATTAATGGAATGTGAGCCTGCAATATCGCAAGGATTCCAACAAGCAACTTGACTAATATTAAATTATTATAAGTTTTTTTATGAACGAATAAGTTCAAAGGTAAATATGAATTAAAAATTATTATTAATTTTATTAAACATAAATAAAAAGTTTACCTCAGTAGAATTTAAACCTGACCTGTACTTTCTAAGTACCAAAAACTGCGCCATCAAGGTTCAAGTCCCAATCGATGTAAATTTTGTCTTATGTAGTAGATCTGATGTAAATTCTAAATGTAATGAGATTACAATCAAATTACTTATATTAATGGAATTGGAGCCTGCAATATCGCAAGAATTCAACACAGCAAAGCAACTTGATAATATTAAATTATTATAGTTTTTTTATGAGAAAATTAAAGGTAAATAATTAAAAATTATTATTAATTTTATTAAATATATAAATAAGTTTAACTTAGTAGGATTTGAATACGACCTGTACTTTAGAATACTGCGCTAACAACTGCGCCATCAAGGTTCAAATAATCGATGTAAATTTTGTTTTGTATAAAATGATGTAAATTTATAATTTAGCGCAGTTGGTTGCGCGGTACTTAAAAGTACAGGTCTAGGTTCAAATTACTGAGGTTAATCTATTATGTATTTAATAAAATTAATAATAATTTTTAATTACATATTTACCTTTGAACTTATTCGTTCATAACAAAAACTTATAATAACTCTAGAACAGTTTGATTTAGATATAAGAACATGTCATATCATTTTGTAGCAAATCTTATAGCCGATTCGATTAGGTAACACAAAAATTGGATATTCCATTTAAAAAAATTATTTTTTTACATTTTAATAATTTAATAATAGATGGGCATGGTATAGTTTCAATACAGAAGATTCAAAATTATGGTCCCCATCCAAAAATGCAAATATATAACTGGAAGGGCTAGAAATCTGAAAATACCTTCAAGTTTTTATTTTGACCACAATCCAATAAATGTCTAATGAACGGTCTCGCTGAGACACCCTGTATGTTAGGGTTAAACACTGATTTCGGCCAATGGTCGAAAAATACGACCAAAACGCCTTCTGGTCATTAACATGTTACCAATATCCGAAATATCGCTTTTCGGCCGTTTAATATAGACTAGAACGCGTTCTGGACCTTTTGCGATTGCCAGAACGCGTACTGACTTTCCCAAGTCAGCCTGAAAACATTCTGGAATTGGTCACATTGCCAGAACGCGTCAAGTACAAAAAAAAAACGTCCAAAGGCCAATGTAATATGGCAGAATATTTTTATTGTTTATGTACGATTTACATTCAAATTTAATAAATAACATCAATTTTTAAACGTACAGAAAAGATCAAATCACGCAACAAAAATCGTTTATTGCATATACTTTTGGTGTCTTAAGGGATGCCTACCTCTACTTATTTTTACACGAACTATTGTTGTGACATTTGCTGTTACATACTGCTTTTTTCGCTCTACACGCGCATTTTTTGTCGACGTAATAGCGTTTGCAAGTACGCTGTATAAAGCCCTGTTTCTATCCGGATGCTAAACCAGAAGCAGTTCGGAGAGATACAGACGTTGACGGAACCGATGAAATACCAATGAAGGCAGAGTCGGCTAATGTAAACTCATTACGGCAATGCAGCGACTGCAAAGTTCCATCTTTCGTTCTTGAAAATGGATTAGAAATTACGTGTTATAGCTGATCTGAATGTATTACCTACCAAGGTCGTTAATACTGAGTACAACAGTTAACACACTTCTCGGGGTAAGTCTACCTATGTCAACATCAGGTACTCGTACAATAACAGTTGCTCCTACATCAATAGGTGGAAAGTTTGAATTCGAAAGGGCAATCATTTTCTCGGCTTGCTTTTCCAGTCCACCCTTAACCTCGTCCGGTACATCATTTATTTTCTCACTTCGTAAACATCGGTTACATGTCATTTTCTACTCATCCTCCCCATTTCCACAGTTAGAATGACGTTTAAAACTTCATGTCAAATAAATACACATCAATAATACAGTGTAACTATTTTTATTCACATTTAATTCATTTTTAGACTTACCTTGCGTTATGTTAAGAAACTTTACACAAAAAAGTTATATGTAAAATTAAATTTTCTTTAAAAAATATATCTACACTTTTTTTTATAAATTTAATCGTTGTTCAGATATTGAAAAAATTTGAAATAACACTTAAATTTTACCTTAGAATTTTTTACCGCCCAATTACGCGTCAAAAAATTGCATAGAATTTAATTAATCGATATGTTTAGGGTCTATAGCTAGGTATATTTATATCTTTGAAATATGCAGCTGTTTTAGAAATATTTGATACGATGCCTCTAATAAACTCCCCCTCTCCGCCACTGCATTTCTCCCAAAATCTAATCAGATCCAAGCGAAATGAAAACAACCTTAAATACAAAATTGTAAGTACATATGTGTTTTCGTTCTGGATCCAGACATCATGGTCGATCTTGGCGAAACTTGACCAACAGTAAAATGGGGTAAGTCGATTTAACGATGGTGAAAAAAGTCGATTGCATAACCTTCTATACCTACATATGTATATGTAGGTTGGAATTTTTACAAAAATGATAATAATACTTCCAAACATTTCAATTTCGCATTCAAATTCATTCCACATACTGTCCAGATCCAGATTCAACTTTTTATGAACGTCCCTTACGTGCGCAAACTTTCCTTCCGCAAAATTTAGTAAATTCAGCACGATTTGTCCTTGAGCATGCAACAAATTTTTCCATTATGCTATACTTTGACATGTATACAAGCTAAAATATACATACCTATTCTTCCTCTACACTTTAACACAATATTAACATACCACAAATTCAAACGCGTTCCATTTACAGCCATTTTAAACAAGCATTCCTTAAAATACAGTAGCATTCAGTCATTGTCGTCACAATGAAGGTGTTACTAAAACATTATTTCTGATTCCAATTTAATACTTTCAACTTATAAATCTTTATACAACATTTAAATACTCTTTTAAAATATATCTTTATTCTTAAATTATGTACACACAAAAAAAATTCTCCCGTTCAAACTCACGTTCACACTCGATCAAAAGTACGTTCTACGCACAACACAAGACTGCATATATCCAGTGCGTCAAAACAATCTCACATAATGCATTACATGATTCGTTTTTGTGGATATGGTCATGTGCACCATAGACCAAAATTTTCCAAAAAATGTTATTTGGTCTGTCCAAGCATATTTGACTAGTAGCGAAATATTAAATAGGTATTCGAAATATTGATGAAATGAAAATCGTCCCGTCACGTTTACACAAGAATTCCAAGGCCAATAAATAAAATTTTACATTTTCAAAGGAAGGTTAACCGCAAGTAAATATTTTGGAAATATTTTTCCCCAATTAACAAATGAGATGTTATTGGCGCGATATACTTCAAATAGTATAGCGCCTGTACGCATAAAGTCGTAATCAAAAGTTTTGATGATCGATATATTGGAACAAATAGTCCTGTAAATTAGCCATTTAGATATGTGCAAAATAAAATATATAATAAACGATATGATGCCATAGAATATTAGCAGGATGGTATAATGAGAGCTTTCAATGAATTACGTATACGGCCTCACATTGCTTTGAATAAGTCAAGCCGAACCCAAAGCTTACAAAATATATTTGTAATACAACATAAATCAATTCGAGCATATCTTTAACTATACCGGTATTAACTATAATATTGAGATTGCTTGTGTAAGATCTGTTAAGTGACTTAAAGTAAGTAAATTTCGTATTTTGTTTTGTTATGCTCACCATGGCCTACTGGAATATAGTTATAACTTTAATAAAATGCAAATACTACCTTTTATTTAATATAGCCAAAAGTTCAAATTTTTAGAATCACCCTATGTCACAAAAACAAAGAAAGCTAGAAAGTTTTTTTTGTGAATTCTTTCATTTCATAATAAAATAGCAGAGTGAGGCGAAAATCGTTACCTAAAATCTTATACAGGAACGGAGATGCCTCGCAATTAGAATTAGAATTGAGATTTCAACGGGAATATAATTTTTGATATTTACTAATTGCAAAAATATCAGTTTCGCGATAAATAAGCCCTAATTCTAAAAAACTCCCTAAACTATAATTTGTGAATATCTGAAACAATAAAATACGAAAGTACTTGAAATTTGAGTTTACTTTCATATCTTGCTTACATTTTGGAAGAAATCCAACAACGGAAAAACACATTTTTTATTCAGAGCATAATGAAGTGGAATTTAAGTAGACAGCTTTTTTAAAGATAATTCAATTTTACATAAATTTTAAAGGCATAAATTGTATATACCATAATTATTATTACACACAGGCCGCTTTGGAATTTTTTTTCAAGTTGGCATCTAAATATATGTTTTTGCGCGACTATGCTCTATCTGGTTGTTTCCCTAGACTGTTTCCACGACAGTAAGTTTTGTTTACTATTGCTAAGATAACAGGTAAATATTTTAGCGTTCTAGAATAATTAATTAATTTAAATAACAATTTTTATAATTTACCTATTAACATAAATATTGAAAGTAAATTATTACAATTTAATTGAATTATTTGAAAACAGATCTTAATTTCAGTACCATCTACTGAACTGTTTTGTGGATAGTTTCTTGTTACAACTAATGTATTCCAATAATTTGATTAGTGCATTCATAATTAAAAATGAAATGATTTTGCTTTTACGGAGATTTTATATTTAATAATGTCCAAATAGTTAACTTTATTATGTAAAATAAAATGATCGCTGAATACATTTTTTTATTTACAATGATTTCATCACTAAAGTCTTCATTTTATATTATATAACTGTTGAAACCAGTTATTCTTATCATTCCTACCTAAAAAACTTAATAATTGATTGTATCTTTAATATGTAACACAAGACAAGAACTTTTCAGATTCACTTAAATATTTATTCTAGTTTTTAATATTTTCACAAAAAACTGTAATGGCTGCAGTTATAGCAACGAAATACAATTTTACACAGCTTGATATAAGAATTAATATACAGTACCGGTGGCCAATAAGAACGGCCGTCAGCCATATCTCAGGAATGGATTTAGCACAGGTTCAAAAAATTTTATAAGAAAAGTGGCCTCGAGAAACGCCTGAAATTATTTTCAGAATTGTAGGTCCACCGCTAGAGGGCGTATTTGACAGTTAAAATTTTAAAAGCAAATTTTAAAATTTACTCAATTAAGGGGCATATTAAATATTATAATCAGATTCCTCGACAAATTCTGCATATTTTTATTTGACAAGTTTTAGTCTTTTTCAAATAAGGGTGGGGGAGGGAACCTTGTTACGAAAACGCCTTTAATTCAGGTTCTGCTTAGATTTTAATAAACTTGATGTTGTTTGAAAGAGCTTTTGTTAAAAATAGAAAATTTGTAAATTTGAAGCAATCTGATTAATAACATAAATGCTAGAGGGCGCTGTTTAATATTTTTTTAATATTGTGTTTTCTCTTTACAATTTTAAATGGAAGCATAAAAATTTAAGTAGGTCTTTAAAAAGTAGACTAAATTAGTAATAAAACAGTGAAAACTGCAAGTCGATATCTTTTCCTATCCTGAGATATCGTAAGAAACAGGTAAATGGCGGGAATTGTTCTTCCAACGTCTAGTAGGCTAGTTCGCGTTAACGGAAATTATTAAATTTAGCCTGGATGAAAAGATCTTACATTGGTCTGCAGTAATTTAAACTGTTATCATACTAATGTTATGGTTGCTAGATTACCTAAATGTAATGCTTACTAACAATGAGAACAAATTATAAAATAATAATGTGATAAACCTTAATAAATACACTAATTATTGTTAAGATGTTCAAATGTCGTCCATCATTTTCAATGCATGAAATCAATCGCTGACGGCTGAGAAACAGCATTTCAATTTCTGCCTTGAAATACTTCGTATTGTCTGTCGTATTCTTTCAATCATGTCAGCTCTTGTTTGGTTATCCAAAACGAGATCTTTTTCGCTCAAAATGAAAATCTAAACAAGTTAGGTCTGGAGTTGGAAATAAAAAACTTGCCGTCCTATCCACCTTTCAGGTATGATTGATCTAAATGAACATCTCTAGAAAAGTGCCACCCATCGTTAAGAACATGTCACAACGAATGGCCAAGGGTCATCTTCTAAAGAAGTGGCAATTCGTTGCTTAAAAAATCAAATATCTTTCTCCATTAACAGTCTGTTAAAATTAAAAGCCAATTATTTCTCAAGAATCCCACCACACATTTACAGACCAACGACCCTGATGTTGGACTCCTCATCCAGTATTCGTTTCAGACCAGTTGCATATTATGTCGATTTAACTACCATGACTATGAAAAGTAGCCTCATCTGTCCACATAATTCGTGAAAGTATTTCAGGATCGTCGTATCATATTTGAGACCAGTTAAAAATCCAACCTGGTATCGAAATCTTGAGCATTCAAACTATGGTTGATATGGGGTGCAATCTAAAATAGTATATATTATAAAGTAATCAGATCATAAGACACATTGAAGTCCTTCGTAAATGTTTAACTCTAATGTTATTACGAATTTTTTCGCCCCTCCCATTTTTATTATTGGTACCTTTTACTTTCTTTGCCTCACTTAATTATCATGTTGTTAGTTAAAATCTATTCACATAGCAAAGTAATTTCATTAAATAATTTGTTGTTATTAAACTGGACATAAACATATAACGACAAACGAAAAAAAAACATTTATTTAAATTACCGAATAAAACATGATTAATAAATAAAGTCACCTGTGTTCTCTTAAAATATTTTGGACGGTGGTTCGACATATACCAAGTCTCTAGCTATAGCTCTGGTGCTTGAATGAGGGTTAACATTTACATAATAAAACATCAATAACATTTTTTTCTACCTGCGTTGTTTCGGTACAGAGGAAGATTCACATTTTAGTACCACTGTGCGAGTCGGAGAAAACTCTTCTCTGTGATGCCGTCTGTTTGGGTACTGCAGGCATCACTCTAGCAGCAACGGTTGCTTTTATAATTCAAAATAAACTTAACATATCAAATGCTTCTTCATTTGTAAGAATCATTTTAGTACGAAAAGATAAAGAAAAATATTAAATGCAACACGATGAATAATTTTTGACATATGGTGAAAATCATAGCTTGCTTGTTTTCCAGGAATTTATTTTATATCTTTCCCTCTTTACTAATTTTTTGTCATCAGTAAATCGTAATTCATATTTTAAACTGTATTTGTTGTTGCTGGGCAAATATCGGTTTTATTGAATTTTATGCTTTTGATTTACTAAACATGCTTGAAAACAAATATAACATTCTTATATAATTAAAAAAGTTAGATTTATCACATTATTATTTTATAATTTGTTCTCATTGTTAGTAGAGACAGCATTACATTTAGGTAATCTAGCGGCAACCATAACATTAGTATGATAACAGTTTAAATTACTGCAGACCAATGTAAGATCTTTTCATCCAGGCTAAATTTAATAATTTCCGTTAACGCGAACTAGCCTACTAGACGTTGGAAGAACAATTCCGCCATTTTTGTTTCTTACGATATCTCAGGATAGGAAAAGATATCGACCTTTTCACTGTTTTATTACTAATTTAGTCTACTTTTAAAGACCTACTTAAATTTTTTATGCTTCCATTTAAAATTGTAAAGAGAAACACAATATTAAAAAAATATTAAACAGCGCCCTCTAGCATTTATGTTATTAATCAGATTGCTTCAAATTTACAAATTTTCTATTGTTTAACAAAAGCTCTTTCAAAAACATCAAGTTTATTAAAATCGGTCAAGCAGAACCTGAATTAAAGGCGTTTTTTCAAGGTTCCCCCTCCCCACCCCTTATTTAAAATAGCAAAACTTTAAATTTAATATTTAATTGAGTAAATTTTGAAAAATTTTTTTTAAAATTTTAACTGTCAAATACCCCTCTAGCGGTGGACCTACAATTCTGAAAATAATTTCCAGGCGTTTTCGAGGCCACTTTGTTATAAAAATTTTTTCCCGAACCTGTGCTATAATCCATTCCTGAGATATGGCCGACGGCCGTTTTAGTTGGAGAGTACATATCGTTATTTATTCAGTACCATATTTAAATCTTTTAATAAATTTAGTCGCGCAAAAACGTCATAACCTCGAACTTAGGACTTGATCTCAGATAATGGTCGTCGCTTCGTCCTCCTCCAAACAATTGTCTTCGATCGGTAAATGTTCTTACTGTTCTAGATACTTAATATACTATAACGTCTATCTAATATGAAGCTTTAAACATCTATTTGACATAAAACATTATTGTTGATTTGACGACGTTATCAATTTTCATTATCAATTTATTGGAAATTGATTTTTTTAATTATCCTATCAAAGTGCTCTTATATCATTTCTTTTAATTTCCACTTCGTAGATTGGAACTTTACGTATTGTTCCACACCAGGTATTTATAATTTTGAAATTGATAAAGCGTAAAAAAGTAACAAATCTTACACTTAATACCATTTTGACACACAGGTGTAGTAAACAAATAAATGCAAATTCGTGCAATCTCGCCCATGAATTTAAATTAGTTAAAAATCACGGAAGTAGTAAGTACTGGTTAATTTAGAATCGTTTGCAACATGCTTCATTTGCATACATTATAACGCTATTTTTAAATAATAAAACAAACACATTTATATACAATAACAATAACAATGTTTAAATAAATTCAATTTATGGGTGATATTTATTTATTTTATGTCATATAAGTTATATTGCCAGATGATAATTTATGAGAAAACGTAGGCTCTAATTTTCAATAATCACATTTTTGAAAATATAACCAGGCGACCAAATGGTAAAGTTATTTTGATATCAAATAATTTTTTTTAAATGCATTGACTCTAATTTTTTGTAGAATTCCTGTTCCTGTTTTACATATTATATATATGATATATATGTTATAGTAATAAATGTTTATATATATAAGTATATACATGTCTGATTATAATTAGGCCACTCTAAATAATATATTGTGTGTTAAGAGAAAGTCGTGTGGTGTTTTCACCAGAACCAGATTGTTTTGATATATTAAAATAGTGTGCGTCAAATAATTAGTGTACCTTTCCCTTGTGTTTTAATATGGCACAAGTTCAAATTCAAGTTCAACAACGTTTATTAGAATTTTTATTTATTATATATATATATATATATATATATATATATATATATATATATTACACACATACAATTACAATATAATATCAATAAATAAACATTAGCCAGGAGTGTTTGCGCTCGTATTGAGTTTAGCTATAATTTGTTTATACTGTCTTTTATAAAACAGTGAATTAAATAAGGATGGTGAACAGTCGTAGTGCATTTGACGAAATCGACATACGGTATTGAATAGGCTTAAATGTAGTGAAAGAGGGTAATATAACGCGAAATCAATTTGTTTATATCAATAAATCATTTGCTAATACTACATAACTTCCATGTTTGTTTATCTTTGACTGTTTCCTCATTTCCTACTTACTCTTTAATAATCATTTACACACTTTAAATCAGTTCTAATTTTTCAAACAAACCCTAAATCAGTAATTGTATTTTGATTCTGCAGCTTTAAATGCCGACATCTAGGGATACTTTTTAATCGAATTTCAACGAAAATAATTGTGACTCGCGTTTTAATACACCTTATGATATTGTGACTAGTAAACACTCCTAGGATAAGTTACATATTGAGTAGTGTTGACATTGTGGAGTTGAAAATTGTGGTTATCAAAAAGAAGCGTTGTGATTTTGGAAATGTTTTAAACTACCCTGTTGTCGCTCGGTTGTGGTTGATGCTGATTCCCGCTATTTGAAATTAAATAGAAACATGTGTTTGAATACATTGTGGTGTTAACGAACAGAATTTAAAGCCTCATCATACTTAACTAGGAGACCAGTCGCTCCGGACCTGTAATTATCGAAAACCGCTTCTGAACAATACGTGAGGATCACTCACCACAGGTGCATCGCAGTTGTTCGCCTGAGCGAGCACCGCTGCCACGTTGCGGATGACAGGTAGGGCCCTTCCAAATTCATACCTCCGAAGAGGGTCAATATGGAGTCGAACCCTAAGGCGGGTTGAGCAGGTGGGGTAACAACAGCTAACGGGGTAGTCCCCACCGCAGTTGACGCACTTATCCCGTAGGCGGGCGAACCTTCGGGGTCTTCTTCGGCTTCTTCTTCCATAACACGAAGTCGTCGGGGCTGGAGGATCCGCGGCAGGCCTCTTTTTCGGTGGTGTCGGTGGCGGTTACGGCGGCGAGTCTTCTAATCGATAATCCTCTGCTAGCGAGGCGATGCCTTCCAGCAGTGGTGGTCTGGTCTTCTTTTACCGAATCCTCTTCTGTGCGGTGGCGGCAGGTGGCGCGTCGCTGTTCGCTCTGTCGAACGGTAGATCTAGAAGTGACGGTATCTCGAACTCCCGGGACGTCGTCGGTGACAGCATTCCACGCGCTGCACGTTCCTCTAGGTACTGCTCGAACATACAAAAAACGATGTTATTTTTTTCAAATAGACAAATTTGTCTTTTATTTGTCGAAGAGCTCTTATGCTTGGTAGCTATGCTCAACTGAAGTCTAAACTGCCTTGTTAACATGGTAGCTGTGTGCTGAGCTATTGTTTACGACTTAAAAGTTATATTTTGTTATCTAAACGGTGCATATGAACTTGTCATAACGTACAAACCTAACGTACAAGAAGGACTAAAGGGCTTTAGGAATGCGGATGTTGGCGGGGATAAAATCATTGGCTGTTCAACATTAAGGGTAATTTGTTTATATGGTTAAGGTCCAATATCCTTAGCTCAGCCAGCGTCAATTTTCTGTAGTGATATCAACTGAAGTAGAAGTTGTTACTGCAAGTGAAACTGCCTGTGAAGTGTTATGGATAAGCCTATTGTACCAAGAAATGTTGAACGCATCTATTAAATATACTTTATTTGCTGACAATGAAGCAGCAATGAAATTGTTACAAAATCCTATCTTACTAGACCTATACACATCTGACATTTCTTTGTCACTGCTTGATGGAACCATTAATATAAATAAAATATCGGAGTTTCAAGTAAGTGATTTGCTAACAAAGCCGATATTTAAGCCTAGTTTTGAGCGGAAATGAGTCTTCACAAATGTTTCAGTGAAAGAAGGTGTTGAACTATTTCACCTTCAATATTTGTCAATAATTTATTTATTAATGTTTTTTTGATATATTAAAAAAAGAATTGTGTGCGTATGTGTGCGTGCGTTCATCCCTTTCGTACACATTTCCCTTGTGTTTGCACACTAAATGCTGCAAGTAGTACAATTTTAGGATCCTCGCCATTGCTGAATCAGTTTTTGTGGATAAACACTTTAAAAGAAATGTATTTGATAGTTATTTTCGTAACTAGTGCGCTGTTTACACATATCTTGGTGCGAGACCGTTCTTTTTTACCCAAGGCGTAGCCGAGGGATAAAATATAACGCCGAGCACCAAAAATGTGACAACGCACGTGTTGCAAACAAAATTTTTGTAATCGTTTACATAAAATTAGAAAAATTAAATTTTGAAATATTTGATGATAAATGTCAAATTAAGTACATAAACCAAAAAGTTTATATATTTAGTTATATACCACTTTTTTGTTTATGTACCTATTAAAAGAAACGATTACAAAAATCTATTTTTGTTTTTCGACAGTTAAATTTCTTTCATTGACCTTATTGATGGTCTGTATATTCCTTTATTACTATGTAGAGCCTCTAGAATATTTGTTTCCTAATAAAACACAATTGTTCTCTACATAAACTTATAAAAAAAAACCTTTTAAATCGTAGCACTTGGTCAACCAAGCATTTTGTACTTACAATAACACATTTTTTATGGTAAAGGAATATTTTCCGTTAAACAAAAATTACACTAATTAAACACAATTTAAGTGGTTATGGACATTTATAGATATGGTTTATGGTTATTTCTTTCAAAATGTGATATATCATCAAACAGGTTTATTTTAACTTAGATGTTTCATTTTTGGAAATGTGCATTGTTGTGAAGGCTCGTTTCAAACTTAATTGAAATGTAATTAAATAAATCAAGTAAATAAATAATCTGTAATCTGTATTACCGATGAATTTAACTTTTTTATATACTATTTGATAATTATACCCACATAATTCAATCGCTCAATCTGCCATACAAGACAGAGCTGTAACGGGAATACTTTTTCTCCTTCCAAAAATGACTGCAAGGACAAATTTATTTTTTTAAGTTTTAAATATAAATAAATTATACATCAAGATAGCAAAATATATTATTTTTCCCGCAGTGCAACTTGTACCCCAAGGGCCAAGCTCAAGGGGACTAAGGAAAAATGACATTTCGTTCCAAATGTATATATATATAATATTTTTATTATTTTTAAAAATAATAATAATAATTTTATTTGAGATGATATGTACATTACATTTGATCAACAAATTATCTATTTACAATAAAAATTATAACTATACATGTACAAACAGTAAAATACATATTTGAGTGTAACGCAACAAGTAAAATTTACATATGAAAACAAATAATTGAACTAGTTCAAGTCTAGATCAGTAACAGTTATCGATAAACATCGTATCTTCAAATTAATAATATGATTTAACGAAGAATATTTGATATGGTTCAATTTAAATGTAATAACAAGTATTGTACTGAGTTTTGATCGACGCCATGGAAAAATACATTCGTTAAAATTTTTGGAAATGGTCATTTTCACGTGTTTGAAACCAAGACAACAAATAGCACCATAAATTATTACCTTCATATTCTTCGTATGAAAACGTAAACATTTTGATTTGAAGATGCTGACTTTTGCATAACAGAAACTTAACTGAAGACAAGAAACGTTTGTTTTCATGCATAAATGTTCATATCTACAACGACTGATAAGTTGGTCAATATTCGAACATTATTTCAGCATTATCTGCATTAATTTTGTGGAAGAACAATCTTTATCTTTCATTTTGATAAATTTGCTATTGTCTATGATATCAAATGTTATGATACTTCGTGATATTATCGTTTTTAACAAATTGACAAGTATTTTTTGTCTAGTGATACTGTCAAAGTGTGAATGATTTTAAAAATTCTGATGTCATAGAATCCAAAATGAATAAAATAGGGCTCTGATTTAAAGATTGAAGTGAATATACATTCTCTTAGAGATATGGGCAACAAATTTGTTTGCCAATCAAATGTTTGAGATTTTTAGTCAAAAATTAAACTTCTTACCTCGTATTGACTTTTTCGTGCAACGATATAATATTTATATGATATTAAATTTGTTGCAATTAACAGATAAAGTGATCATCACAACCATGTAATGTGAATAGATAAACAAGATTTCTTTAATATAAATGATACAAAAGAGTAGTTTTTGTCCTATCAATTGAATAGGAACCCCATCTTATGGGAAACAGACTTTTTTAGAAATGGATTATTACAAGATTTTTACGCAATAGGTATCTATTTCAAGAATTACTTATCGAATGAACACGTACCACAGAATTCACCCTTATATTCTGAATTTTGTAGATTATTATTTTATCACATGTCAGCGCCTAAATGCATCAACATTTCAGTACCTAGCTGCTCAAAGTATTACCACAACGAAGTTAAAGATGGAAGTACATTATCTTTTCGAAACCATACTGTTGATTACATAAAAGATTATTTTATCAAAATCGTGATTATTGGTTAATTTAAATTGTTTCAATCCATTTTGCAAATAAGAACTTGTTATTTGAAATGGTATCTACCCTGTATTTATTCATTTGCTTTTTGAAACTGGTAAGAAATACAGGATATTTATGTATGACTATAACTACGCCATTAATGATTAAGTCATTTAGTATTGTCAATACGATTTAAGCATATAAAATATTGTTTTTAATGAATTAGTAACACTAAACATAAATTCTTAAATGTTGTCTTTACGTTTAATACAACACGGATTCTATTTTCAATACATTTAACTGACCATTCTAGTATCTAAAGTCCATTATTCTGATCAGTTTGTTTAATACGATTTGAGTTATCCCACAGATATAGTCTAAATTTCGATGTCATTGATTGGCCAAATAAAACATTAAATCTATTTGGATAACATTATTTATGGATTGTACCAAATTTACGTGATAATTGTTTACCATAGCTTTTAACAATTGTTAGTATCAAAATTTCTATATCAATAAAGAATAAAATATGTAACAAAGCAAACGAGTATAATGACTTTTTAATAAATCATAAAAACGTGAGCGTAGTTACATTATTACCCTTGGAAAAAACCAATTATTTTCATTATGTCAGCATAGAAACAGATGTATTTCAGTGTATCAAAAATAATTATATCAATGTACCATTTACAATTAGTATTTAGTTTCTAAATTACAAAATGTACTTCTACGTTAAACCATAATCACCTCATTTTAAAAATTTGAGATGTACATTTTTCATCATTACAAATTCACGGACGTCACAAATGTATCCAACCATTTAGTACCAACGTTACTTAATAGATAATAATATCTTTATTATTCACAAACTAAATGACAACATGTTAATTACCATAATATCCAAT
This sequence comes from Vesta saturnalis, assembly GCA_036346205.1. Lineage (NCBI taxonomy): Eukaryota > Metazoa > Arthropoda > Insecta > Coleoptera > Lampyridae > Vesta > Vesta saturnalis. Next base: position 1,135,516 of record JARFJB010002298.1, on the reverse strand, counting down.
CCATTTCTGCACCAAAATCAATACGAGTATAGATATTAAGTGTTCAAGTTGAACATGTAATTAAGTTTATGTTCCATAATCCCTTAAAGAAATATTTATTACATTATCATTTATAAATTCATATTTATGATATAAGTTGTATAGTATATTATAATAAAATTTTATTAAATACATTTACAAAGTTATAAATCTTAATAAAATTAATAACATATCGGAGTTCAGTATGCTAACTTTACAAGTTTAGAACTTAAAACTAGAGTTTACTGTTCTTCCACTCCACCTCCGCTAGTATGAAAGGCAAAATAATTAATATAATATATATATATATATATATAATATAATATATATATAATATATATATATAGTATGTATGGTATATATATATATATATACATATATTTAAATAAGACATTTTTCTTTGAGACTTGTATAAATAAACGTACAAATTAATTCAACGTTTCGGAAACGTCCTTTGTTCCCTTTGTCAAGAATTTATTTTGACAATTACAGAAATTACTTATCTGACCAAAATTCTAAAACGGAAGAGATGAAGACTATTAATAAAATACTACTTCAAAATGTATACAAAGATCAAGAAATATTGAAAATTACCAACGAAGTAAGAAGGCCAAGAAATAATAACTTGTCAAACAATGAACGCAATATTCCTGTTATTCTACCTTATATGAAAAGAATTACAGACAGAATAGCAAAGACCAACGGTATTCAAAATACATTCAACTTTGTCCCAACTTTTAAGAAACCCCAAAGACAAAATTCCCAATGAAAACCAAGGAGTGTATGAGATACCGTGCAACAACTGTCGAAGAACTTATATCGGACAAACTAATAGAATATTATATGCGAGAGCCGATGAACAGAAACTAGCAATTAAACAGCACCATCATCGTCTTTAGTACACATTTAAATACAGGACACCAACAATATCCGTTTAATTGCACCTCTATATACCTTACAAGAATGAATTATTAGAGAAGCAGTTGAAATTGAAAGAAGACCAAACGCCCTCAATAAACGAGATGACACTTCTAGAATGTCAAAAATTTGGAAGAATATTATTAAACAAATTGATTCGACATTTCAACCAACTCCAAATCTTCCAGAAATTTCAAACACTTATGCTGCAACTATTCCTGACGTCCCCACTTCTACACCTTCTACATCATATACTAGACCAACTACCCGAAGTCAAACACTCGTCCAGATTAAATGTAAATTAGTTACCTTGTTACACATTCTGTACTTGTTAAAAATAGTTCCCTTATTTCAATTTCTGTAATTGTCAAAATAAATTCTTGACAAAGGGAACAAAGGGCGTTCCCGAAACGTTGAATTAATTTGTACGTTTATTTACACAAGTTTCAAAGAAAGAATGTCTTATTTAAACATTAATACTTGGAAATAATAGATATATATATATATATATATATATATATATATATATATATATATATATATATATATATATATATATATATATATATATATATACTATTAATGTTATGGACGTCAGTGTGATAGCGAATTTTTTTTTATAGAGATAGCTAGGTTTATAGGTAGTTAGGACTTTATGAAATAATGTTAAAGTATGCATTTTACGCCTTTCATGCAGATCTAGCCAACCACTACAGGCAATTTATAAGAAATCTTTTGATACTTCCGTATTCCAAATATGTACCGTAAACAAGAGTTGTGCAATTTTTTTAATTATGCTAATAACGGTTTTTGATAGAAATGAATATGATCCATACACAACGTCTCCTTAGTTTAGAGGAGCTAAAACAAGAGCATCCGTTAGTACAGTCTTTGTTTGTTGTGGAGCAAGATTTCTTTAAGCGTTCATATCCTCGAGTTAGACAGTAATTAATATTTTCAAATTTGAGATTATTGTTTATAAACATACCTAAATCTTTAACTTCGTTGGTTGATTTTAGAAGTGTATTGTTGCAATAAATATTAAAATATTATTGACCGTAACTTCTTAGCGGTTTAGGCCCAAAAAATATTATTTGGGTTTTTTAACAATGATCTTCCGCGTATCGCACAAACGACAATAGTTCGTTGTTAATAATGTTGGATACATCTGGATAAATTTTGGGATTTATGATATATTTGGCAACCATCAGCGTACATAAGAATTTTTCAATTTTGAACCGCTGAGGGGAAGTTAAAGGTATATACGGAATATAACGTTGGTCCCAATATTGAACCTTGCGACACTCCACAAATCAGAGGTAACGTGGAAGATTCTTTACCATTAACATGTGATCTACGGTGTCAAACGCTTTTGAGAAATCCACTTAGATTAATGCTGTAACTAAATTATCTTCTATACCTTTAACTATGCCATCAATACTTTTAAGAAGTGCAGTAGAACAACTATGCCCTGACCTAAATGCAGATTGCATTTCGGAAAGTATTTTAAATTTTTCTAAATGTGTTTTAATGTGGGACTCTAACACGCGTTCAAGAATTTTTGATACGGCAGGTAACTTAAATCCGAGTTAGATTTAGGAGTAGCCAGTTTAGGCAGAGGAATTACATTAGACAATTTCCAGCAAGAAGAATATACTGAATGGCGGATACAAAAGTTAACAATATGACATATAAAAAATAGAATATGAGGACAACACGTTTGTAGCATCTTGGCATTAATTTCATCGCAACCAGTAGCTTTAAAATTTAGGAAATTCAAAATAAAATAATTTGATGTGATGTTTGGATTTGTGAATGCTTTTATCACTTTCAAATTGAAGTTTTTCACAACTTTACACTTACATCATAACTTGATTAAATTTTGTTAAATGTATTTTTGGCTGACAAATTCCATTGTTAGCTTTCGTCGTAGAGAGTGTTCTGGTTTGTCATCTTTAAGGCAGTTTAACAATATTTAATTTTTAATGACCTCTAGTTATTCTTTACTAAAATTTGAAATTTAATTTTTAGAGTTGGCTTTTTACGTTTCTCAAACTGTTGTATTAATAGCAGGCTGATGTTTATATTTTAATTTTTCAACTTTGACAAAATTGTTTACATCTTTAACAATTCTTACAAATATTACTACTGACGAAGATAACTGTAAGTGTTATCGAAACGTTTAGATTGTATAATTTAAATACACCATTAAAAATCCCAAAAAAGATAAGTATTTTATTATGAATGTTAATGGTGAAAGTTTACATTTTCATCTTTCAAAATCAGTTTTAAAAATATCAGGACCGTATTTAAAAAAAATAAGTTGATGGCTGTAAAAATAGGAAACGTCCGATTGAAAAACTGATTGTGGTATGTTAAAGCCCGTGACAAGTTGCCATGAAGAAGTGTTTGTATTTTTGCTCTAACATTTATGATACTACCAGAAAAAATAAAATAGAAATTTCATTTCATTGGCCCCGTAACTACACAACTTTTTTCTCATTTAACCGGAGTTACATCTATTACCATTTCCGAGATTTCCATAGTGAGAATCCTTATATTGGACACAGTGTATATGTATGTATGCTGGGAATCTTGGACACAGTGTATACATTAAATATATGCATGGTGGGATTAAGGACGGGTGCGGTCAGGATAGACTTGGAAGGAGTGGGGTTAGGGTTCTGAGGGTGAAGATACTACCCCAGCATTGGCCTAAATAGCCGCACATTATGTGCAGATACATAGTGATAATGTCGCTACAAGTGTGTGAGGAAAACCCCCTGAAAAAACCTCATGCAAGGTCGACGGTAACAGGGATCGAACCCATTACCTCCCGAATGCTAAGTAGACTGCTTACATCTAGGTTAAAACATGTCATACATGCAACAAAAATGCTTTAGTTTTTAATTTTCTATCATATCCAACCCGGAGGTAGGGAGTATCTACTTCAACGGTTATTAACTCTATACACGTACAAAAATCCATGATAGGGGCTGTTCAGATCATCCGGCCGATAATCTAACCCGAAACCGATTGGCATAGTGTAATTGGTGAGAGATTTAATTAAAATCACTTCTATCTAAACCAATAAAAGATGGGTACACCTAATGATTAGCATTTGTTAAGAAAAATACGTAAATGTTTGTCTTTCTTTTACTCAAACATTTAATCTTGTCCAATTTCACAACTTCTGTTTTCGTAATAAGGAAACCGTAATAAAATGAAATTGTACATAAAATTATTCAGTTTAGAATAATTTTGAGTAATAAAAAAACAACCGATTACGATTAAGATATGAGATTGATGTAGTAACCAAGCAGGTAAATCAAGTTATATCATTACAAATAAGAACATGTTTACTATGTGAGATGTGAAATGTATAGTAGATTTCAAATAAACTTGCGTTATTTTGTAAAATGTTCATTAAAAATATTCACAAAAGATGTAAGAAAAATGTACTGTAATAAATCAAAACATACGTTCGTAAAATAATGTAGACATAAATCTCATTGATAACAAATAGCTCATAAGAAATATATTTTTTTTTATTTTCCTTTAAAACTATAACTTTGGACAACACTATTATACAATATAAGAGAGCCCTTATATGCGAGTTGTATACTATGCTTTGTCCACAACTACAAATATTTTTAATTTAATTCAGATACTTATTTTATTTAAAACTGAAAACTCTTTGTTTTCAGTTATTTGATTAAATCCTAATTAATCTAGTTATCGTCAAAATCACACCAGTTTAAGAAGAATTAACATTTATAATATTAACCACAAATTATAAGGAAATTTTATCTATTAACATTTATATTAATTGTAAATTTAGAACAATTTTTTATATTTCATGCTGGTACTTCAGTTTAATATTCTGTAGTACATTGATACTTGTTTCAGTAATAACATTACTTCTGCTAATATTTGTAATTGCATTACAAATTTTGTTAACAGTATTCTCTTTATTTTGTGTGGAGTCATTAATGTAACCTTTTGCTACCGTTGTGGACTTCGAGCCCCCATGACTTTTCGAGGTAGTAATATCACCACCCGCATCAACTAAAATCGTAGCGGAAATTCTTCAGAAACTATGTCCAGAGTAGCTTTCTGGGTTTGGTGGTTTCAAAAAATTAACAATATCTCTACCCATTTTTATAAATCAATTAATGCCATTTTTCTGTTTTGTTAATTTTGCGTTTCTCAACTGGAGAAAAACTATGTCACTTTTCACTTTTCCCTTAAATATAATACTCTGTACACATTTCGTAAAACTCGCCAGTTATTGTAAATTATTCCCATTATTAATGCTATCTAGAAAAGATATACGGTTAGTTCACATTAGTAAAGTTTTTTAGACTTACTGGTAATAAGTCGAGGGATGCTATTTCAGCTGCTTGCCGAACATCGGGTGGCGTTAATGTTAACTGCTCTTTAGAAGTAGACGGAATATCCATTTTACTTTAGTTTTTTTAGTAAATTTAGTATAGATTTGCGAATGAACTAAATTTAATTAAAAATTACAGAAAAATGATGATTATGAGAACCTAGTTCTCGATGCATTGGAACATCAAGATTATCTTCTTTAGCGAAAGAGTGAAGTCCAATTTACAAAAAGATAATTCAGAGGGAAAATACCTGCACATTTAAAATCCACAAGTGCGTGAGAATGTTGATTAGGTCAACCTTGTCTTTCAACATCCATAGTAAACCGGTCATGCCATAATAGTTATTCATGTGTTAAAGGCATACTTAGGAGATTATGGCACGGGGGAATGTTTAAAGCCCGACGAAGGAGTTGTCCATCTGACATAGATTGTTGTTTTTGTTGCCTAATTTCATTATGAACGTATTAAAAAAGAGGTTGCATAATTATCCTAAAAAAATCGTTATTAGATTTATTTCATTTCTTTCCATTTCCACTTCATAGGTTGGAAGGTCGTGTGTTATTCCACACCAAATATTTTCATATCTTACGGGTTTTCGTCTCCATTTTAAACAAAGTTGCTCTCTGGCGTTGTCATTGAATCTCTTGTCGTTTTCCCGTAATTAAACCTTAACCAAACATCTTTTTCTTTTGCTGTTTACACAATAAAATGAAGGTAACATGAACATAATCGAATGTGCTTGAACAACAAATCACAATCGCTTTCTCTACTGTTTAATGCTGATCTTGTTCAAAAAATTAAAATCAAAGAGTTTTAGAAAAAAATTTTAATATAGTTTCTAAAATAAGTTCATCAATAGTTAAAGTACAATCTTCTGCTTCTTATAACACAAAACTATCAAATATTGAATGTTCAAATAGTGATCATATTTCAATCTAAAAATTCATGAGTATAACTGCTCCTAATCTAATTAATGCTTTTAACCAGTATTTTAGTATCGTCTAACTACAATCTAAACCCGATATGGACAGATTTACGCTTTTGCAAAAACATATTAACATCTAGGCCGTATAAGATTTCTTGTTTTATAATTCCTAATCGTTAAAAGTTTCCCCACATGTATCCAATTCTTGAAAACAAATCTCGTCCGTTCTACTAGTCAATCTCTTGATTACATACAAATCGACATGTTGTACACTGATTTCTCGCAAAGTATCCATTAAATTTGCCAAATTAGGCATTAGTGCATATTTAAAAGTCAATTACTTATTTGTAATTTCAAATCCGCTCGATCCTAAGTAACATCAGAAGGTTCGCCAGGATCGCTTGTTATTTGCATCGTTTATTAACGATCTACCATTAAGTATCTCTTGTCATCACCTAATATTTGTAGATGATCTTAAGATCTTTGCATGTTTTTGCTATTTAAAATGTTTATGTATATTAAAAAATGTTCTGTTGGACAATAATAATATACCTACTATATTACTAAGGGTAGGACGCGTTCATTTTGTGTTGAATCCAGCTTGCGATCGAGACTTTAACCGAGCCGATGCAATCTGGATGGAACACAAAGTTGCGTACTACTCCATGTTACCGTGAGAGATCGAAATTAATGATTCAACATTCACCCGTGTTTGTCGACAAGTGTGAAATGCCTCGGTGAAGAACCGAACAATTTTTAATTTTATAATACCTTCGGACTTTCACCGGTATTTGTCGACAAACACAAATGAGCTTCGGTGAAGGTTGAAAACGACATGGTTCTGCCGTTGTTCAGCACCAGCCCGAAGTGCGTTGGTGTTTTCTGAGTCTTGCGCAAGGGTTGATAGTGTGCGTACTGCTTGCTAGTGTGAATTTTTTTATAAGATATTTTAATTTGTGTTTAATAATGGTCACTGCAGTAACCCGAGATCAGTTTTTTGCGAAGTTACGCGTTTTAGTGGTTTTTTTATATTATTCTTCTTTTGTTTCGTGATTTGGAATGTCCTGCTAATTTTCAGTTCATAATAATTTAGTTCTGTTTATTGGAAAACTTCTCCCATATGTTCTATTTTAAACAAATAAAAAAGCGTTTTGAAATTTTAAAAAATGTTTCTTTTCAACATACACCATCAGTCCACGATAAATGTCGACATTTCGCCGGTCTAAATTAAAAATAATGATACTAGAGCACGTACACGCACACGCACACGCAGGCACGCACGAACGCACGCACACACGCACACGCACTCGGACACGCACACGCACACGCATGTATATATATATATATATATATATATATATATATATATATATATATACAGGATGTCCTAATAGTGCGTATTAGGTCGATAGCTCTTTAGCCATTAAACTTAGAAGATAAGTTTAAATATGAAAGTTGTCTATTTTCATGCATTTTCAAATTTATGTTATTGAATTAATTTTTGTGATCACCGTGTATATTGAAATTCAATTTTGACAATAGATTAAAGTAAGCTCATGTATGAATAAATTCTATACCAAAGATTATTTTTTATCTTTAAAACAACTGAGATACGCCTACTTGAATTACTACATAAAATGTCAGTTTTAGTTAACTTTGCAAATATCTCAAAAACTGTAAGATTTAGCTTGTAAGTAATTCTTATAAAAAGGTGTAAAATTATAAGGAGAATCGAAAATAAAATAATATACAGGGTATTCTATTTAAGCATCAAAATTTCTATATTGTACCGCTTTTATATTACACCCTGTAGAAATCAAACTATTTTAGATTATTCAGCTTATAAAATAGACAACTTTGGTATTTAAACTTATCTTCTAAGTTTACTGGCTAAAGAGCTATCGACCGAATACGCACTATTGGGACACCCTGTATATATATATATTATATATATATATATATATATATATATATATATATATATATATATATATATATATATATATATATATATATACAGTGCGCTCTGAGTAACGGATAAATTCATTATTTTCGAAATCGAATGTGGTCAAATCCACGTCGATTTTTATTTTGATTCCGGTCTTTATGCTGTGTCGCACTATAGATGGCGCTGCACACTTTACAGATATGACGTCAAAGTTCATATTTTAAAGGGCAACCCTGTATGTTATTCGCGGAACTCGATACAACTCTTTTCCTGAGTTCAAAAATGCCCTATTTATTGGGGTTGTTTGAAACAGATTAATAAATGTAGCATAATGCGAAAAGTGATGGTGTTAGTGTTGTCAACGTTTGCGTTAAATTAAGAATCTGGGTACTAAACAGTGCATAACATTTATTAAAATAAACATAAACCGAACGAAGACAAACATAAAATAAGACTTAAACGTAATAAGTATAAACAAAATCGCATATTTCTGTATCTATAGGTAGACTTGAAGTACGTATTTTTGCCACCGGAAGACAAAAACCCTTTCAAGTCTTGTTTTATGTTTGTTTTCGTTCAGTTTATGTTTATTTTAATAAATGTTGTGCACGTTTAGTACCCAGATTCTTAATTTAACGCAAACATTGGTAACACTAACACAGCATCACTTTTCGAATTATGCCACATTTAATAATTAATATCGCGCATATTGTTTCAAATAATCCCAATAAATAGGGCATTTTGAACTCAGGAGAAAGAGTTGCGTCCGCGAAGAACATACAGGGTTGCCATTTAAAAATATGAACTTTGACGTCATATCCGGAAAGTGCGCTGCGCCATTTACATCTGCGACACAGCATAAAGTCCGGAATCAAAATAACAATCGACGTGTCACAGGATTTTGACCACAAATTAAGGATTTCGGAAATAATGAATTTATCCATTACTTGTTGAGCGCACTGTATTTTGTTTATTGTAAGAACTACATACACAAAAATCAGTATAATAAATTATTTTATTTATTTATTAATAAATAAATAATAATTACTATATTTTAAATTGTAACCCTTTATTATATTACCTTTATTTATTTCTGTTAAAGCAATATACTATACAGTGTTTTTCTAAGTTGTCTAAAGTAAAACTTTACCGTCTATCCGTTAACACTAATTTATAGGCGGAAAAAGTACGTTCAAGTTCACAAATTGTCAATGGAGCAAATTTAAATTTGTTTATTAAAGAGGGTTCTAACTGTAAATTAAATTTATCATCACCGCAAAAATTCCTTTAACAATACTATTTATATATATATATATATATATATATATATATATATATATATATATATATATATATATATATATATATATATATAATTAAATTACAATACATATTAAAAATCAGGACACATTATTTTTAATAAAGTACAATTTCTACTAGGCAGTACTTTTAATTTATTGCAATACAAGCATGAAATTCTACAAAATAAATTAAGACACCAAGTGTTAATCGTACACATGCTTTTTATGTATCTGTATTTTACATGGTTGGATTTTTATCCCCCGTGCGTTTTTCAGGGTTCACCACTATCAGCCAAGATTTGTGTCATTTACCAATATTTCAGCATTGGAAGAAAATCTTGATATATTTGGACCGAGGCTATATGTTGTCTACATACGTTTAGATAAAAATGTACAATTATGATTAAAAATGAGGGTTTTTTTTTGTTTTACATTAAGAATTGTTGGATTGATGTTCCAAAATAATTAATATCATTTAAGTACTTGTCACGTGTAAATTTTTTTCGTATTACAGTCGCACCATATATTCGTTTTTTAGATTTATAACAATCAGCTAGAATAGCTTCAATTCAATGGCACATATAAAAACTTCACTTTCGTTGTTTCACCTGTGACAAGTAACTACAGGGGCGTCAACGTGTCGTAATTAGGTAATAGCGTTATTACACTAATACAATATTTAACTTTTTTGTAAAACAACGCCGTCCTTCTACTTTGTATATTCAGTAACACAATTCGGATGTTTTAGTATCTACGCTTGAAGAAATACTTATAACTAAATGAATAAACTTTACCGTTTGCGTATTACAGTTGACGTTTGTGATTAAATTTGTCTATTTTACCTTCCAACCTACATATACATATGTAGATATAGAAGGTTATGCAATCAACTTTTTTTTCACTATCGCTAAATCGACTTATTGGCCCATTTTACAACTTTTGGCCAAGTTTCGCCAAGATCGGCCATGATGTCGGTGTGTCTGTCTGGATGTATATTAGTATCGATTAATTTTATAAAAAGTGTAGTCGAAAATTAATTAAATATGAATAAAAATGGTTAAACTGTATTATTGATATCTTATAGAAGCGGGAGGCTTTGGAATGTTTTTTTAAGTATGTATGTCTATTAACATGGGCGCCGGCAATATTATTTTTAGCGGGTTGCTGTCCGACTATAATGGTATGAATTTTTGAAAAACTTCTGCACGACGCACCAAGCTCGCAAACGAAAACCAAAGCATTTCATCTCTACGCCACTGCCACAACTCCAACATACATTGTGACATTGCTGTCAATCCCGTGTGCAACCAATTACAAGAAGTAAATTTGGATATGAAGGTAATACATAATCACATAAATAAATTAACGACGTGCTTCAGCATTGCGAAGAACTGGATGTTGAATTTAAACGTGCTCGAGTAGTGGCAAGGCAAACCTACAAATCAAATCAACCATCTCAAAATGTAGATTTTTTCAGAATATCCACCTTCATCTCATATTTAGAATGTATCATTTCTTCTCTGAGAAATCGATTTTCTGCAACACACAAAAAAGTATTTTCGCTTATTCAGCTCCAACGAGAATGAATGAGAAAATTGGACAAATGTTTAGGTTTAGTCGTAGCATTAAAAAATTTTAATTTACAGAACCTTTACGAAGGTTTTCTACACAATTTTATTGCCAAGGCTACCATATGGTATGAGATGTCGAAGACAGATGAAGCGAGTGACGCGGTATTAAATGTACCTCTTGAATACGCAGATTTCATTGCTCAAGCTGCCCCGTTTTACCCAGCGGTATGCGAAACAACCAAAATTGGTATTCCAACGATAACATGTAGCATTGTTCACAGGAAATGAGTTGAAATGACGTTGAATTCATTGATAAAGTGATGAACAAATTTAGACGGCAACCTAGAAGCCTTAAGTTTTCATTCAAACTGTGACTAAGAAATTTATTTCTTAATCTTTTTCTGTGTCGTTTTTAGTGCACCCCCTTGCACCCTCCTGACGGCGCCCATGTCTATTAATCTCTATCTGACATAAAGTTTTAAACGTCATTCTGGCATAAATAATGGTGTTTTTTTTCTACAATGTTGCCTGTTTTCATTATGAACATATAAAAAAGAGGTTGCATAGTTATCCTAAAAAAAATTATAATTAAAATTATTTCATTTCTTTTAAGTTTTTAAGTTAGCATCTAGATCTCTGTTAACCTCTGTCTGACATGAAGTTTTAGACGTCTGTTTGACATAAATTATTGTTTTTGTTTTTACAATTCTCGTAATGAGCTTATTATAAAAGAGGTTGAATAATTATCCTAAAAGAATTGTTATTAAAATTATTTCATTTCTTTTAATTTCCATTTTGTACGTTGGAAAGTCATGTGGTGTTCCACACCAGATATTTTTATGTTTTTTTAACCATGCAAACGATTACAACAAAGGTTATTTGAAACTGATGCTCTGTTATATTTCTTATGCTCTGCGACACATCTTCCACCGCATCGTTTGCATTTAGATGAAGTCAGGTGGAATGCAATTCATTAATTCATACAGTTTGTGTATCTAGAAGCGTACTTAAATACTTCGTGGTGCTCTGCAACATATTTGTCAGCGTACCATTTTCCATTTCTTTTAAGTTAGGTGGCTGGTAATTCATCCCTTAAAATCGCTTCACTGACTATTTTAATGATGATTTCAGCGTTTTTAATGCCGATATCAAAAAATAGCTATTTATATATCAAGTTGCAAAGTAAGCGTGTCATTGTGAAAAACTATTACATTCAATAAATTTTAGATTCGTTTCGATTACAGTAAAATATAGAAATGTTATTGTTCTTACACCTTTCAAAATTGTAATATCTAATTTTCATAACAAATAAGTGTAGTTTCTGAATAAAGATAATTAATAGTTAACATTCCTTAAAAATTGAAATGTCGTTTTGCTACAGTATAAACTAGCAGTAAAACGGGATAACAGGGGAAAATTTTCCTCGGCTGCTCAGTGGTCGGGTATGGATTCGGTGTACTAAATTTTGCGCACAATAGGATAACTTACCATAAATAAATCAAATAAGGGTGAAATCGACATAAAACCGAAAAAGGGCGCCAGAGTATTTAAAAGTCACAGTAGGGATTGAAATGCCTAATTACGTCAGTTCACAGCTCTCTCAAAATGCCCAGTAACTCGCTTACCTGAACGTAATCGCAGGTAGTCCTGGGACCAGTAGATCTTCGCTAACGTGAAAGACTACAAATATTCTTGCACGCTTACCTAAAACAATTGCGTGCCGCAAAAATCAATCACTAATTTGATCAAAAACAATAATTCTATTGTTACGTCACGTTACTCAATAAATCTGATCCTCAATGAAATTTCACTTTAATACAACTCTCACTTTAATTCTGTTTACAACCAGTCGTAATTATCTCAATCCATCCGACATAAAATATCTCAAATTCAAGAAAATCATTCATTGCATTAATTCATCAACCTCTAAGAGTTACGTTAAAATTCAATAAACATTGGTATCTTTCGAACGTAATTACTTTACTTCAAATAAACACAAACATAATGACGTTAATGCAAGGATCTAATTAATAAAAAAAACAACCCTTAAAATGAAGGAAAGTATGGTGTTGTACAACAACCGGGTTCACCAACTGGAATCACATTAAAAAGACAACAGTTCGTTAACCTAAAAATATGTATATTATAAAATTACTAGCTTGGAAATAATCAAACTGTTGATACATTGACCTTTCTTCCAAATTAAATCATTTTATCTATCCTACTAAACGGTGAAAATTACTGTGATATTATTCTAATGCCAGTACAACAAATGGTTATTACAAACAAATGGCGTTTTCCTTGTAACGCATTTGACACATAAACAATTTCGATGTAAATTCGTCAGTATAATTTGGGTTATGATACGGATGAATACGCTTGCATTAAAATTTAATCGATATAAAAATCAGACGTGAATTGCAAAAGAACAGCGTATTCAACCGTTCGTGATACATCAAAAAATAATAAAATACACAGAGATTTATTACACTTCATAAACCACAGCAAAGAAAATAATATCCTCGAGGCTGACACGGCACTTGGAACTCTAAAGATGGCCCAGCTCATGAAGGTTTCATTTCCAACTGCGTCCGGATTAGAATTACAATTGGTTGCTCGATATACTACCAATTATCCTTACTCGTTGCTGTTTAATTTTACTCTATTAAATGTCTAGCAATGAACGGTACTTATTAGTGTTCAAACAAACGCTTAAGTATTTACACGTTGTTTGTAAACTTTACTTTAATTATACAGAGTGGAACAAAAGTCTGGAAACGCCCAATTATCTCGTAAATTACTAGTCCGAATTGTACAAAATCTGGGATAAACCTATTTTGGGATACGGAAATTTCAGGTTTGACATTTTCAATGTTGCCAAGTTTGCCGTTTCTCTGATATTATTAGTCACTTTGGTTTTTTAAATACATCATCCTGTATATGCATGTCATTATTGGGATCTCCTCTTCAATACGAATTCAACCATATGTAACACCTATGATTTTATCTAGTCTAGAAGGTTTTAAATACATAAAACAATGTAAAATATGTAGATTTGAAGAAATTTAAATGTTTAAATATAGAATGCTGTAATTTTGACATTTGTTCACCATTTACATTCTTAAATAAAACTGACAAAAAGATCTTATAGTGAAGTAGCCAATTTGTTCAACGATACTTACCCAAACCGTTCTCCTATCCATAAGACGACGGTACAAAAAACTGTAAAGCGTTTTGAGGACTCTGGAGGAGTAAAAGATAGATACCGTTCAGGTAGACTAAAAACAGTTATAAATGACAACAAAATTTTAGATGTAAAGCAGAGTTTCGTTGAAAATCTGCACAATTACATGATATAGGTCATTCTTCAGTCTTACGTGTATTACATCAGAATAAATTTCAACCATACAAAATTCAGTTAATACAAGAATTAAGCGAAGATGACTTCGACCGTAAATTAGAGTTTACTTAGGTAATGATGGATAAAATTGAAAATGACGGAAATTTAGTTAACGTGTTTTTTCGACAAAGGAACCTTTACACTGTCTGGCAGTGTAAATCGACATAATTTAAGGTACTGTAGTGGCGTAAATCCACACTGGATGCGTGAAAACCATACTCAAAGACCACAAAAATTAAATGTATGGTCAGGGATAGTGGGTACTCAGTTAATTGGGCCGTTCTTTATCGAAGGAAATTTAACGTCAGATAAGTGCGAAATGCTACTTAGAAATGAAATTGTATCTACACTGAGAAACTTGTTTGGAGGCCATTTTAATCAGATATAGTTTCAGCAAGATGGAGTTCCAGCTCATTTTGGTGTAAATGTTCGGCGTTATTTAGATGAGATATTGCCAGGACGATGGATTGGTAAACGAGGTAGTATTGAATGACCTTCACGTTCACCTGATTTCAATCCTAAAGATTATTTTTATTGGGGATACTTGAAAAATTCAGTATACAAAACTAAACCAGCACGTCTTGCAGAGCTAAGAAATGTGATAGACGCATTCTACCATTGATTAGGGTCCTGTCAACTCACAAATGGGGCACATTCATTATGTTAAAAATGTTGTAGTATTTCAATAGTTACGTTTTAATATAGTTGAAAATAGTTTGTATTAAAAAATTTACTAAGACAATTAGGCGTTCCCAGACTTCTGTTTTATGTATTTAAGATCTTCTAGACTACGTAAATCATAAGTGTTACATATGGTTGGACTCGTATTGAAGAGAAGATTCTAATAATATCAGACAAAAGGCAAATTTGGCAACATTTCAACTGTCAAATATGGAATCTCCGTATCCCAAAATAGGCTTATCCCAAATTTTGTACAATTTGGACTAATAATTTACGAGATAATTGGGCGCTTTCAGACTTTTGGTCCACTTTGTATACAAGTTCTGAATAACACTTAATATTTTAAAAAAGACGAAAAGCTTTTTATTTACAGCCAGTTATTTGTTAATGGTGAACTGTGAACTTATATCTTGAGATAGGAACGGGAACGAACGTTTGTTTTTATTTTTCCGCAAAAAGCGATAACTTCTCTAAAAAAACAGTGAAAGCACTAGGTAAATTAAACACTGACACCTTCCTGGGATTTTTCGACAAAGTCCATGTGGACAAACTGCACTTAACGTTAAATCTATCTCGTGATGGGTGAACGGCTACATGATCCCTTTAAAGGATTGTTCGGGGATGAAATCCCTACTACAAAAGTTCTTTCAACACGGATATTGAATAACGCCGTTCCGCACTACCTCGCTCGTCGCCGTAACGAAACTTCTTAACGCCTGTGCGTCTAAACTAGGTCTGACCCTTGTGAAATATTGATTTGTCGCGACATTGGTTTTTTAAATCCCCATTATGCTAATTAACCAATTATAAAAGATTACTTCAATTTTTGAACGCGCGCAACCTCGAATCAAACCGAATCAAAAAAAAATTACATCACCCAAAAACATTTCTCAACGCATAACCTTATCGTCAATGCCTCGTATATAAAGCTAAATTCTTTGTTTGAAACCAAAACTCTTATCGAAATATTCCGGCACTCATCGGCTCCAACGTCTGAATAAAATGCGAAATATGATTTTCTACTCTACATTCAAATACAAAGTAACAATTTCATACTCAATTTAATTTTATAAAACTTATTTCCCTTGCAACAAACGCAAAATTTCTAAAACCACAATAAGGACAATAACTATTATTTACAAAGAAACGAATTAATTTTCAACCACACTAGTAAAAGGATTTCACTACCTATTTACGCTTGCATTTAAATTTAATAAACAATATAAGCTTTATTTTTGTTTTTAGAAAAAAAGGATTCTACATGCAATTACTATCTGTAAAAATTTCTAATCCTTTTAAATACGTAAAAGACAAAATAGAACGTTACAGTCGAAAAGCTTCCCAACCATTTATGGGTTATCAAACTCAATTGCATTTCAGAAGTCCGGTACTAACAAATAATTTATAATTTCCAACTAAACGGCAAATATGTGATAAAATCACGGCCACGTGTAGTTTCACCACTAGTGGTAAACAACAAAACAATTGACGATAGATAGTGAGAAATAAGTGGAATTCCATTTTACTTTTGATCGTTTGAATTAACTTTAAAACAATAGATATTTATTATACATGGGAAAAAAGTAATAGAGTTTAGTTCGAGGTGTTCGTTTTTCTCCCGACGCGAAGCGGAAGGAGACAATTATACCGAGAGCTAAAATCTTATATTTTTCCCGTGTATAATGCACTATTTTTTCTGCGACGGGAAAAACGATGATTTAATATTGAAAAAACATATTTTAGAATGTTTTATTACACAAAAGTTACATATCCTTTATATCAAAAGTACAATTATTAAATGTGGATTGCATAAATGACATGTTCCTTAAACTATTCGGTACAACAATCGAATTTCCTTGTGTTGAAAATATACTTTCTGCCATGTACACAGCTGCCGTTGATGTACCCGGTTGCAAATCGGGTGTTATTTCAGCAATGCTACACGTTCTAAACACTTTATTAGCTATTTCTGTTCTGTGTGGTACCGATTCATCAACATACCCTTCAGTGACCATTGATGATTTCCAACCAGTTTCCTTAGTGTCATCAAGTCTCCCCCAGATTCAACTGCGTAGCAGACGATCTTCGAAATGAATAACTTGTATGTGAGAACATTTTAAAGTTGAAGAAAATTAGCTACTGTTTCAGGTGCCTTATAAAATTGATTTTCACTCACAACCTGATTGATACATTATCCATTGCGGTATGTACAAAACAGACGGCAATCCCTTGCTGCTACTGGACAAAGGGCTATGTATATTCGGTAATATTTAATATATTCTTCGGTAACTACAAATCTCCTGTTTACATCATTCTTTGTTTGCTTAAGTTTCACAATTATTAACGTTCCCGAATCTTCAATATCATCTCATGTAATTTGGCTGATTTCACAAATTCGACAAGCTCCTGTAATCCCAAATACAACAACAACCTTGCTCATTAAATATACTTCATCGGGAGCATTTTTAAAAAAATCGCTAATATGTGTACTCGTCAAAATCTCAGCTTGCTTGGGCATGTAACCTTTCCCATTTTGTTTCAGAAATGTAAATAGTTTGAAATATTTTGAAATGTCTACATTATTATTGGATTGTAACGTACTTTTAACCATTGAGTAATTCGACCACACTGTGGATGGCTTTTGTTGTTGTGCAAGTTCCGAAAAATAAACCAATAACACCGTCTCTGAGAAAGAACCCTCATGTCTTTTTCATCTTCCATTCCATAAATCTTGAATACGCGGTTTCATATATTTTTCGTGATTTAGCTGGCAATAATTTTTGTGACGCTACTTTTGCTGCTGCTACTAACTCCGGTGGAGTCAAAGAAAACTCGGAATCAGACATTTTTTAACTTTATATTATTCTTAAAATAATAAATAATTACTTCTTTACTCACCTAAATTAGTAAAGAAACTGTGCGTCAACTTCCCAAAAACGTTTTAAAGTAAATTACATCAGAGTATATATTCCTGTGATTGGTTGAATCATCAATCAGTTGAATGAAATCTGACCAATGGGGTAAAGAAAAATGTGTAGGTATAACCATTGACTTTAACACTAAAGTCAATGGTATAACATTGTACTGCTTATTATTTAACTATAGGTACTATATTGAAATCCTTTTGTTAAAATTCGAAAAAAGGTGAATCATCACCGTTTTATATCGCTTTCCTGTAATCTGCTTAATGGCGTTTATTTTTACACAGCAGCCAATTTTTACAGACTTGGAACGAAGTTTTAAAAGGGATGTGAACCCATTATTTTTTTAAGAACTTTAGTTTTTTCCTTTTTATTTTGTAAGAACTGAATTTTTTGCGAACTTTTCCTAATTACAACGTTTTTCTACATTACATAAGTTTTCAATATTCATATTTTTTATATATAAATATTATAAACTAAACACTACTGTAAAGATGAACATAGATAATAAAATAAATAACGGGAAATTGAATTATTGCATGACAATATAAGTACATTGCTGGTATTTATTATGACAGCCTTGCAGCGGCTTTGTTAAAATTTAAAAAATATACATCTTGTAATTTTAATCTCTTTGCGGAATCTGTATTAGATATTCAATTTTATTACAGACCAAAGGTATTACGTACTTCCTACTATAACGGGTATTTACTATTTACCTGATTAAATTGTAGTAGGTATACATTGCTTGTATTATTAAAATTTATAAACGAAATATGTTTTCAACATTCGGTACCTTAGAAGTATGATTTATTTGACTCAGACATTACGTGATCTACAATACCAACTTGTATTTAGGGCTAATAACTAATACCTACTTATTTAATGTACAAAAAGATCCATGCCCCTTTAAGAATTCTTAAGCCGGCGACAGCAAGTGTCGGCATTTTTGTAGAGGAACTAAAAAGCAATAAACAAATTTTTAAAACTTGATTTGGAAATTACAAAAGATTTTAGATATTCTGTCAAATACTGCAATAAACAAAAACACGCGGATGAAGTAGAATCTAAGTAGAATAAATGACACTTCCTTACATTATTTATTCAACCTGTATAAATATACAATACAAGAGAACAAAGTAAGCTTAACGCAGCGGGTGACAGTGCAGCGAAATAAACGTACGATGTTCACTCAAATTTTAAATCAATACATTCCAGTTTTCAAACATTTTTTCTTTAATAGTATCTTTAAAAATTCAATAAGATACATCAAAAAGTATATAAAGTAAGATATCGATACAATTTCAAAAATGTATTTTATTCCTAGCTATTTTCATAAAAAAGTATCTCGATACCGGTATCGAGATACTTTAAAGTAAGATACTTCCCACCTCTGGCCAAAAGAGACAAAATGTCAAACTTTTTTCCCGTCACAGAAAAAAATTATTTTTAAAACACCCTGAATATAGCAAAAATTAGGACACCAGTGCCAACCTCAAAATCTGTCGACCATCTGTAATTTGTAAATAATACTTGTTCAATTAAAACAATCGCTGTAAGAAATAATTCTACGTATTATGGTGTAAAAATAGAAATTTTCAGACAAATTTAAATACCTCTAAAATGGTTAAATTTGGGTAAACATAATAAAACCTGTAGAATGTCCACACTGCATTTATAATTAACAAGATGGTATCGACTTCCGGTACAACCTATAACATGGACAACACCCCTTATGCTAATAATATGTATAGACTTGTAGAGTGTAAAAACGATTTAGTTTCATTTTATACTACTAATTTAATAAAATTAAATAATTATTACTAATTTACCTTGTCCGTCATAAGCATTGCAAATCTTTGTTTTTATGCAAAATTCGTACAGGAAAAATTAGTCATATTGCTCGGATGAACAAACACTTAATTAATTTTGTTTCGCAACATTGGGAATATTTTTTAATCCGATTGCGATCACATTCAGTATAAAACATTAATACATCCTGTAGCCAATTCCGCGTTGTTAATGACGCTTCCATTATAATATTGCACATGTTGGAAATGCCACTCTTTCAACACATTTGTAAACGATAAAAATATGTAAACGTAATTGACTCTTTTAATAATAACCTCTACTTCAAGACCTTAAAAAAAATTAACATCCTCGTTACTGTGCTAGTAAATTGTTTAAATTTAGGCATAAAGTTATTGGTCATGTATCACCTTAATGCGCATAATTTTTCCTTATGTCACATACCTAATAATAAAATCAGATACAGGAATTTTTCACAACTAAATCTTTTCCAGCTGTATTTCAGAAACCATCAAGTGTATTTACATATTGTCACGTTAATTTGCGAAAGTATCAAATGTATTTCGTAACAGTCTAATAAGTTTGCAAAATGATCAAATGTAATTATGAATCTGAATATTAAATAAAAACCAAACTTAGCTGTTCGGTGGTGGTTGCCTTTTACCCGTTTCTAAAACTTCCAAACAAAATATTTAGTATTTCCGGCAAGTTTGTGCTGTAGATAGTTGGCTATTTTAATGATAGGAATACTGTGTACTTTTAATTTCTATAACTAGTAATGTATGGTTTTCATTAAAGTTTTAGTGAAACATATATTGCTGATTTAAAATAAAAGTAACATTAATAAAAACAATACATTTATAGTGTACCCAGGTTAGTCTAGTGACTGCACAATTCAAATGCAAAAACAAAGCCAAATGATGGTCTAATTTTCATGAGAAACCGGGTAGGATCACTTGCGTTGTGTGAAAGAGTTGTTACGGGATGTGTTGCGGGTATCTAGGCAAGGATACAATAAAGATAACACAATAAAACACAGTATATAAATTTATAAGCAAGTGCAATGTAGTTCTGCTATCTTTATTGCGGATAAACAAAAACCTCTCCGCTTACTACAAGAATAAAAACATAAATATAAGTATTAGTTGTAAATACATGGAACAGTAAGTACTTCTTTAGATTCTATTGCTTATTAAAAGTTCAAAATTGCTATCGCCCTACTCTAACCTTAATATCCATCTTAAAATATGCTACATTATAGGGATGAAATATTAAAATAAAATACATCAAAATGAATCAAGAGACCTCTCTACATTAAATAACAAGGTTACATTAACTTTCAAATCATCATTGACATTAAATACATATTACATAGAGTAAACACGTACCATGGTACTGTAATACAATTTATATATAAATTACAATGATTATTTACTTCAATTTATAACACAACATTCAGTCTTCAAATCAATTAATAATAATCTTATCATTAAGATTAATTTACCTTTTTATTTAGATCATAATATAAACATTTGCTGAAAGAAAATACAATTATTGATTACATAACATTACCTATCTATTTTATTATGTCTTAAACCCAAATAGTATACTACGTAACGTGTGTTGTAAGAAGCATTTTACGCACAAACGAAAAAGTTACGCACGAAGCCGCGTAGCAGCGAGTGCGTAATTCCGTGAGTGCGTAAAATGCTTTACAACACGTGTTACGTACTATACTTTACCTACGACCTATTTCTACTTGTATTAATAATGTTATTACATTTAATTACATAATATTAGTTATTATAATTGTTTATAGTAACAGTACAGTTGTTAAATACAAACGGTAAATCGGTTCTTTTGCTTGTTGAAGCGTAAGAAAGAATTACATTGTTAGTTGTGTTTAGTAAACTTTCATTTTCATCACTATTACTTGTACCTGCTATAGCAGATGCTAGTTTAGATGAATTGTTTGTTTGATTATTTAGGGAATTATCCACATAGCCTTCAGCTATGAACGATGAATGCCACCCGCCGTGTCTTTAAATCTAATAAATCGCCATCCGCGTCAACAAGAATAGTCGCACACGAGCGCCGGAAACAGTGTCCTGTATAAGCTACTGCGCGTGTGGTAGTCCCAGGTATATAGTAATTTGTTTTGCTACGTTCCCTATTTTATTAATACCAACACACTACCTGGTGCATTTTCCGTTTACATAGTTTAGAAAAAAAGGTAATTCTGTAACCTCATTTACTGCAGAGCGAAGGTTAATATATTTTTTCACGTTGGGGTAAAAATATTCTGAAAGCATAAAAGTACGTTGTCGTTTAGTTTTTGAATCAGGAATCTTAATAACAAGATTTTTTCCTGTATCTTGAACATGCGATGGTTTTATATTACGTAATTATTGTTTTCTGCAGGCACCACTTATACCAATCATAAGAACAACCTAAAAGAAAATTAAAATTTACATATCTGACAGATATGTAAATTTTAATTGATCACAATAAATGTTACCTTCATAAATAAGTATTTGTCATTTGGTGCATTTTCTAGGAAATTGTTAATGTTCTCGATTGTTAAAATTTGGGATTGTTTGGGTTTAAATCCGTCAGATTTTCTTTCAGGTAGGGCTTGTAATTTGGAATAGCTTACAATGTTTATATTATGATTTATATTAATTGTGGTCCTCAACATAGAGTAAAAACACCAAAGTGAAGAAGGCTGCATACTATTTGACAAGTCTTGGAAATATGCCATCATAACATTCTCGGAAAATGAGTTCACGCCGTTTTTTAACCTCCAATCCATGAATTTTTGGTACATATTTTTGTACCAACTCTCAGATTTCGTCGGAAATAAGTTGCTTTTGGCTATTTCTACAATTTCAGTAATATTGAGTGGAGTTAAATCTATTTCACTGTCACTCGACATTTTTTTAATTGAATAGAACTTTACACACACAAAAACCAGTTTTAAGGTTAATAAAATGCGAAGTTTATTGACAGTTCTTGATGTTCGTTCGCAAATCTCTATCGCGGCATATTTAATTTTGATGGTTTGACGGCTGATACCATATGAAGAGCACACGGGAAAAACGATCTAAGTCACTTTTGGCAAGTTTTGAGATAAATTAGTTTTAAAGTTTGAAAGACTCCTTTTATTAAATACCGATAAAGACAAAATAACTATTTAGCTTAACTAGATGATTTATTAACGTTTTGACATAAAGCAAAACAAGTATTAAAAAAACATTTTCTTTTCCAAAAAAAAAAAGCAACTAAAAATATGCAACTACACAAAAAAAAGTGAAAAAACGATCTAATTCAAAACTAAATTTTCTTTAAGCTCCTCTTAGGTAAAAAATGACCATTTGGACCTCGCTCGTTTGTTGTTGTTATTTAACTGTCAAAATGGCAGGCTATCATTAACAAGAGGTTCCTTTTTTCTGAAGAGTATTTTTACTTTATAGTTCCTGCAAAGAAGGAAAGAGTAGTAGTTATTTACCTAACAAGTACGGAAAGTGGTAATTTTCCACACGAGGCGGCAGTTGACCGAACGACGCGTAATGGAGTTATGTCTGCCGTCAAGTGCGGAGAAGACACTTTCCGGATGTGTTATGTACACATTTCCTTCTACGAGCAGTTTAAATTTGACAAAAATGTAGAAATTTATTGTAGAAAAAGAAATTAACAGAGAAAACGATCCATAATACTAAAATACTAGTACAACTGTTCAATAGTGCGAAAAAGTAACTTAGGTTTTAGTTATTGTAAAAAAATGAGAAGTAAACTTACGTCAAATTCATCACCACTCATATTGTTATCTACGATCGGCAACTCCAAGTAGTAGTTTTGATGTTCTTCGGCAACGAATTTCTTTAGCTCCTGTAGCTGTAGGTATTTTTTCTTTGGCACCGGAATAGCTTGTTTATACTGGGTTCCCCATAATAGACTACCCATTCTATTTTATTAATAAATTCCCTACGAGATAACTAAATAAGTTGTTCTCTGTGGGATTATCTTCTGTAGTCTTTGGGATTTAAGTTAATTATTAAACAGGTAGGCGCCTGTCACAAATAAGTTATGAATTAATAATTTCGTGTAACGTCATTTTACTACGAGAAGTTTGTTAGTTTTCATCAATAATTATTTAATTTTTTTGCTTTGAACATTATTTCAATATCCGTTTGAACTTTCATGGATTACTCAATCCAACAACGTGCGTAGAAACTTACATAAGAAGCAACTCGATAGAAGAAGTTAGGCGTGCATTCCGGCGTCAGTTTAATAACAACAATAGGGGTCATGCGCCAAATCGTAATATTGTTAAGTTACGGGTTCGTCATTGGCGTGAAAATGGTTCTGTACAAAATTTGAAGAAGCCTGGACGTAGAAGAACTGTTCGTACACCAGAAAATATTGAAAAAGTTAGAATTGCGTTTATGAGAAGTCTTAAAAGGTCTGCTAATCGACAAACCCTTATCCTAGGAATATCAAAGGGAAGCTTAGATCGAATTCTTCAAAGGGATTTATAATTTCATCCCTATAAATTGCATTGTATAATAATTTTGGGGATCTCACTTCCAAGTCAAATTGGATCCCGCAATAATAAAGCTTTGCCTCGCTCCATTATAATTTGCTCTTGTTTCTATTATTCTTGGGTGTTCATGGCTTATACAAATTTCTCTTAGGGGTCTTGTGGAAAATGGGCACTTCTTCTTGTATGTTTGTGCTAGAAACTCTGTACAGGCGAAAAACATGTCTTGCTTGCATTCTACAACATCAAATGGCCGTGGTTTACATCTGGCGTTTTGAAAAACTTGAACCCATTGCTGTGGGACATCAACTTCACTTTTTTGATTAATTAGACCAAAGCCCTTATCACATTCAAGGTATGAATGACCTCTTATAGGAAATGTGACAATCACACAGTCAAAGCGCATTTTTTTGTGTACCAGGAAATGCAAAAATCTGAAAAGGGTGTAATTTTTGTTTTGACCAGCGCAAGAATCACAGAAGATTTCTAAATGTCGTACTCTTTCGTCAAGAAAGTTAAAGCAAAAATGGTTTAAAAGCGACACAACATCATCTGACCCTTTTTAGCAACAGTTTGCGGGTATGTATAAAAAATAGACTGCCATGATGAAAGGATATGAATATTAAAGCCAACAAACATCAGTTGCCTTTTGTAATAGACGTCGTTAGTCGTGATGTTCGGTGTTGGCATGTTCTTTACTTACTTTACATTGTTACTGCCTCAAAGTTTACTTGTTTACGGGCGTTTTTCTTAGCAATACGTTTTCTTGTGTAGAAAGTGCCCGCTTTTAGTTTGTGTACTTTGTGTTCCGTGTCAATAATTCTCAGCCTTTTTTCTATATCTGACTTCTTTTCTTGATTATCAGCACCTATGTTCTTTAGTTGAGTCTCCAAGGAAGACTTTTTGGCTTTAACTTTGTCGCAGTAACTGCAGGTATCTGATCTGGAGTACCCACACCCAATGTTAAATTTTATGTTGAAAATTAGTCTGTAAGATTCATAACTTATTTTCTGATTCGGATATTTTTCACGAAAAAAAAGATACATCTTTTTAATATTTAGGGTCTCTGGGAGACACGACTTTCTTGACTTTTTTAAACTATAATGAGATACACGACCTTTAAATGATTTGATATGTTCCTCAACAAGTTACGCCATTTCTGGACTCATCTTATGTGATCTATCTTGATGCCTACCTACAATGTGAAACATACACAGATCTAATACATCACCTTATGTAATAATGTTTTAACATCTTACCTCTCATATCGTCAACTGAGCTACCTTGCCTTCTAGGACCACTTTTTATTGTTATCAGTCTTCTGTTTGTTATCCGATGTACAATGATAGAGGCCTGCTGGAACACTGACATTTCATGGAATTCATCATTCTCCCCATTTTGAACTCTTGTTTTGTAAAGAAATGTATTGGATACCAAATTTGCAATACTTTCACTTTTTTGTGGCCGACGTCTTGTAATTGGCACCATAGAAACTAACCCAGCTAAATGTCTGTTCTGTGAATTTCTGTTTTCTAATAAATTAAATTTTCTTACAATATTATTCCTTTCAGCGTCGCTCAGTTTTTGAAGACATCGATTTTTACACCTACAAGGATTCCCAGTCTCAAACGTATGGTTTCGAGCATGTTTCTCAACATCTCTTACACGACCAGAAGACTTTCTTTTTCGAGTCTTAGTTAAGTAGTGTGATAATGGCACAGAGTCGCTATCACTACTAGACATGACAGTAATATTATTTCCGCCCTTGATAACACCCGACAAAAAATGTGCTGCAAGCTTGAACATGATTAGAAATAAACTAAAGGTTAAACAGGAATAAAATGGACTACCCCCCTTGCATCAGTTAACGGACTTGGATCGGTTATTTGTAAATTGAGAGGACTTGGATCGGTTTTTCATTGTACACTCGATTTTAAACGCTAATTTAAAAGACTTATTGCTCGATATATTTACACTATAAAGTTTTTACAAATATTTCTAAAACAGCTTCATATTTCAAAGATATAAAAATATGCATTTTTTTTGACATGACGCGTAATTTAGCGGCAAAAAATTCCTAAGGTATAATTTGTGTAAGTTCAAATTTTTTCATTATCGGAATAACGATTAATTTCATAAGAAAAAGTGTAGACGTATTTTTTAAAGAAAATTTAATTCTATATAACTTTTCCTTATACAGTTTTTTAATGTAAAGCGAAATAAATGTAAAAATTAAATAAATATGATTTAAAATGCTTAAATTGTATTATCAATACTTTTATAGGAGCGGGCGGTTTTAGAATTTTTTTTAAGTTAGCATCTAGGTGTCTATCAGCTTCTATCTGACATGAAGCGTTAAATGGCTGTTTGGCATAGATTATTGTTTTTACAATGTTACCTATTTTCGTAATAACTGAGGCTGCATAATTATCCTAATAAAATTGTTATTAAAATTGTTTCATTTCTTTTAATTTCCATTTTGTAGGTTAGAAGGTCGTATGTTGTTCCACACCAGATATCTCCATTTGTAAATGGTACGAAAATCTAGAAAGCTGAAAACTTGTGTTCGCTTGATAACGTGTTTATTCATTTACGTCTAAAAAAAAATTAATAATTAAAGCGTTTACGAAACACACGATTTTAATTATCAACCTCCATTTA
Organism: Vesta saturnalis; assembly: GCA_036346205.1. Taxonomy (NCBI): domain Eukaryota; kingdom Metazoa; phylum Arthropoda; class Insecta; order Coleoptera; family Lampyridae; genus Vesta; species Vesta saturnalis. Next base: position 1,108,429 of record JARFJB010002298.1, on the reverse strand, counting down.
ACCACCGTTCACAAGGTGAAACATTCTTTCTGGTTGCCTTCAAAATGTGCTAAAACTGCAGTCAAACTTTATATTCACTGTGGCGCCCTTGAAGGTTCTTTTCTAATTTCCAAACAGGTAATTCTCAATATGCGAAGAATGATCGATTTCGTTAAAACCGCATTCACGAACTGCGACTTGCGTGATTTCCACATTGTGCATGACTGTATTTTCTTTAAGTCAGTTTCCCACGCCTTTTGTCTCGATTGTTTTGTCGTAATTTGTACAGGAGTGTTACATAATATACCCCGTTGGCTATGGTGCTAAGTCTATAAGAAACACGCCCTCATCGTAGCCATTTTTTGTCAACTTGAACGTGACCTGAACCTTCTTGGATTGGTTTCGTTTCGGTTTTTGTGACAATTTTTTTCAACACAACCACAGGGTTCAAAAAGTATGGAGCACATTCAATACGACGCTGGGCCTGAATTACTGAGAGATGTTTGGGAACCTACTTTGCCTAACTTCATTTATGCCTAAATGAGGGTTGTATTGCCTAACACGAGATTCTCAACAAAGGCAATTTTTTCGTCCATCACCCAACCATCGTCATTACTGTTGACGTCATCTTCCAATTGCCATGTTAATTCAATTTTTCACCTGTATGTCTATTAACCAGTATCTAACATGAAAGTTTAAACGTCCATCTGACATAAATTATTGTTGTTGTTTTTACAGTGTTGCCTGGTTTCATTATAAACGTATTACAACAGAGGTTGCATAACTATCCTAAAAAATGTATTATTTCATTTCTTTTAATTGTCAATTTGTAGGTTGAAAGGTCCTGATATTTTCTCGAACTGGTGTGTTATCAAAATTTCGTCCCGCTGCGATACCTGGTTGCATGTTAAGCTAGGAATTTTTGGCGCTTATCTCGCATTTGGGTAAATTGATTTTGACACCATCAAAATCAAAAGCTATTACATTCATACACATATTTCCTTTATCAACCAACATTAAAATTGTACAGGCTGTCCCAAATTCGAGGGCAAGCATGGGGATCTCGCTTATTATAAGAGATAGGATATAGGTTTAAATTCGGCACTTTTGTTAAACTCGATGCCGAGTAATACTCTGAGAAGAAATTTGAGCTAACTCGAATGGATTTGGTTTTATGCTCAAAAAACTAAAAATTTCGATTTTCGTTTTTCGCGTTTGGCCACCTTATTATTAGGAATTTTCAAAATTCGATTAAACATTATTAAGGCACCTTTTACGCACAATACTAATACGGTATTAAAAATATTATGTGACGTTTCGTTTATTCTGAACCATCATCAGGTTTATTTTTTCTTATGGGAGTTAAGATATATTTTATGTCGTTGGATGGAGAATGTTATGCTGATTTTAGCAATATATAACACTTTATGGTTTGATCGACTGCGAACTAAAATAATGAGAAAAATACGAAGAACAAGATTCCGCCTTCTTGGATCCAGCAAGGAATAATTACAGTAGTTCTACTTATTTAATTTGTTAAACTCGTTAGAACATCCAAAAAAATATAAAAACATTTAAACAATTTAAAAAAAAACATGAACAAACAACTCAAACAAGTATGTCTATGTAACACCGTCATAATAGCGACAACGCAAATTTATCGATAGGTAACAACAAAATAATTACACAGACAAACAAACAAAAATTATTATAATAAATGTTCGAACAAGTTTCCTCCTTCTTGAATACAGTAACGAATTCTTCTTCTACAATTGTTTACGCTTCTTTGAATGGTTCGCCTAGGAATTTGACGACCCTATTCTGGAGTTCTTCTATATTTTGCGGTGGCGTCTTATAAATCATATTTTTTAAATAGCCCCAGAGGAAGTAATCTAAAGGGGTTAAATCTGGACTTCTTGCTGGCCACCTAAGTGGTCCCCTATTTCCCATCCATTTATTAGGAAATTCGCCGTTAAGATATTCACTTATTATCGCAGCATTATGAGGAGGAGCTCCGTCCATTTGCCACCAGAGAGTCCATCTTTCGTTTAGCGGAACATCATCCAAAAGGTCTGATATTTCGTGTGTTAGAAATGCGAGGTAGCGTTGAGACGTTAGGATACCTTCGTAAATAATTGGCCCAAGGAGCCTATCCTTCCAGATTCCAACCCACACATTAAAGGACCGGTGGCCTTGTCCTCGCATTTGCCTGTTAATTCGTGGATTTTCAACGGACCAGTAGTGCTCGTTATCACGATTAAACATTCCATTAGTGGAAAAATTGCACTCATCCGTCCAAATTATTTGATTGAGAAAGTTGCGATTTTCCAGCATTTTGGTATTAAGTTGGTTACAAAAATCCAACCGTCTCATATCGTCCCCAGGCCGAAGAGTTTGACTAACGTGTAACTTAAATGGTTTATAACGGTGTTGCTTTAACACTCGCCAAACTGTGGTTTTTGGCACTTCAATAGTTTGCTCTATTTCTCTGGTAGATATTGAAGGATTTTCTTGAACCTAAGATTGATAACATAAAGTCATAACTCTCCAAAAAAAATCGGCATCTCTGTCTAGTCTGCTAGTGTTATATATTGCTAAAATCAGCATAACATTCTCCATTCAATGCCATAAAAACATGTCTTAACCCCGATAAGAAAAAATAAACCTGATGATGGTTCAGAATAAACAAAACGTCGCATAATATTAATATTTTTAATAATCCACTAGCAATGACATGATATTAATATTCCAACGTATCATTTTCAATGCAACTATTTACATTTATGTTCATAAAAATATATGCGCAATACTAAAACTAAATGTAATTGGGCACATAAGAGTATATTTCGATAAGATTTGAAAAAGGCAAAAAAGATAATACCAATAACGGTTAATTAAGGTAGCGCATAACTTAATAATTATGTCGCTTGGGCCTTGGCTGATTGGCAATATCTAAAATAACGGCGGGAGTATGTTCAAGTTCTTACCACATGCGGGGGATCTAGTAAAACAACCTGAGCAACGTAGAAACCGTATCCGACACGTAGTCCTTGTGGACGAGGAATATTTCACACAGTTAAAAATAAATATATCATGCGCCAATTATGGGGCAAGACCACTCTCATACCTGATGTAGTGTGGTTGAAGAAAAAGAAAAATTGTATTTTGTTAGCTCATATTTATTATCCCAAAATACTAATTCTAACCACATTTCATCTCAATTAATCTATTTATTTGGAAATATATACAAAAAAAGAAATAAAAGGGGCTTATCAGACCCCTGAGATGGAATGATTTTTTTGTTTCAACATACTAACTTTGGCTCCACTTCTTGCACATGTTCGAAGATAAATCTAAAAAAAGCAAAGCATACGGGTTGGGTAATACGCGAGCCCCATTAAGCAGTAGCCTGTAAAGATTTCAGCTCGACAGGTTATAGGACGGGCGGACACTCAAAAAGTAAAGAAGCGTGAAAAAACGGGGAGTTAAACATTTTTTTCTCAAACCTCTCTCATTGCCATATGCATATGTACGCTATATGAAAACGGTAAAATATAAGTATTTAATTTCTTCGTAGATATTTAAATACTTGAAACGTATTTCAACATTACAATAGTATATTAAGAAACTATACGCTATTCAAGTCACCAGCCGTTGTAGGTTGTACGTCATAGCTTAAAACTTAATATATCAATGACGTGGTAATGAGCGTTGTCAAGTGTACGTGTTGCCAGACTGATTGCTTATACATATTTTTAGGTTAGGCAATTTAAAACAAATAGGTTAATTGCGTACCGGTGAATTTAACAAAGTAAACAAAATTTGACGTGACAACATCGAGATATTTTATGAGTTTATATTCGCACTACGTTTTAAGTTGTAAATACGTACTGCCAAGTGTGCGACAAGGATAAAATATGCTTGATAACCCTACACGATTAATGCCGTTTAATACCAACTGTACTTACGACGACATTTTGGCTTTAATGCAAATTTTATTAAAGTTTTATAGTAAATTATAATTATGGTATTGATATACGATTAATGACGTGCAACAGCTGGTGACTTGAATAAGAGTGTAGTTTCAAAAGATGCGTGTTTTTGTAATTTGCTTCCATTTTGATTCTTTAATAAACATATTAAGAAACGCGACGTCATCATCTCCGATATTATAGCCATTAATTCCTGGAACATTTTAGGAAAAATTTTTAAGTTGGCAAAGCTTTGTCCGGAATTATGGCATACATGTGATACTTACAGAAGGTGTCAAAAACAGAATGCATCCTACCTTTGACAAGGAAAGAAAGGGGACTGGTAACCTGCGTAAAAATTTAATCGGTCGCCATTGGGTTGGTGGCAAACAAACTTTAGCATCGCCCGCCTTCCGTAATATGACAGATAGAGAAGATATTTTTCTCTCTTCTTTCAACATTTTGGTGGCGAATGATAACAGATTGGTATCCGGAATTACACGTCCCCTCTCTTTCCTTGTCAAAGAATCCAGTGGAAAACTTTGATGGGAGCAAATTCGCGACCGTATTTTTTACAATTTGACGTATTTCAGGGGGCGTACATGCAAAATTATCTTGATTATCTTCCATTTTCGTGTTTTGTGACAGAATTTGGGCGACACAAAAGGCGATTAGATCCAATTTTCACTTTTAAAGACATTACCAACTGCCACAAAAATCCCTAAATCAACTAAAGTAAACATTTTTGTTTAAAAACGGATAAATTACGAAAAATAGCGCCAGGCGCTTTTTCAAACCTGACTTCGTGCTTCAAGACTGGTCTTATGAAACTTGTTTTGTAATATACTATTACGTATCTTGCGATAAAGTAAATAACAATAAGGTTCCCTTTTTGTGTTAATTTTTAGAGTACCTAAAAGCCCTATTAAATGTAATTTATTTTTTAATAAGACTAAGATTATTTTCTTCTCAAGGATAATTATTTGATAATTAAAAAAAAAGAATAACTTAATTAATCCGTAAATTTCTAGATAATAATTATATAAGCACCAATTGAATGATAACTACTAAAGTATTTATTTACATATAAAGTAACATTCTTAAAAAAATTAAACTTTTTGCAATACACCTGTAGCCTTAAACAATATATAATCAACATATTATTGCATTAAATACAAATATTGCATTTCAACATTGATACAATTAGCTGTAGCCGTAAAGTAAACTCATTGTTCAAATTCGTAAGAAAAGGAAAGTGTGTGTGTTACTCAAAAGGAAAGAAATGATTGCAAAATTTAGGTAATTAATGTAAATACAATTAGGTGCATGAGTGCAATTGTAAAAGCTGTAATGAAAAATACGTTTACCTACCCTATAGATTTTCTTTACCAATACCTATAGATTGCAATAATAATGTTTTAATATCAAAGAAAAATAAAGCGTTGTTTTTGTATTAAAATTTAGTAACAGTATAAAACTTAAAATGGACATTTTTTGAAACACTGAATTCTACCAGATACGTGGGATCGCATGACTAGTATAACACAAGATACGTTAAAACCGTATCCGCCACCCCTTATTCGTGGTGGCCGAGGTATATTTTGCACAGCTAAAAATATTTATATCATGCGCCTATTTATTTGGAAATATATGCAAAAAAAGCAAAAGGGGGTTATCAGACCCTGGTATGGAATGACTTTTTGTTTCAACGTACTAACTTTGGCCAAATTTCAATACACTTGTCGCATATGTTCGAGGAAAAATCTAAAATATCGGATGTGGAACACCACACGACCTTCCAACCTACAAAATGGAAATTAAAAGAAATTAAATAATTTTATAACATTTTTTCTTTTAGGATAATTTTGCAACCTCTTTTAGTTAGTTACGAAAATATGCAACATTGTAAAAACAGAAACAATAATCTACGTCAAAAAGACGTTTGAAACTTCATACCAGACAGAGGTTAATAGACATCCAGATGCTAACTTAAAACATTAAAAGAAATGAAATCATATGAATAATTTTTTTAGGGTTAACTATGGAACCTTTTTTTATACGTTCATAACGAAAACAGGCAACAATGTAAAAACACAAAAATAATCTGTCAAAATGACGTTTAAAACTTCATGTCGGATAGATATTAATATACACGTGGTAACTTACAAAACATTCCAAAGCCGCCCGCTTCTATAAGATATCAATAATGCAGTATAACCATTTTCATTCATACTTAATTAACTTTTTGAGTTACCTTAAAAAACTTTATAAAGAAAATTTATGTAAAATTAAATTTTCTTTAAAAAATACGTCTACGCTTTTTCTTATAAAATTAATCGTTATTCAGATATTGAAAAAATTTGAACTAACACTTAAATTCTACTTTAGAAATTTTTTTGCCGCTAAATTACGCGTCATTCAAAAATTGTATAGAACATATTTAATCGACATGTTTAAGGTCTATATCTAGGTATTTTTATATCTTTTAAATATGCAGCTGTTTTAGAAATATTTGATAAAAACCAAAAACTGACCCTAATAAACCCCGTCTCTCCGCCGCTGGATTTCTCCCAAAATCTAATCAGCTCTAAGCCAAATGAAAACAAGCTTAAATACAAAATTTTAAATATTGTAGTTCTGGAGTTATCGTGGATACTGACATGCATCCACAGAGACATACACACAGACACACACATACAGACACAGACATCCAGACATGATAACCGATCTTGGCGAAACTTGGCCAAAAGTTGTAAAATCAGCTAATAAGTCGATTTAGGTTGGAAGGTAAAAAAGCAAAGCATAAGGGTTAGGTAATACGCGAGCCTCATTAAGAATTGGCCTCAGTGCTTCAAAAGTTAGTGGGATTATTTATTATCCAAAAGTACTAATCCTAGCAAAAAAAAACAAAATAAAAAAGGGAGTTCTCTTCTCCTAGCTTGACTGCATACAGTGTTGCCAACCGACGTATTTTTCCGTAGATCTACGGAATTTTTACTCTATTCTCGGATATACGGATATAGAACCCAAATCTACCGGATTTTACAAATAAACACAAACATGCTCAGTAAAAGTTTTAAAAAACATATTTTTATTGATAAAAAGTATTTGAAGTTATTGAATAAATATTATTTCCCACAACAATTCGAATTTGCTGACGACTGTGGCATCTAGCGGCGGGCTTTTACACTTCAGAGATGAAGTAAGTTGGATCGCAATTCCTTGTGAAACCGGAGATTTTTTGAGTCTTACATACACAGCGCCAACGTAGCATTATTGTCATTTATTTTGTTCTGCGTTCTGTGTGTCGCTGCAGGAAAAAGTGTTGTAGTGGTTTTTTGTGTATTTTTACCGATTTTTTTAAAATTAAACTTGAAAATGGAAGCAGGTCCATCATCACGAACAGGTATGTTTTAGTTTGGTCTTATAATCAGCTTATCTTGCTCGTGTTGCGATTTTCTCTTCATTCAATGTCCTTTTTTCATAAGAGTTTTAGAGCTGCGTTTGTTAGAAAAAGTGGTAAAGAATTAAAAGTAGGAGGCAAAATGAATTTGTTACAGTGCCAATCAATTAATATAATTGTATTAGATAAATATGAAAAGTAAATTTTAGGAAATTCATTTTTGATTTTAAAATTTAATAGGTTCATTGTAAAAATTCAGGGTGGTCTAAAATTAAGTTTTATATTAAAAGGGTCTATACAAGGTGTTAATTTTTGGTTTTTGTATTGGATTCATATTTTGGTTTCTAATTTCTAATATTACTGAGTTTAGGAGCACAATTTTTTTATTTACAGACAAAACAGATTCGGAATATGACAGTGAAGAGGAAAAACAGATGTATACGCAAAGCTACAACCCAGATTGGGAAAAGAAAATTATGTGGATCAAAAAAAGTTCCAAGGGTAATACATATTTTTATTTTAAATATTGCCGCAATGACTATATAGTAGGAATTACATAAATCGCGCCTTGATCAGACAACTAAACATATGGTTTCCGCTAAAATATGGTAAAACAAAAAAGTTTGTTTGGCGATAAATGTAGAAAAACACAGTGCAAAAAAAGGAGAAATACGACTTGCTTTGTTTATAGATGTCATACAGTGTAGCTGACCATTTGCCGAAATTGATTCAAGCTGTATGTCCTGACTCTCAAATAGCAAAAAAGCTTTCATTAGGAAGAACAAAATGCACTGCGGTTGTAAATAACGCAATTGGTGACAGTAATTTTACAAAACCACTGCAAATTCTTAGAGAGAGTCAGTTTTCTTTAATTGTGGATGAAAGTACCGACTTAGGCTGTTAAACGCCATAATATAGATTATGTAAAAAATATGGCAGGTTTTGGCAGTGATGGCACGAACAGAATGATGGGTTCCAGGCACTCATTGTGTACACTTTTGCAGAATGATTTTCCAAATTTGTTTATTTTAAAGTATAGTTGCCACTCCTTTGCACTGTGTACATCGTATGCGTGTTCTCAGTTGCCTGAGTGGTAAAAAGAGTGCTAGAACAATGGAATGCTTTGAAGCTTTTTTTTTCAAAAAGAGGTTTTAACAAACCCAGAAAAAAATATATATATATATATATATATATATATATATAAACACAATGTTACAAAATGTATTTCAAAAAATGTATTTGCTTTTTGTGGATCATGTTAAATTTAAATTTGGAAATGCACACATAAAAAATTTTTCTGCTTTATTCGAAAGTCGAAGCATTATATAGGACTATCTTGGACATGTTTGTTAAGCCTACGCAAATGCAAGGAATAGAGTTAGGGGAAATTGATTATGAAGATCCTTATAATCTATTACCAATAGAAGACATTTATCTCGATGGCTCTGTTACAGCTTTTATTATCGAACATCCAGATTTACCTAAGTTTGAGCTGAGAAATTTAGAATTTCATGCCTTAAATTTTATCAAGAACTCTTAGGCCAAATTAAAACTAGGTTTTCATTTTCAAGAAATGATTTGAAATAGATGTCTTTAATTATAGCTGATATCTATAATAAAGCAAATATGTCCATAATTCCTTTAGTGGTGCACTTTCCAAATGTAATAAATAATAATGAATCTTATAATATAGATAGAAAATGGCGTCTTTTGCACAACAGTTCGACTTTGTGGAAAATTACTTTCATCTTTTTTGGAAACATATTTCCAATTTAAAAAATGGGGCGGGGTAACAAATGTTTTAACGCTTGTTCATTATATATAAATTTTGCCACACAGTAGTGCCTGTGTGGAAAGAATCGTTTCCATTATCAATTTAAATAGAACCAAAACCCGCAATAGGTTAAGTTCAGGAATTTTACACTCTAAAAGATCTTTTAAATATAAATCAACCTTTTGCTTTAATTGGGAAATAGATAAATCGGTACTTGGCAATATGAAAACATCCATTTTATATCGACATTAGCGTTCAGAAAATGCACCTTTTATACTTTCTTCTTCAGAAAAAGATAACTAAGACTTTGTGTTGGTTATTTTTAGGTTAATCAAAAAGAGTTTGCATTTTATTTTTAGATTATCAGAATTTAGGTTATTTTATTTTTTAGGTTTTAGTTTAGCTTATATATTTCTTTAGTTTACAATAATTATAAGCTAATATACAGTTGTTTTAAAAAAAAAAAATATTATACGTACTTAATATATTTATTATTGTTTTATTGCCAAACACATAAATTTTTAATCTATTTGTTGTTTTCTTTTTTAATTTTATGTAAAACCGACAAGACAGCTTTATTTTATTTTAAAAATATTTTATCCAATCATTTTCTAGCAAAAAAAATCTACGGATTTTTCGAACGCTTCCTACGTATTTACGTATCCAAAAAGTTGGCAACACTGACTACATATGTACACTGTAAAGATTTCAGCTCGATAGGTTAATCATTTTTGAGTTGGAGTTAAACATTTTTTTCTCAAACCTCTCTCACTGCCTTATGCATATGTATGCTATATGGAAATGGCAAAATATAAGTATTTAATTTCTTCGTTGAAATTTAAATACTTGAAACATATTTCAACATTATAATAGTATATTAAGAAACTAGTTTCAAGAGATGCGTATTTATCGCACGAGTCCAAGTTTAGAAAACTCGCCGCTGCGATGAGTCCATAGCTTACCGTCAATTGGGGTGAAGTTGAACAAATTTTTCGGTTTTTTTGTTATATTTTTCTTACCTATGTCGTAAAAATTATGAAAAAAATCATTAGGGTACCTCTAGGAATAACTTATAGGAGGGTTGAATAATACTTTTAAAAAAAGGTCACATTACCATTTTTTTTAAATATGAGTGTACTCGCCCCGCAAAAGGGGGTGAAGTTGAACATTGGTTTAAAAAGCTTTAAAATTAATTAAATAACGATATATTGGCCATGTTGGACACAAATATTGTTTTTAAAGACAATTTTAAACAGTTTTCGACCCAGGAAAGTTTTAAAAATTAAAAAATAGCAAAAAAACTTAATTTAATATAAACGTATAAAAATCATGAAATAAAAAAACAAAAAACCACTTCTTAGGTTAATAAAAACAAAACAAAAATTCTTACAAAAATAAAAAACAGGATCTTAAGCTAGAATAAAAAATTAACCAATTGAATTAAAATCGAGCGCCTCTTGAAACTGGACTCTGTTTCTTCTTAAATCTTTTGTTTCTTTTAATATAAATAAAATATCATCTTTGGTTATTATACATTTGTCTGAAACATCTGGGTTCACAAAAATGTTTCCTATCTTTGCCGAAAATTTTTTCCTTACGAAGGATACGGAATAATAGTCCCTTGTAATGACTTTTTCTATTTTGCCAATAAATTTTACCAGCAAATATTGGCCTTCATTCAAAAGTGTGCCAAAACCAAGAGGATCAGGATTTATTATATTTTTTTTAATATTTATGGTATCACAATGGTTGTCACTACTTTCGTCTGTTTGTACATTATCAGTCTTTTCTTTGGTTGAGCCATCTGACTCTTGATTCGAAAATTTCGTCAAGGAGTTCTTCATCTTCGACTACGCCGTCGTCTACATGAAACGATACACTTTTGCCAGCTGCAACATTTTTTTTTCCTCTTTTCTTTTTTGGTGTGGACGTAAATGCAATTTGGTTATCTTTAAAAACATTCAGGAAGCTGTCAGTCCAGTGGTTCAAGATATTCTCTGCATCAGGTTGTACGGCGTAATCGGCTAACTTTTTTAGGACTCCATCGCGGTCTCGAGGTATGATTCCACAACCCGAAAATCCAAACTTAACGTTCTCGGCGGAGCTTAGGTTAATTTTTTCAAAGGTCTGTAAGAACAAACGGGGAAAACGCCCCGGTTCTTCATTTTCCATTCTCGAAGAACGGACCGCCATGCTGCCTTCATGGGTCTGAAATACGACACGTCGAGCGGTTGGCAGAGGTGTGTCGCATTGGAAGGTAGAAGGATAAAACTTATGTTATTAGCTATACATTTGTTAATATCTGAAACAGAAATGTGACTGGATAAATTATCACCAATGAGAACTTTCTTTCCTTGAAGTTTAGAGAAATAAGGCATGGCTACCTTGAGGAACCAGTCCTCAAAACAAAATTGCTGAAACCAACCACTCTTACTTCTGTTGTATACAGCACTTGACGGTCCATTCTCTATCCATGTTGGGTATAAGTGCTGGGATTTGTAGACCACATATGGCGGAAGAACTTTTCCAGAACCTGACGCAGCCATCATAACTGTAACACTAGTTTTCGAAGAATCCATTATTCTGTCGCAGTGTTTGCTTCCTCTTTTCGTAACAACAGTTATTTTTCCCGGATCATCAGAAAAATTGGTCTCGTCATAGTTTACTTTGTTTTCTGCGGGAACATCTTCAATTGACTTATAAAGTTCCTCAAAATAGCCATTTATTACGTCAGATGTAACTTCTGCCCTTGCGCGTTTCATGTTTTGAGACAATCTTACCGACAATTCTTTGTGTCTTTTCAAAAAATTTTTAATCCATTCCCCACCTGGAATGTTTTCTTTGAAAATCTTAATAGACTTTCCCTTTCGCTGTAAGTAGGACTTGAAAATGAATTTAATGTCTGTAAAGCTAAGTGGAAAATTCCATTTCGCTGCTTCCATAATCCCTTCATTTAAATAATTTTCTTCTATCGGAGATAAAATTGTTTGATCACCGTATTTATTTTTGCACTTAATGCCTTTTACATGATTAAATATTGTTGACTTTGGTATAGAATATTTTTCGGCAGCTTCAATTTTACTTCGTCAACTGCCTTTTCCATATCTTCCAACTTATAATTACAATTTGTTTTAACGCCCAATTTCCTTTTATATGTGCGAACCATGCTGTCATGCTGTTGAACTTGTCCCTAAAATAGTTCATTTTTTAGTTTTTCACTTCTAACCAAAAAAGTTTTAAAGCTAGAAACTTCAATTTTTCCCGAGATGTTAACAACATAATCAGAATAATTTTAGAAAAAAATTGTGATCCTAATTCCAAACAGAACTTGGTTACAATAGTTATAAAACAGAAAAATCGTGAAATCTTACGCGAACTTTAACCAATTAAAAAGACCACTTACCGACAAGATATCTGCTTCCCTCGACCGCCAGAACAAAAGTAAACGTGTTGAAAAACGCATTCAAGGTCATACTTAAAAGCTATAGGAATTTTTTATGTAAATACGCACGCGTTTGTCCAACTTCGGAGCGACTGTCCAACTTCACCCCGGTTGACGGTACCTCAAATATAAATTAAAGTAACAAATCATTATTTACAAACTGAGCTGGTAGCGTAGTGGTGACACGACCTGCTTAGCATTCGGGAGGTAACGGGTTCGATTCCCGTTACCGTCCACCTTGTATGAAGTTTTTTCAGTAGGTTTTCCTCATACACATGCAGCGGCGTGGTCACTGCGTATATGCACACCATGTGCGGCTGCTTAGGCGAATGCTGGGGTAGTATTTTCCCCCTCAGAACCCTAACCCCGTTCCTTCTGATCCTATCCTGACCACACCCATCCTTAATCCCACCATGTCTGTATGTATGCTGGGAATCCATGATTGTGGCTGAAGGAGCTCGGAAAGCTCGAGCAGCCCGCCCTCCCCCGTGGGAAGGGAATGAAATACGTGGCCTTATCCTTTTTTTTTCCATTATTTACAACAAACCGATTTTGAAAATTCCATACCGTCATTCTACTTTATTTCTACTAATTTATTAAGCGTTCACAATGTAAATTCATGTAAAAATAATTGTTACTTTTAATTATACTTAATACACATTTCAGATAAGAACAGGTTATGTTCATGTACCTATGTTTAAATATTATATAATATGAAAAAAATTTCGATTTCATAGTCAAACATTAAATCACCCGTTTGAGTATCATAATGTACATATTATAAACGGAAACAGAAAAAAATAATTAAACACTTTAAAAGGTATTTATGTATCTTGTGATAAAGTAAATAACATTAAGGTTCCCATTTTTGTATTAATTTTTAGAGTATCTAAAAACCCTATTAAATCTAATGTATTTTTTAATAAGACTAAGGTTATTTTGATCGTTATTTAATCCTATAAAAAACGAAACAATTAATTAACCCGTAAATTTGTAGATCATAATTATGTACCTATTCAATGATAACCTCTAAAGTATTTATTTACATATAAAGTTACATTCTTAAAATAAATTAAACTTTTGCAATGCAACCTTTAACCTTAAACAATACATAATCAACTAATATTATTGCATTAAATACAAATATTGTATTTCAACATTGTTACAATTCCGGTAACAATAAAGTAAACTCATTGTTCAAATTCGTAAGAAACGGAAAGTGTGAATGTTACTCAAAAGGAAAGAAATTATTGCAAAATTTAGGTATTTAATGTAAATACAATTAGGTATATGAGTGCAATTGTAACCTGTAACGAAAATATACCAATCTATTCTCTCACATACGTTTACTTACCTTATAGATTTTCGTTACAAATACTTATAGATTACAAATGTAATTTCTTAATATCAAAGAAAAATAAAGCGTAGTTTTTGTATTAAAATTTAGTAATAGTATAACCATTGAGTAAAACTGTTTACTCAATGGTTTATGATTTTTTCCTCAATGGTACAACACTTAAAATGGACATATTTTGAAACACTGAATTCTAAAATAAAAACACAACAGAAGATACTGGAGAAATATGTTTTTTTAAAGACATTTCGTGTTACAATTTGTATAATCCGTCTAGTTCTTTGTAAACTAAGTTTTGGGCTTTAAAGGAATGTTTTTTGAACTTATGTAAAATTATTAAGGACTTGAATTAAATTAGTCACATATTTTAAAACAATACATCTTACTTTGCACTTGCACACGTGTTGTAATTTCTACTTAAAATCAATTATACCTTTATTGCTTAATATTCCTATAATATAAAAAATATGACTATTCAAAGTATTGATAAAATCTATAACATGTCAAATATTGAATAAGAAAATGTAGGCCAGTGTAACCATTGAGACTAATACGGCAAAAATTACACAACGTACATAAGTACAAAAATCTGTGAGGCAACAATGTAAATATTATCTGGTATAGTAGCGCCGGTGAGAAGTGTCTCATAGCGGACTCGAGAATGGGGATATAATTATTACTGTGAAATGCATCTGTTTCCCTTTATCTTAGTGCGAAGTTCCCACTTAAAGAAAAACGGGTTATAATTTATACGTCTGTTATATATTTTAAATGCAGGACTTAAAAACGTATGTCGATTCTAAGGCGTATGACGCTGTCCGATTTCTTGGCTATTTAACCTCAAATTATTCTTCGTATTTCGTTTGGTATAATCGCATCGTGTTTTGTAGTTATAATAATTATTCTTTCGCTTCGTAATGTATTAGTTTACATTGCATTTGTGAACAACAGTTTTTTTCAAAACTATTATTAGTAATATTCACTATTACGAGGTAACTTTATAATGCAAAATGTATTTCCAATTGATTGAATGCATTTATTTATTTTCCAGCAAATAATGATATCATTAAAAGGTAAATCTTTGAAAAGTAATGTTAATGAATATATTGCATTATTTCGAGATGGAACGCGATAACGGGGGGCCAAGTTTACCTTTAACTTCCATTATCCAGGTACGCTAATAATTTTCACTATTTAAATTTGACAGCGCAACTTAAATTAACCTAGAAACATTGACGATGTTTTGTTGGTATTCAAAATTACTAACTATATGAACTAATAACGACAAATGTTTTTATAATCTTAAACCATGCTTTACTAAAAGATGAGTCATAAGAAACCTCTCGCCGGCCGCATATTTGTATCTAGCAGACGCAAGCTACCATCGGATACGATCGGAAAATGCCGAAGTGTAATTTGTATGTAAGAGACGTATTACACCTGAAACTGGTAACAGTCTCTTACATACACAACGTTTAAATGCTGCATAAATCAAGCCTAAGTGATAAAAAATCGTTTTGTAATCTTAGAATAAAAAAAAAACACATGGATGTTTAGAAAAAAATAGTTACCAATTTAATAACATCTCTTGCTAAATGATTTGTGATCGTTGAAAACATTGATTTTTATAGAGAAAGGTAATGGCTCATTTATTAACCTTACTAATAACAACAAAATTAATATAAACGCGATTATAAGCACTATTTTCTGAACTTGTTACCACCAAGCGTTTTTTTCTACGCAAAATTTGTAATGAATGAGGTGCCTTCTTTTTCCCACTGTCTCCAAAAGATTTTCTTCCAGAAAAAGTATTTTTTCCTCCAATTTTTCTTCTTGCCACTGACGGCTGAATAGGAATTTTATTTCGTTTGCGGCGAGTTGCTATGGCAGAAGTCCTATTTTTTGAAGAAATTCCTTTATATTTGAATGCAGTATGCAATCCACTGAGTAATTCAAAAGTGGTGTGTACATATTTATCTACATTATTTAAATAGGATCGTATAGCAGGATAAAATTGTTGAGGATCTTGTTCAAGTTTAGTGACTATATCATTAGAATACGATATCCATTTACCTTTTAATTCTGCAATTTCAATTTCTAAAAGCAAGCACGTTTCGTTATTAAGCTGCAGTATTCCATTTCTAGATGAAGTTATTTCATTTTTGTGTACGTACTCTCGGACGTACTAGCTGATGATGGTAAAGCACACACTAAAGTAGGTTCTGTTATTTCTGTATTTTGTAGTGGAAGAAATATTCTTTCAGGTCCATTATTGTCGGTTGCAATTTCGTACAACATAATTTAGCGTTTATGGAGAGGTTATTTATAGCCGATAAAATATAATTTCTAACCACAAATGCTTGATGCTTGCAATATTTGCCGTTAAATCCTACAGGGCACGTACATTTACAACATAATATATCAACCTTGTAATTTAGTTCATTATTTGTTTCACTCTGGACGGTAAACTCCATCTGCTTTGTTTATAGTATGATTCAAAGCTTGTAACAATAAAATCTGCTAATTGTGTTACGTTGAAGGCCTTTGTGCGTTCGAGTGGAATATATTTCAATAAGCGGAACATAACTTCTGTATATATATTTGTATCCGTACGTCTTAATGGAAGTTCTTGCCGATAGAAAACTGCCACTCCTGAATTCTTGTCAGCATGTTCTCAACATATTTTGTAAAGTTTTCATGATCACAGCTGTCAAAAAGTGTTGCTTTGAATATTCGAGGTCGCTACTAGTTTTAGAATATAAAATATTTTTAAACATGACATAGTATTTCTGTGTTTTTTCTTTTGGTATAGAATTTTTTGCCATTATTAGCCAACGCCAACATGCTTTTAGGACATGGAATGTACATAATAACAAATTTGAGGATGGCCAATATTTACGTAATACGTTTCTTTCCACTAAATCATCATCAGTAAGAATGACTTTAGGATTTATTTTAATTTTATGGATTTCAAAAAGGCCTTCAATACCCAATTCAAAAACATCTGATTTTTGGCTACCACTGATAATATAGTCTATTGGCAAACCTCCCGCCACAGACTAGGTTATAAAAAGATACACTTTGTGGTTTTGGTTATAGCAATTGCCTGTTGCATCAACAAACATTATTTCAGAACTTTGAGGCAATTCAAGTGTTCTTTGCATTATTGGCGTACACAGTGCAATAGCATATTCTCCATTTTCCTCCGATATTTTAAAACGAAGCTTAAGTAACATATTGGGACCTGTATAATCGCCATAGTGTTTTTAAAGTTAATATCCATAGTGTAGACACATCATTTTTTAGGAAAATAATGTCTATCAAAACAAAATTTTCATAACTATCTCCTAACTCTTTCATTTTCATACAACAATAAGTATGGTAAGCAGACGAAACTGAATGGCCCTTTCGAATAATTCAATTACTCTTGCTGTTACGTCAGGTCCTACAGGTCTTTCTCGAAGCGCTTCAGCAACGTCCAGCCTATGGTTGTGTTTATTACGAAATTCAACAATACAAGGATATTCTTGATCTATAACTGATGTTTTATCGCTCTTAATAAATCGGTGGATTGTTATAAATAATTGTGCAGGGCAATCGATATTTTTAGATCGCTTATTCCGAACTCCTTTTGTAACTTTACGTGTAGTCGTCTTAACTCTTTATAGAACAAAACTATTTTAATGTATTTTTCTGTTTTTTTTGGTTTAATAGGCCAAATTCTGTGTACTGAAACCAACAAAAATATTAAAAAAAAATTTTGCTTGTCCTTTTTCGAAATTCGGGATGGTCACAATATTTGCCTCTATCCGTTTGGGGTCCTCGTTATTTTTTTAAATTTAGTGGTAAATATAGAAGCCACTTATTTGAAAATAAAACAACAAGAGATAGTTTAGCAAAAAATATTTATTCATAACAAAAAAAACAGAATGAAATACAATTGTTCTGAAAAATACTTAATAGCATACATGAAGGAACAAAAATACGGCGAAATATTTATTTCTCTGTCAAATTTTAAAAAACAAGTACTACTTATCATGAAACGGTTTATAGCATGCTATGCACAAAGCAACACCACATTCATTACATATAATATTTGATCTTTTGACGTTTTTTTGGTGCTACAGTAAGCGCACCTTCTGTAAGTTCCTTTAGAAGGCAGATGCGAACCAACATTTGATTGACGTAATGTACTAGATACACTTATTGGCCTCTCTGATCCAACTTTAGAGATCTTTTGTTGTTTTGTTACCTTTTGGGGACCTCTTTTATTTTTTCCTTGAAAGTCGTTTATCAGTTGATTTGCTAAAGTACTCCGAAATTGTAATTGTGGTATTATTATTTTTCTTTTTATCTTTTCTTTCCTGGCAATGTACAATGTAAGAATTTACAATTGCTGTGTCAAGAAGATAATAAAACAGTTTTACCCACCACCTACCAGATTTTTAGACACACTATAACATTCAAGTAACTGATCAAAGTGGTCTACGCCCCCATGAATTTATTATAATCTTTGATTACCGAATTTACAATTGCTGTGTCAAGAAGATAATAAAACAGTTTTACCCACCACCTACCAGATTTTTAGACACACTATAACATTCAAGTAACTGATCAAAGTGGTCTACGCCCCCATGAATTTATTATAATCTTTGATTACCTGTGGACATTTAATTACCTCTTGTTCCTGTCCTGGTAACTTGAGATGTTTCTAAAGGATTATGAAAATTGCTTACAATTACAACAGGTTTCGAACCTCTGTCTCTCCATTTGACAATTGATATGTCATTCGATTGTACGAAATCTGAGTCTCCCATTTTAATTCTTTATCTGAAGCTAATTTATCTTTTGGATAAAATTTTCTATTTGTACGAAATGTCACACGCAAAAACTCCAACGATAGCAAATTTAATAAAGAGGTATCGTAGAAAAGAAATTTTCAAAATATAGACACCTTCCCGTATTTCTGAGAGATACTGATAAAGCAAGAACAATTTTTCTCCTAAAGTGCCTGTTTCAGATGAATTGGATTTTCCCTCATAGAGAATAAAATTATACAAATATCCAGTTTCCGCGCACGCTAGCGACCAAACTTTGAAACCTCTTTTGGTAGGTTTTACGGGCATATATTGTTTTAGGCTTCTTCTGCCTTTAAAACCTACCATGATTTCATCTATGGACACGTGTCGGCTTATTGAACAGGATGTCCTATATTTGTTTGCCAAAATATTTAGCAGTGGCCTGATTTTGTAAAGTTTATCAAAACCTTCTTGTCCCCTTTTAGGCATTTGAGCGTTGTCATTTGCATGCAGGTATCTTAAAATTTGCAAAATCGCCTCAATTACATGATGTTAGCTATCCGACTGACATTTAGATTTTGATCAGTGGACCAGTACATTCTCAAACTTGGCAAGACATGAAACCCGGTTATAATTAGAATTCCTAAAAAGCATCCAACTCTTTTCAGACAAATTTAAATTATTTATATTATTTTGAGTAGCATAATGTTCAGACTCAACTAATATGTGGTGTCTACATTCAGAAAAAAAAATGAAAAAATATTTCTTTAGGGGATTCGAAGTTTACAGAAAAATTTGGTTTATAAACACCAGAATATGAATATCGTTTATACAGTTTTGGATCTATTGCCATTTTATTCCAATCATAAGTCGACGATCGAAAATCAGAAAAATCCTGGATAGTACCTGTGGTGTTTTCTAGATGATCTTCATCGGCTGAAGAATCGCTAGTATCAAAAAACGGCTTACATTTGACGGGAGTATCATCAATTTGGTAATCTGGGTCATTTATGGAATCGTCACTATCCCAATCCATTGGATCAGCTGTTGATGTAGATGGCAAGGAAATACTTCGTGAAAGCCTAGGAGAATTACTCGCGGTCGTTTGTAATTTTTCATCATTTGCATCACTATTCCCTTCATATTCTGAGTTTTCAGTTTGCTTTTCAGGAATGGACTTAGAGTCCAGAACGTTACTAGTTTCATCTGAAGCAATTTGGTCGTCACGGAACAATAGAGTCCTGGTAGTATTCCGAAGTTTACCTAAAAAATAGAAGGTAAAATGTAGACATTCAAATTTTAATAATATGGGTATAAAGAGTTAAAGCCTGAATTATTTTCTCAATAATAAAATAAATAATATTTGAATATATTTGTAGCTACATTCTAAAAATTACACCTGAATTGAACCTATACAGCATTACATGATTAGTTCGTATCACATAAAAAATTTTGGATACCCTGGCCATAATTTTTCAACATAATGGTCTAACTGAACCAAAATACAAATAACAAGTATTGCGACCATCTCAGATATAATCCACACTACAGTTTCAATAATAAGTGGTATACACAACAATGTTTTATATTTACTTACCCATTCTTTTGAAAAACGTGAGAGAAAAAAAGGCCAAAACTGTAAAAAACTTCACTATTCTGGGACAGTGGCACATATAGAAACCACTTTTCAAACAAATGCGTGAAGTTTCATATGAATGCTGGAATCCAACTAAATCACCTGACGTTGAGCCGCACTTGATTGAAGAATATGCGCGCTCTGCGCAGGGACGGCGTAAACTATTTTTAAGACTACAAATTAAAGTGGTAAACATGGAGACCACTATCCTATAAAGGGTTAAAATGGCAGTGATATATCCTTTTAAATACATTTCTGGGCCGATCAGAGGCTACTTTAGAAGTTTTGAAATTGACCAAGATTCTTTACTATTTTTTGGTATTCTTCCACCCATTTCTAAACCAGAAGAAAAGCGGAATTGATTTACCACAAAAATGCTATATTGGCTTTTAAAAATGTAAACTTTTGTCTCTAGATACTGCCCAAACTGGCAACGCTGTAAACAATTGAAAAACATTTTAATTCTTTGTTAAAATTAAAAAAGGAATCGATTTATCACAAAAAATGCGTTGTTGCCTTAAAAAACAAATATTGTCTCTTCTACCCAAACTGGCAACGCTGCAAATCTACTTATCAATATAAATTACAGTTTAAAACCCAAGAAACACGCTTTTAATACACTAAAAATATAAAATAATATTGCTGCTCTCCATGCTCTTCAAAGAACGCTACCAAAAGAGTCCCATGCTTTTATACTTATCAGTGGTTAAACATAACCTAGAAATTTTGTTTACCTACTTCTACATCTTCTTTTGTTTTTATTCTCAATTCGTAGGTATATTCATTAACTAACTTCCAATCATACAGCTTCAGAAACCAAATTTCATTTATTTTATTCATATTTATTAAGTTATATTTTCTTCAGGCGGATAAAAACCTTTGGCATGAACCTCTACGAAATACAAATTGACAAAGATGCAGAGCTTTGTTTTACTTTTATGCCAATCAATCACGAGTATGTAGGAGACGTTTTAGCAGTTTTAGTTGTACGACATCTCTTACATACAAATTGCACTTCGGCATTTCCTGATATTATCTTGCGTCCGCTACATACAAATATGCTCGCCAGCCCGACCATACCTACTATTATACTATAACAAATGTATAAAGTAGATTGGATAATGAGCGATTAGGCCCTTCCTTATTTTTGTAGGGTTGTTCGAATGTAATTTCGTTTTTGTTTCTTTTTTCTTGAGAATAAGACTATTGCAATAAATACTTTATTGAATTATATAGGATGTTGCAAAAAGGTAGCTAGGTCAATCCACATATTCTTTGGGCCTGAAATAATAGGAATTTCCTTATCTCACTCAGTAAAATCTAAGTAAAATGTTTAAAAAGTATATTATTATTTGCGGTTTGTTTTGAGATTTCGTGCAAATTTTAATCCCATCTAAGCATACCTTCTGTATGATTTTCAGCAAAAAAAATACTCAAAGAATTAAAAAATCTGGAGTGTCTCCACTGAACATTCCGTATACATACAAAGTATGTATACGTAAAAGTAGTACTAATTACATAATAAAGAAACAATTTTTTTTTTGTACAGGATTGTTAGTGTGCTTCGAACAGCCCAAATCAATAGATCAAGTTAAACTTTAATAGCAAGGGTACATAAAGTATTTTAATTTTTTTTATTTTTATTTATATAAATATACAACTTATTTTTCATTTTTATTTGCATTAATAATAACTTCAATATTGCAATTTACATTTCCAGAAATATCAAATTTTGGAACAGGACATGTTACATGTGAAAAACGTACAGACTACGTAGAGTTACGTGAACTTTCTATTCCACAGAGTATTTTCTTTGATACCAAAATTTGGTATAGAAAAAAATAGAATGTTATACACGACGATAAAATACAACTATCGACTCGTGAAAATTAATTCATTCGCTCCTTCGTCGCTCATGAATTAACATTTTTCACAAATCGATAAAACTGTATTTTATCGTCTTGTATAACAAATAACTATGATCTCATGTTATACATGTCCTTCAACACTTTCATTTTACTCTAAAACAAAAAGTTTCTTAAAGGTGTTTACTTTTTGTTTAATACATATTTTAATAGTGTTTTTCGACGACCACTATAAAATATGTCACATTTCATACACTTTTCCCATAATGAAAATTTAAAATTGCAAACAATTTCAACACGAAGACGAACGAAGGGCATACCCGTGTCAAATGAAAAATGTGAGAAATCTGATTGGCCGACAACTGTGTGTTTTTATTTTGCACACAGATCGATGATTAAATATCGATGTCTACAATTCCGCCCAACGGCATAATTATTTTGTCCGCAGCTAGAGTGCTCTGCCGAATGAGTTTGCACCGTTAGCAAGCGAATTGGAGAGAATTATTCTAAGTTAAAATATACTAATTTATATATGGAATAATAAAAAATTATTAGTTAATTGTAGTAAAATTTGGAAACATGCAAAGGATGGATTTCTGCAATGTAAATCACGATAACGATCAGAAGAACCTAACTCTCCTTGAAATTGTAGAAAAATCCACACAACTCAGTGAAAATTTGCTGCCATCGATGTCAAAGAAACGATATGACCATGCATATAAACAAGTCATGGGCTGACAAATGAAAAAGTGAAATACTTTTTTGAAAACGTGTTAATGACTTATTTTGATGTTCTCAGTACTAAATACGAATCCAGTACCTTGTGGTCCATATATTCTGTGCTCCGTGGAACGCTAGTAGCAAAATATGATGTTAACATCGCTACTTAGTGCAAATTAAAAGCTTAATTAAAAGAAAGAATTACGTCGCAAAAAATCCAACGTCCTAACCAGTGACAACCTTAAAACATTTCTTGAAACAGCTTCTGATGAATTCTATTTGTTAACAAAAGTATGTAAACAAGATATTCAACTTTAATTCTTCTAACTAAAATTTATATTTTTAGACCGTCCTTATTTTTGGAATTTGTGGATGTATGCGGAAAGATGAACTCTACAATGTTAAACTAGGGGACGTCAAAGACATGAACTCAGCATTAATAGTCGATGCGACTTTCACTAAAACTAAAAAACCTCAATAATTTGTCATTATTGACAATTTTTATATGATTTGTAAAAAGTATATCACTCTACGACCCATATGAATGACTGGCAAAGATCAAAGATTCTTTCTCAACTATCTATCAATAAGAAAAATGTACAAAGCAATTTGTAGGCATCAATAAATTTGCTAGATTGGTTCAAGATATCGCTAAATTTTTGAAGCTACGTAACCCAGAAACTTACACAAGACACTCGTACAGAACAACATCAGCAACAATTATCGCCAACAAAACTGGTGATCTTCTGGCTCTGAAACATCATAGCGGAACTGCTGAAGGTTATATAAATGATCCGATTAGTAAGAAGATAGTAATCTCTAAACATATTGTAGAAGCTGTAGGATCATCTCATGTATCTTCCGCCAGCCAACTGCCGCCATTATGTGAAACTACACCAACAGCTCCAGAAAATGATTTTGAGTCTGATACGCGTAAAATTCAAAACTTCGTATCAACTAAAAAATATAAAATGGTCAACAACCATCTTGAAGCACCAATTTATTTTCAAAATTGTAGTAACCTTACCATAAATTTTAATTAAAAAGATAAATACTAACTCTGCATTTTTTTGTACTCGTCGGAAAAATATCGTGTACAACACGTGTTGAAAATTCGATTTCATTTCAAATATTAATGTACACTTTGTATTTAAAGCAACAAAATCAAAATACATTTCTAAGTAGATCCTAATGTTTAACGCGTGTACAAAATTTAGAATAAGTCTTAAAGTGTAAATGCATATTAAAATAAAATTTAAAATGATCTAACAAAAAAAATTACTTCCTTGTCGGGGGTTAAAACTCTACTTACTTGCATTACCAGTCCGATCACTTAGCTACGTGACCATTGGATCCTTTTATATTTAGCGTATATTGTTAGCATACTATTAAATTCATCAAAAGCTTTAAATTTTAATACTTCAAATCTATAATTTATACCTAATAGAAATATTTCGTTATCAGTGTTCTGTACCTGATTGATTGTAAAATAATTCAAAATAGTTAAAATAAAATTTTGTAATCGATCTGGCTCATTACGCAATTTCAAATAGATCATTAAACTCAAAAATATATTTAAAGGTTAATTTCAATTATCAATAGATGTAACCCGTTAGGTAAATTAACACAGGTTAATGCTAAAATCTTATCTCAGCTGACACAAATAAACAACAAAATTAAATTAAATACTGGACATATATTGACAAATTTGCACTTTTAAATATGTACACACACGTGGCTTCAAAAGAACACCACAAAACCCAATTCTTATATATTAAAATTTCCCCAAAAATCTTAATACTAGAAACATTAAAATAGATAAAGGATAAAGTTCGATTACCCTTTTTCCTTAAAATGAACAATGATTAACCCAACAAGCAAAAATGAACCCAAAAGATAATCAAACAAAACTGGGTTACTGCAGCCGCTATATATATATATATATATATATATATATATATATATATATATATATATATATATATATATATACGTGCTGCTGAAACTACAATTTTCACAAATAAAAATCCACACTGACCATTCTAATGGTCCCTTCAAAAACGCCGCGCGCGATCTTTACTTAAGCTGTCACCGAACGATTCTAACTCACTACCTCTTTTTTTTTTTTTTTTAACACGTTTATTAAAGCTTTTAGATATTAACATTTCATTTTGGTATATACATATCACACTTAAAACTAATATAATATAATAATAAATGCGTGTATTGTTGTGTTGGTGGTGCGCTGCTCAGGAGTCTTCTTCCTCTTCAGCGCGTGGATTGTAGAGTTGTTGGTTTGTGGGTGTTGTGGATTGCCAGTTGACAGTGTTGTGCTTAGGATTGTTGGTAGTTCGTAAAAAAAAAAAGATTTGTTGTGGAGATGTGGTGTTGTTGGATGTTGGAGATGTGGACTGTCCTGTTGTCGCTAGGTTGCTTATCTGGAATAAAAAGAAATAAGTGTTAGTAAAGTGTAACACTGTCGATATTTACAGAACAGAGATTATGTAATTAAAAAATCGATACTAAATACTTATCTCGGGCGCCAGACTTCGATCCGGACCGTCGTGTGTTTACCCTAAAAGGGTAGCCACCTCCTGACTGTGTGAGAGGAAAACCCCCCACAAGTCAGTCGCAGATTCCACCTTAGCGAGTGCCTCTGCCACCTTACGGATGACAGGTAGGGCCTTCTTCATATTGAGCCCTCCGAGGAAGGTCAATAGGGAGTCGAACCCTAAGGCAGATTGATCGGGCGGGGTAACGACAGCGGCGGGAGCCACTCTCGGTACTTCCGCCTTCTCAGCCTTGCCTGCCGTCGCACGGGCGTAGCTGACTCCGGTCCGAGTCGAGGAGGGCGCCGGCGGTGTCCTCTTCGGCGGTCGCTGCGGTGCTTCCATCTTCTTCCGTTGCGGAGGTCGAGGGAACTTCGGCATCCACGGTAGCTTGCGGGGTGGTCCCCACCGCAGTTAACGCACTTAGCCCGGTCGGTACGGGGTAAAGTGCATTGACTGCTGTGGTGATCACCGGCGCACTTCACACAGCGTGCTGCCGCCCTGCAGCAACGCAGTGCGTGGCGGAAACCTTGACACCGGTGACACTGCCCGATGTCGGATTTCCGCCTCAGGTCCTCGACGGTGACTCGGAGGCGGGCGACGTGCTTCACCTCCCGGATCCTCTTCTTGTCCTCCTCGCTCGGTAGGTGTACCAAAACCAGGGGGATCGCTCGGCCTCGCTGCTTCATCCTAAAACAAGAAACTGTATTAATCCCTTGCGTCGTCAAATCGGAGCTTACATCCGCTTCGGATAGCTCTACGGGCACGCCACGTATTACTACCTTGGCAAGACGCTCGCTCCTTGCCTAATAGGTGTGGTACTGCGTACCACACTTATCGAATACCTCATCAGCCTGTCTCGGTCCTGGAGTGAGGCAGGCTGTATCAATTCCCTCGAAGGTTGCCTTGGCCCTGGTGAAGGCGATCTTCTTCCGGTCGAGTTCGCGGGAGAAAGCAACCCAGTTCTCCCTCTGACGAAGGATTACCGGGGGTACTTTCTCCCTGGTCTCTGCTGCGGCGGTCTGCTCCATCGCTGTGGCGGTGTCCGTGTACTGCTCCAGGGCGTGGTACACGTTGCTCGTCGGTGGCGGCGTAGGCGGGCGGACGGTCATCTTCTTCGGCCTCTTCTTCTGCGCCACGAAGTCATCGGGGCTGGTGGATCCAGGACGGGGGTCTTCGCTTCTTCTCTCTTCGGCGGCTACGGCGGCGGCGGCTTGCGGCGGCGGTGCTGCTCTAGTTGTTGCCTCGGCTGGCGGGGCGACGTCTTCTGCAGGCGGAGCTGTCTTCTCGGCCTTCTCCTCTTCTGAGCGGTGGCGGCTGGTGGCGCGTCGCTTCTGGCGCCCTTCCACGGAAGGGACAGAAGCGACGGTATCGCTGGCGGTACTTGTTGATGGTAGGTTACCCGGCTTGTAACCGTACCATACCTCGTTAGTCGCTGACGTCCCCTGGAAATCCGCGGTGTCGACCCAGAGGCACCCGTCGTCGTCGTCGTAGACCTCTCGGCCTCGGTCTATGGCGCGGCATCGTTAACTGATACCGGCCGATAGAATCGAATTAGTTAATTACTAGTTAATTACAGAGTAATTAGCTCTAATTTAAAAAACGACCTGCTCTGATCGGTAAAACCAGATTACTAGGACATCGATCACTACCTCTTCAATTGGGCTCTCTTATATACCCTCTATCAAGCATTCTCGCGCCAAAATATCACCTGTCACGATCGTACATTTCGTGCGTTGCTTTGCCGCGTCGACGTCCGAAACGGAACCACCGCTACGCAAAGTAAGAAGAACGTAGCCATCTTGAATTTACTTTTAAATTCACTTACAACTCTCCGAAAAATCCACTAATTGAGTTACATTCACTCTGTACATTATTCAGAACATCCCTCAACTGTTTATGAAAATTTCACATGTGGGCGATCTCTATTTCCGCGCAATTTAAGCCACTCATTCATATTCTAACTGCATTCTTGAACATGCATCAATTTTCCATTATTGCACAATGTAACAAAATTTATACAAACAAAAATATGCATACATATTCCTTACTTACACGTTAATACAGTATCAATATATCATAAACTCACTCTACAACCATTTCTTTAATCCAAACTCTTTTATACACAGTAGCAAAAGACAGTAGTCTCTTACCAGTCCGTCCCATAAAATTTACCCAAAACATTATTTCCCCCCCCCCCCCCCCCCCCCCCCCCCCCCCCCCCCCCCCCCCCCCCCCCCCCCCCCCCCCCCCCCCCCCCCCCCAAAAAATTACTGAAATAAACGGCACAAACTTATATCTTCTACAATTTTTATTTGAAAGGATAATAAAAAGGATAATAAAGATACTTATCGTTAGTAAAATTGATTGCTTTAATTAAAAAAAATTTAAATAGTTTAAAAAATCGCAACGCAGGGTCAATATAATCAACACATCTAGTAAACGAAGCATGAAATCAAAATTTTACAAGAGCCAAAAGTATAAGTAAGCCATCTGCCTGCTAAAAAAATGGGTGTCAGGTCCATAGGTGTTCGTAAAAAAAATGAGGTGATCAAAGGGTACCACACCCCTTTCTTTTTTTAGTTATCTGAGTTTTTTGCTTAAAATCATAGTCCAAAACATACATAGTTAATGGCCTTTTTTGTAACATCCTGTATACTGAAAATTTTAGTAGTAGCGTGATTCCACATCTAAAAACTTTGAAGCAACAAAGGATAATACAAAAACTGTTTTTTGTAAAGCAATAAACACCTAAATTAGATACGTAGAAGAAGACTCTCTAACGCGCCTTCTATGAATATTTGAAGCCATCAGTTTTGGAGTAAAAGATATAGAACCTTTCAGAAAGGTAATTGCATTTATAAAAAAAAAAAAAAATTTTTTTTTTTTATATCAAAAACTTTTATACAAGTTTTCTTAATAAAAGTTTTTCGTAATAGCCTCTAAAGTGAGTTTTGTGAATATATGAACTTATTAATTTTAGATAAGTTTTTTAATAAAATTTGTGAATGTGAGCCCTAAAGGAAAACTTCCAAACTTGTTAGCAATCGAGTAATGGGTTTGATTCCGTTACCGTCTACCTTGTATTGAATAATCGGGTTTTCCTCATACAATGTGCAATGGTCACTGCGTATATGCACACATGTGCGGCCTAGGAATGCTGGGGTATTTTCCCCTAGAACCCTAATCACATGGGTGACCACACCCATCCTTAATCCCTTGCAATAACAATGTATGTATGCTAAATCCATGATTGTGTCTGAAGACCTCATATTTTGGGCGAAAAATGAAAATTAAATGACTTTCCCTATTCCCGATACATAAATATGTATAGAAATCAGTACTAATTACATAATAAAGAAACAATTTTTTTTTGTACAGGATTGTTAGTGTGCTTCGAACAGCCCAAATCAATAGATCAAGTTGAACTTTAATAGCAAGGGTAGATAAAGTATTTAATTTTTAATTTTTATTTATATAAATATACAACTTATTTTCATTTTTATTTGCATTAATAATAATAATTTGCAATTTACATTTCCAGAAATATCA
Source organism: Vesta saturnalis (assembly GCA_036346205.1). NCBI lineage: Eukaryota > Metazoa > Arthropoda > Insecta > Coleoptera > Lampyridae > Vesta > Vesta saturnalis. The sequence continues at coordinate 1,079,385 of JARFJB010002298.1, read as the reverse complement.
AATTTTGGAACAGGACCTGTTTCATGTGAAAAACGTACAGACGACGTAGTTATATGAACTTTCTATTCCACAGAGTATTTTCTTTGATACCAAAATTTGCTAGAAAAATAGAATGTTTACACGACGATAATACATATCGGTTTGGTAAGTTATTCGCTGTCGCCTGATTAAATTTTCACTCATCGATAAAATTGTATTTTATGTCTTGTATAACAAATAACTATGATCTCATGTTATACTTCTACACTTTCATTTTACTCGAAAACAAAAGTTTCTTAAAGATGTTTATTTTCTTTAATGCATATTTTAATATGACGACCACTATAAATATGTCACATTTCATACATTTTCCCATAATGAAAATTTAAAATTGAATAATTTCAACAGCCCTGGTGAAGGCGATCTTCTTCCGGTCTAGTTCGCGGGAGAAAGCAACCCAGTTCTCCCTCTGACGAAGGATTACCGGGGGTACTTTCTCCCTGGTCTCTGCTGCGGCGGTCTGCTCCATCGCTGTGGCGGTGTCCGTGTACTGCTCAGGGCGTGGTACACGTTGCTCGTCGGTGGCGGCGTAGGCGGGCGGACGGTCATCTTCTTCGGCCTCTTCTTCTGCGCCACGAAGTCATCGGGGCTGGTGGATCCAGGACGGGGGTCTTCGCTTCTTCTCTCTTCGGCGGCTACGGCGGCGGCGGCTTGCGGCGGCGGTGCTGCTCTAGTTGTTGCCTCGGCTGGCGGGGCGACGTCTTCTGCAGGCGGAGCTGTCTTCTTCGGCCTTCTCCTCTTCTGAGCGGTGGCGGCTGGTGGCGCGTCGCTTCTGGCGCCCTTCCACGGAAGGGACAGAAGCGACGGTATCGCTGGCGGTACTTGTTGATGGTAGGTTACCCGGCTTAACCGTACCATACCTCGTTAGTCGCTGACGTCCCCCTGGAAATCCGCGGTGTCGACCCAGAGGCACCCGTCGTCGTCGTCGTAGACCTCTCGGCCCGGTCTATGGCGCGGCATCGTTAACTTGATACCGGCCGATAGAATCGAATTAGTTAATTACTAGTTAATTACAGAGTAATTAGCTCTAATTTAACGACCTGCTCTGATCGGAAACCAGAACAGGAATCGTCACTACCTCTTCAATTGGGCTCTCTTATATACCCTCTATCAAGCATTCTCGCGCCAAAATTCACCTGTCACGATCGTACATTTCGTGCGTTGCTTTGCCGCGTCGACGTCCGAAACGGAACCACCGCTACGCAAAGTAAGAAGAACGTAGCCATCTTGAATTTACTTTTAAATTCACTTACAACTCTCCGAAAAATCCACTAATTGTAGTTACATTCACTCTGTACATTATTCAGAACATCCCTCAACTGTTTATGAAAATTTCACATGTGGGCGATCTCTATTTCCGCGCAATTTAAGCCACTCATTCATATTCTAACTGCATTCTTGAACATGCATCAATTTTCCATTATTGCACAATGTAACAAAATTTATACAAACAAAAATATGCATACATATTCCTTACTTACACGTTAATACAGTATCAATATATCATAAACTCACTCTACAACCATTTCTTTAATCCAAACTCTTTTATACACAGTAGCAAAAGAGCAGTAGTCTCTTACCAGTGCCGTCCCAATAAAAATTTACCCAAAACGTTATTTCTCAACCAGATGTAATGCTTTCAACGTGAAAATCTTTCTACAACATTCAATTATTCCTTCATGCGATGACTAATGTTTCATTAAAAATTCCAGTGGCCTATCATTTAAACCAACTTACATTCTGCATACACAACAACAAAAAATTTTCCGTGCAAACACTTCATTTACATTCAAAATACGTTACATACGTTATCAAGGTACTGCATATACATGATGCGTCAAAATAACCTTACAACAGACACAGACAGACATACACACACAGACGGCATCAAAGTGGAATCGGGGACCCTCAAAACGTGAAGATCCGTCAAAATCTCGAGGTCGAATTTTTTCGTGATCGCAATACCTTCCCTTTACTATACCTCGTATAGTATACGGGAATGTAAAAAGGGGTCAGTGGTACCCTTTAAACACCCATTATTTTCTGACGATCGCCTATGTACAGGCTGTCCCAAATTCGAGGGCAAGCATGGGGATCTCGCTTATTATAAGAGATAGGATATAGGTTTAAATTCGGCACTTTTGGTAAATTCGATGCCGAGTAATAATCTGAAAAGAAATTTGAGCTAACTCGAATGGATTTGGTTTTATGCTCAAAAAACTAAAAATTTCGATTTTTGTTTTTCGCGTTTGGCTACCTTATTATTAGGAATTTTCAAAATTCGATTAAACATTATTAAGGCAACTTTTTACGCACAATACTAATACGGTATTAAAAATATTATGCGACGTTTTGCTTATTCTGAACCATCATCAGGTTTATTTTTTCTTATCGGGGTTAAGACATATTTTTATGGCGATGGGTGGAAAATGTTATGCTGATTTTAGCAATATATAACACTTCATGGTTTGATCGACTGCGAACTAAAATACTCTTAAATTAAAAACTAAATATTACATTATCACGATACCCATGAATCAAACAAAACTCAGGGTTGGCTTTTGTCATATCATTTGCTAATTGTAAAAAGGGTAATAACTGCAAGATCCTTCGTGTTAGTGCTTTAAAATTTGCAAGTTTCTTTAGAATGTTTTCAAATTCAGAAAAACGAGACATGATAAGGATATTTTATAGCTGCAATAGAAATAGTGTCAGAGCAGAACAAAGATATTTAGAGGAATATCCGGAGAGGCAGCAACCAAACCAGAGATATTTTTTAAAATTAGACCAAAATTTGCGAGAATTTGGATGTTTTCAGAAACCTCGAAATGCATATGGTAGCGGACTAGACAGAGATGCCGAAGAAGAAATATTACATCAGGTACTATTTGTTAGTATTATACTAATTATAAGAATTTCCACTCACTTCACTGCTAATTTCAGCAGACATTTTTTTGGAGAGTTATGACTTTATGTTATCCATCTTAGGTTCAAGAAAATCCTTCAACATCTACCAGAGAAATAGAGCAAACTATTGAAGTGCCAAAAACGACAGTTTGGCCTGGGGACGATATGAGACGGTTGAATTTTTGTAACCAACTTAATACCAAAATGCTGGAAAATCGCAACTTTCTCAATCAAATAATTTGGACGGATGAATGCAATTTTTCCACTAATGGAATGTTTAATCGTAATAGCGAGCACTACTGGTCCGTTGAAAATCCACGAATTAACAGGCAAGTGCGAGGACAAGGCCACCGGTACTTTAATGTGTGGGTTGTAATCTGGAAGGAGAGGCTCCTTGGGCCAATTATTTACGAAGGTATCGTAACGTCTCAACGCTATCTCGCATTTCTAACACACGAAATATCAGACCTTTTGGATGGTGTTCCGCTAAACGAAAGATGGACTCTCTGGTGGCAAATGGACGGAGCTCCTCCTCATAATGCTGCGATAATAAGTGAATATCTTAACGGCGAATTTCCTGATAAATGGATGGGAAATAGGGGACCACTTAGGTGGCCAGCAAGAAGTCCAGATTTAACCCCTTTAGATTACTTCCTCTGGGGCTATTTAAAAAATATGATTTATAAGACGCCACCGCAAAATATAGAAGAACTCCAGAATAGGGTTGTTAATGAACTTCGTCAAATTCCCAGGCGAACCATTCAAAGAAGCGTAAACAATTGTAGAAGAAGAATTCGTTACTGTATTCAAGAAGGAGGAAACTTGTTCGAACATTTATTACAATAATTTTTGTTTGTTTGTCTGTGTAATTATTTTGTTGTTACCTATCGATAAATTTGCGTTGTCGCTATTATGATCGTGTTACATAAACATACTTGTTTGTTAATGTTTTTTTTTAAATTGTTTAAATGTTTTTATATTTTTTTGGATGTTCTAACGAGTTTAACAAATTAAATAAGTAGAACTACTGTAATTATTCCTTGCTGGATCCAAGAAGGCGGAATCTTGTTCTTCGTATTTTTCTCATTATTTTAGTTCGCAGTCGATCAAACCATAAAGTGTAATATATATTTTGCTAAAATCAGCATAACATTCTCCATCCAACGACATAAAAATATATCTTAACCCCTATAAGAAAAAATAAACCTGATGATGGTTCAGAATAAACGAAACGTCACTTAATATTTTTAATACCGTATTAGTATTGTGCGTAAAAAGGTGCCTTAATAATGTTTAATCGAATTTTGAACATTCCTAATAATAAGGTGGCCAAACGCGAAAAACGAAAATCGAAATTTTTAGTTTTTTGAACATAAAACCAAATCCATTCGAGTTAGCTCAAATTTCTTTTCAGATTATTACTTGGCATCGAATTTAGCAAAAGTGCCGAGTTTTAACCTATATCCTATCTCTTATAATAAGCGAGATCCCCATGCTTGCCCTCGAATTTGGGACAGCCTGTACATGACACTCATTTTTTAAAGTAAGCTGATGGTTGATCTATCTTTTTTGTCTCCAGTAAAATTTTTATGTGGTACTTCTTTTACTAGATATTTTTGCTTGTTTGACTCTACGCTGATAACATTTTAATAATTTTATTTATTATACTTTTACCTACGCGCTGTTTGTGGTTTAAGGGAATTACTAGATTAATGAAATAAACAGCACAAACTTATATCTTCTACAATTTTTATTTGAAAGGATAATAAAAAGGATAATAAAGATACTTATCGTTAGTAAAATTGATTGCTTTAATTAAAAAAAATTTAAATAGTTTAAAAATCGCATTCAATGTCGTAAAGCGTTACGGAGAAATTTCGCGAACTAACCGATGGGTACAAATCTGATAATCTTGAATTTTTTAACCTGTCAAAAATTTGCAAGTATTTTAAGATTATAGTTACACAAGTGCCCTTTCCAATTATTGTAAGAAAAGTTTCTGTTTAGAATAAAGAATATGAATTTATTAATTAACCTAATTTAATGTATCAACATCCCAAACATAATTTATTGCTTCCAATGACGAAACTACTCTATAATTACTTCTTCTAATTCCCTATCTAATAGATTCTGAAAATTAACTTTAGCAATCACATTATGACATTGTTTAGTCACATTTCTCAGTCAAATGAGTTGTACAAATTATTGCCAAACAACCTTTGATAAAAATTTTTACGGTGTATGGATTCTTGTTAAATAAGGTGGTCGGTCGCACGTAAAAATAAACTACCTCCGGGGTGGCTAGGCTTTAAAAATAATGACACAGACTTAAAAAGTGTTATTGTTACATACTCTATAATGTAATTGGTTCAGAAAAGAAGGATATAACTACCTTACTGTACTTAAAACAATACAAAATTTAAATATAGGCATCCGGTCAAACGAAATAAATTTCCATGTAAAAAAAAATAACATTCTGAAACTCAGGACTGGATTAATCATGTCGGGGCCCCTAGGCAATGCAATTCTCGGGGTCACTTTTCAGCCGTTTGAAGATCTTTTCAAATCAAGCTGACGATGGGATGTGAGTAAAAGAGATGCGAGTGTTTTAATTTTAACTTTATTCTTGTTAAATGCAATAAAAAACAATAAACGAAAGAAAATAGTTTTGTCACGTACAATAAGTTTAAATATTAATTTTTCTAACTCTTCTGGATACAAAAACGTTCACTACATCTTGAAAATTGACCTTTTCCAATACACCATTTTGAATCGCCATTATCGACTATGAATTTAAACGGTTCTGAGACATTGACGAACGAAGACAGTTTTTTATTAGTTTTAATTTTGAAAAGTTACGTTCACCCGTTGCGTTTGATATCATCAGACTTCTATATATTTGCAATGCTATCACTACATTCCGGAAAGCTAATTGTACCATATTATCAAAAATCAGTTTAAACGATTCCTCGGCAGGTATAATTGTATCTTTCCACGCAATCCCCGCATCCTCTAATTGTAAGATGAAGTACTTGAACTGCACCATCTCATTTATAAACTCGTGCTCAATGTCCTCGGAGTAATGTTCACTAAATTTTGTACAAGCCTCTTTAATTTCATCATTGGTCTTTTTCATGAAATCTGTTAAAAATCCAAACAGACAGGCATCTAGTCGCCGCAACCATTCTACATACAGCATGTCTAGTACAGGCAAATAAGTTTCAATCTTCAACTTATCTTTTCCTCTGATCACAACTTCTTCTGCAGATCCGCCATCGTGATGCCTTTTTCTTCTTCGCACACGCTAATTTTCATCACTGTATTCGGTATCGGTTTTCTCATTTGCCTTCATCTCGTAATCGTCAAATAATTCTCGATGCGATACCAAAATATCTAAAAGCGGTTTTAAAAGATCGACTGCCGTTCGAAGTTCAATAGTTGTTTTTTGTAAAGGTATACCGACACCATTGATTCGATTCAGTATGGCAGTCCAAAGTATTGCCATTACGGCATGTTCTTTTTTTTTTTGATATTTTAATAGACATCGAGTCTCGTGAATCGCTTGCGATGTCTGAGTATCAACGTAAGCAATAGACTGCTAAGCTTTTTAGAAACTCTTGTAACTTTCTGATAAAACCTTAGTCGCATTGGCTCTTGCACACCACCTTGTGTCGGACACTTTTTTCATAACTAAACCTTTTTCGAGATGTTTCTGCATAATTTCCCAGCGATGAGTTGACGCCGAAAAAAGTTATATTATTGTGGCACTTGTAGAATGAACAAGAAGGCATTCTGTTAACTATACGCTTATTGAAACTATTAAATAAGGATTCCGACATAATGATACGGCACGTGCTCACAAGACAACTGTTCGTCAGTTCCGCTATCGGCGCTATGAAATGGCAGTGTGTCACGGTGACGCCGTTTTACTATCGCATTCCCTGTGGCTTGATAACTCATCTACCCGTTTGGTTAGATCAAAGACTCTATGAAATATTTGCAATTTCTTTTGTGCGTGCGGCCTCCAGCCGATGCAAGACCCTAGGCAGTTGCCTACTCTGCCTAATGGTTAATCCGGCCCTGATGAAACTGGAATGAGTTTTATAGTTTCGCTTTATACTATACGAAGAATAGTAAAGGGATGGGATCGCGATCCTGAATAAATTCGACCTCGAGATTTTGATGGATCTTCATGTTTCGAGGGCCCTTGAATCCATTTTGTACCATTTTGGCATGCTGTCTGGGTATGTCTGTATGTAAGTAAGTTTGAGCTGGAGTTATGAAATTTGGGATACGGCTATTATAACAAAATCGTAGATTCGTCTCAACTTTTGGAACTACCAGAAGTACCTGTTATTACACAGTTTTCAAATTATTTCAAGTAAACTGGTCGTAAAAGTGGCACTATCAATTTCAAGCTTCTTACACGCATGAAAGAAACTGAAAAACTATTAGATATGAAATTTCATGGTGATTAGGGCACCAAAATGGTGTTTAAATAAAAAAACTATTATTATATAAAATGAGACTATTTTCGATTGGGATGCTGCAGAATCAATAAAAATCGTGAAAACGCACATATACGTAGTTTCAGCTTAATTATCCAACTAAAAATGAACAAAAATTGTAAAAATAAAAATTTGTATTTTAATAATATGCTAACAATGCAAATTAAACATGAAAGTATCTAACAGCCGCATTACCTAGTGATTGGACTGGTAATGCAAGCAAGGAGAGTTCTAATCCCGACCAGGAAATTAATCTTTATTCTGTTAAGATCGTTTTAAATTTTATTTTAATATACATTTACACTTTAAAATCAGGTACTTATTTAAAATTTTGTACTACAAGGGTTTAAGACTAGACTTTACTTAGCAATGTATTTTTAATCTTTGTTTTAAATACAAGGCGTCGGACATTACCTACATTAATATTTGAAAGTGCATCTTAAAACACTATCAAAATATGTATTAAACAAAAAGTGAAAATCCTTAAAAACTTGTAATTTTTTAGAGTAGAATTAATGTGTTGAACGACATGTATAACATGAAATAAAAATAAAATTCAGTTCATTTTATAACGCACCTAGTTTTATTATGTCATTATACAGGGTGTGGCGCGAAGAGTTTTGATTAAAAGTAATGGCGGCTACAGTGATGTTAAAATCTGAAATTACGAATCTGTAGGTTTTGGATGACTCTGAGTTCAAATATAATATTGTCCTAATGTGGAACTTCCGGTTATACCGGAAGTAGACGTCAACTTTGTTATTTTAAACGGAACCTAATATTTTTATTTTATTTTCGAATTCTACATGAAATTCTAGATAAAATTTGTGCACAATGTCTTATACCAAAAATGAAGTATTTTCGAGATATTTCGATTTTTTTAAATGTTGAAAAATCCTAGTCCACATTGAATAACGATATCTCCATTAATAACGAAGCTAGTGACGTGAAATTGTAACCAATAAACAATAAGCGCTTGCCCGTTAACTCTATATACCCATCTCATTGATATTTCATACAGGGTGTTTTAAACTTAGCCGCCAACACGCACAATTTAAATCATTTATCAGTTGCTTACTTTAAATAGAACACCCTGTATTTTACTACATTTTCCGCTGTATTTTTTAAGCCAATTCGTTTGGTATCAGCATTCCCTATACCTAAATCCAATCACTTTTGAGATATTTCATTATCTTAGTTAAAACATAACAACACTTAATTATTTCAACATTAGTAAAGGGTCGGCCATGGCTGTCAAGATTTGATAGTTAGAACGTTAATTGTTTATGTTGTTTTGACAGTTCTTTACCACTTCGTATTTCATAGTAAATAATGGCAAATACTAATGAGGATTTTTAAATCTTATTATTATTTACGGCGAGTGTAATAGAATTGTTGAACGGACTTGCCGTGTTTTTGCAGAAAGATATCCAAATCGACCAAATGCAACTGGTGATATTGTAAGATGATTGCTTAAACACTGCCGTCAGTTTGGTCAATTTAAGATAAAATAAACCACTAGTGGACAGTGACATAAACGAAATTAATGTGTTGGGTTATTTTACGGCCTCTCCAAATGCGTGCATTAGAGATTGTGAGAGAGATCTTACTTTGTCGACGAGAACAATTCATCGCATTTAAAAAACACAAATGGAAACAATTTTCATATCATTTGGTGCAACACTTACAATTAGGTGACCTTCCTCGAAGGGTAGAATTCTGTGAAGGGTTTTAATGAAGACCCAAGACGATGAAAACTTCATAAAAAAATTATATGGTGTGATGAAGCAAAGTTTAGCAAAAATCGATTATTTAATCGACATAATTCTATTTTTGGTCTAATGAAAATCCACATGTTAGTAGAGAACGTTATTTCCAAGATAGTTGGAGTTTTAATGTTTTTGTGCAATAAAGACGATAAAATTTTAGCATTAAAATTTTATGATGAAAATTTAAATGGTACAAGATATTGCTACATTTTAGAAGAAGCCATACGACCGGCGTTGCATACTTTAAGAAATGGAGGCGGCTTCAGCTTGGTATCGGCAAGATGGAGCACCTCCTCATAACTTTGGGCCTGTTGCTCAGCATCTTTACGACATGTTTGATGATAGATGGATTGCAATCAGGGTCCGTTTCGTTGGCCAGCTCACTCTCCTGATTTGGCTCTTCTAGATTTTGGTATTTGGGGTTACATTAAAAATCAGGTATTTTCCAAACCTGTTACGGCAAAGGAAGATATGATGCAGAGAGTCTTACTTGCTTTTAATTCTCTATCGCCCGACCATATTTCCAGAATTACAAGACATAACTTAATGAAAAGGTTTCATAAATGTTTAGAAGTAGATGGTGCTAATTTTGAACACTTACTGTAAAACTTTATTTGTTTAATATTACATTTAGTTATTTTGTTTGTAAGTTATCGAATTAAATTAATACAAAGTACCTAGTCAACGTTTTTAATGATATTCACAATTAATAATCCTTTCAGGCTAGTGGTTACTTTTCAGAATTAATAACTTATGAAATGGAAATGATTACCTACCCTTTACTAGTGTTGAAATAATTAAGTGTTGTTATGTTTTAACTAAGACAATGAAATATCTCAAAAGTGGTTGGATTTAGGTATAGGAATACTGATACCAAACTAATTGGCTTAAAAATACAGCGGAAAATGTAATAAAATACAGGGTGTTCTATTTAAAGTAAGCAACTTATAAATGATTTAAATTATGCATGTTGGCGGCTAAGTTTAAAACACCCTGTATGAATATCAATGAGATGGGTATATGGAGTTAACAGGCAAGCGCTTGTTGTTTATTGGTTACAATTTCACGTCACTAGCTTCGTTATTAATGGAAATATCGTTATTCAATGTGGACTAGATTTTTCAAAATTTAAAAAATCGAAATATCTCGAAAATACTTTATTTTTGGTATAGGACATTGTGCACAAATTTATCTAGTATTTCATGTAGAATTTGAAAATAAAATAAAAATATTAGGTTCCATTTAAAATAACAAGTTGACGTCTACTTCCGGTATAACCGGAAGTACCACATTCAGGACAATATTATATTTGAACTCAGAGTCATTCAAAACCTACAGATTCGTAATTTCAGATTTTAACATAACTGTATCCGCCATTACTTTTAATCACAACTCTTCGCGCCACCCTGTATAATACGTTAGTATTTTCATAATATATGTATGTACACACTGAATCATTGAAAATGAACAGGGCTATGCAACCAACATTACAGGAGCTAATTTACATTTTTAGAACGGTTTATAAATATAAATGTAACTAACGCTTAAATCAGATTTACAGATTTTATTTCAAAACTAATTAAGCATAGCAACCTTTGGAAAAATTATTTATATTGTCATTTTGAAAACATTTTCCCATTATGTGTAAGTTAGGTTGCACAGCCCTGTTCATTTTCAATGATTCACTGTTTACATACGGAATGTTGAGTGGAGGCCATAGATATCTTACTTAATAACTTGATAAACAATCCTTGAAATCATGTATGATCCGAATTGAAACTGCGCATGGTATTAGGAATTGCGCACTAGTGAATACTTTACTTGCACATAAGCCACCGTGTGCGTAAGAAGGCAAATAGTTGTAATTATATAATTATTTGTTACCTCATTTGAAAAATTCTAGATTTTCTTTTAATTTTTGCTGTCATTTTGGCAAAAGGCATTATGCAGATTCTCATATATCACTTCTACTAATAGTAAACTCGAAAAGCGCGAAAACCGAGGTTAGAGAAACCCTTTTGACAATTACAATTGATATCAAAAATTGAACTTGCCAATTCTAATGATACGACTGCGCATGCCCGAATACCAACTTGTAAATTTTCGACAATTTTCGATTTTATTGAAATGTTCAATTTGTCTTGTATTTTAAACGCGCAGCTCACATGCTCTAGCTATCTAGTTATTAAGTAAGATATTCTATGGTGGAGACACTCCAGATTCTTTGTTGTTGGTAACGTATGCTAACATTTGTTATGATTGGTTACTTTTACTGGTAACAATGGCAATGTCAACAAGGTAAAAAATTCCTAAATCTGTGTACAATTTTAATTGTAATTTTTTCTGTATTTTGAATTAAAATATGCAAAATAGAAAATATCAAAACTCTCATTCGCTGTCGTATTTCTGTAAACGCGACGAATATACGTCAAACGAGCGCAGTCGGAATGTCGCACGATAAATGATTGCATGCGACAAATAATCGCATACGACAAAATATCGCATACGAAAATAATTATGTATCTGGACACCTACACACACGTACACACACTACACCTACACACACCTAAACACACCTAGCACACCTTCACAGACCTACACACACCTACCATACAGACCTACACACCTAAACACACCTACGCAGACCTACAGACCTATACACCTACACACCTATACACACTACACACACCTACACACACCTACACACCGATACACACCTATACACACCTACACACACCTACACACACTACACACACCACACCTACACACACTACACACACCTACACACTTACACACACTACACACACTACACACACGTACACACACGCACCTGTATAGTTATTTTCGTAGGTGATCTTTTTGTATGCGATAATTTGTCGTATGCGATCATTTGTCGTATGAGATCATTTGTCGCACGACATTTTGACTACGATCTTTTAGCTGCGATCTTGTGACATGTGACCGACCAGACACGACACGTCGAGGCAAAGAAAGTCTTCTCTACAATGGTTCATATACTATGTTATTCACTACTAACACAATTTTTGACATATCTATCCAGTTTTGATGTTTCACATTGTTGATATATCAGTGTTATCTCATTATTCACTAGTAGACAATATTTCATTATATGCCTAGGGAGCGAAAATATAGTTTCAAAAACAATCCAGTTAGGTTTTTCTGTTAATACGTGTTCATACAGGTTTGACTGTTGGAAAGTAATCTTTGGGATAAAAGAAAATGTGGCTTATCCACAGATTCATCAATTGAGATTGTATGAAACAAAAAACCCACAAAATGAATCTTTCTAAATAAAAATTGTTTAATAAATAAAAAGTTATTGCAAAAAAACTAAACCGCTGTTTTTCACAATCGCTTACAACTTATTAACTATTATATGATACTTTAAAACTGTACAAAATATGTGCTCGATTGGTCCAATCGTTTTTGCAAAATCTATTTTATCCCGGTTTTGCCAAAATGAACAATTTTACAGCCTGGGCAGATGATTTAACGACTCTGATCTTTTCGAGCTTTGGCCATTATTATCATCAAGACTTCATAAGTAACAAAACAATTATTTTTTATATTTATTTGTGTAAATTCGCTTTAGAAGAATTAGCTAACTTTTAGTTAACAACAAATTACGGGATTTTGTCAATAACAAATTCGATGACACTAGTGTTAGTGGAAAGCTGGATAAAAACACAAATATAGTAAAAACAAAGGTTCTGTGACTTCAGAGTGCTATGGTTTTGCTAAAAAAACCTTCTGGGTAGGTAAATTAACATTAAGAGCTTAAATTAAAGATTTCTAATAAAGTACAAGTTGAGGTTTGCAACTGTATTTGTTACTTCAAATGTCAAAAATTGTTTAAACAGGAACTTGTAAGCTGCATGGCAGCCCATCGATCTCTGAAAAAAGCAAAGCGCGACTATTCAAATCGGCATGAAAAAAGATGATATACCTCGGGTTTTAATCAAACGAAAATTGCTCTTTTAAATAACTATGCAAAATAAATAAATGAATGTTTACCGACTATGGTCAGTATAAGTGTTTTCATGTTTACACTATAATGATATCTATTCTCGTCGTTTATCGATATATTTATTCATCGTAGCAACATTAAAGCAGTAAATAAAAATTGTTTTAAATTATTTAATTACTGTAAACGCATCCGCTTTCATTTTAGAAGTTCTATTTTATGAAGAAACCTTTTAGTTAATGTTTATCTTTTCTGCGTTTAATCAGTATTCCATGCTCGTTGCTCCTTTTTCACTGCACTCTTATTGCTAAACAAATTAGATTAATTACAGTATACAGGGTTAGGAACAAGTACCGAAACGCTTAAATATCTACAAAATCGAAAGTTACGATTAAAAATTCGGCATTAGGGGTTTCGGGCGCGCGGAATTGGAAAATGATATCGGCACTGTTGCCAGATTTCCCAGTTTTGCGATACACGTAGTCGTTTTGTTATCTTAAATAGAATGCCCTATTTATTTTATTGCAATCAATTAGGCGTCTCAAACTTAGTAAGATCTCAAATTTTCAAACTTTTAGATCTACTATAGTGCGAGTCACACCGAGAATGCAGTGTGGCGGGGTATAGGCAATGTATTTGTAATGGGAGGCCGGCACACTGTGTTGCCGGTTGTCCGATGGCTGTGACAGGGTCGGCTCTGAAGTTATTATACAGTGCCGCCAAAAAGTTGGACACAAATGAAACATTTTTTAATTTTTTGCGAACGATACGTAAGAGTAAACTGCCCTTATTTTTGAAAAAATCGGAAAATTTCAAACCAAGCTTATGCGAAGATATCTTAATGAGTTTTTAATGTACCTGAAAAGTAAACAAACAACCCTAAATATAATACTGATTTTCAGTCTTGTTTGTGACTTATTACCGGTAACATAAATTTAAGAAATTCAAACGCGGACAAATGCTCCATGCGAGTGCGAAAATTATAATTTTCAAGTGTAAATATTTTATTTGTTTATAAATGTACAATTAATTCTCTGTTTATTTTTCTTATATTAACTCTGCCTGAAATAATTCTTTTGTAATTTTGAAATTTATTGTTTATTATTATTAATTATTGAAAACATACTAAACGTCTGTAAATAGTGTAAAAAGTGTAAATATTTTATTTGTTTATAAATGTATTCTCTGTTTATTTTTCTTATATTAACCTTGCCTGAAATAATTCTTTTGTTATTTTGAAATTTATTGTTTATTATTATTAATTATTGAAAACATTTAAACAAAGGCGAAGGTATAAACATCATCAAACTTCCAACAAGTTTTTAGCGAATCTGTGATAGCGGCGAAATTTGCCTGAGACCGGACTTGAGGTTTAACCGATCCCAGCATAACGACAACTGGCAACGGTGTGCTCCATAAGACTCCACACTGCATTCTCAGTGTGACTTTCACTATAGTTGCTGAGAAATGACGACACCGCGTTTTCAGTAACAAGTACCGAAACGCTTAAATATCTGCAAAACCGCTAAAGCTATGATTACAAAATTCGGCATTTGGGGGTTCCTAGGCATGCGGAATTAGAAAATGATATCGGCACTGTTGCCAGATTTCCCAGTTTTGCGCTACACGTAGTCATTTTGTTTTCTTAAATAGAATGCTCTATTTATTTTTATTGCAATCAATTGGGCGTCTCAAACTTATTAAGATCTCAATACTTAGTCTTTTTGTTATCTTACATAGAAGATCGCAAATTCTAAAAATTCTGTTTATACTATTAGATACTAGTGCATTAAATTTATCGGAGATGCCCGAAAATATGAACACTCTAGGAATAAGTAAGCACTGTTTCAATTGTTTTCAACACTCTAGCCGTCGCCATGTTACAACAATGACAAATTAAACACATCATTGTCAGTTAAGCCGCTGAATATTGCATCGACTACAAAATTATAATTTGATTATGGCTTTTGTTGTATCAGAAACCCAACGTATTGATATTTTGATTTTATGGAAATAAAACAAGGACATATCAAGAAGTCTGCAACTTGTTTAATGATCGTTATCTTAATAAACCCATTAAAAGTCTACCGTACACACTCTATGAA
The DNA here is from genome assembly GCA_036346205.1 of Vesta saturnalis. Lineage (NCBI taxonomy): Eukaryota > Metazoa > Arthropoda > Insecta > Coleoptera > Lampyridae > Vesta > Vesta saturnalis. The sequence goes on along the minus strand of JARFJB010002298.1, from coordinate 1,064,072 downwards.
ATATTTTCAATTTCTTTGGTTCGCGCGTGGGGCCTCCAGCCGATGCGGACCCCTAGGCAGTTTCCTACTCTGCCTAATGGTTAATCCGGCCCTAATGAAACTGAAATGAGTTTTATAATTTCGCTTTATGAACATGTCTTTGTTACATTCCCGTATACTATACGAAGAATAGTAAAGGGATGGGATCGCGATCCTGAATAAATTCGACCTCGAGATTTTAATGGATCTTCACGTTTCAAGAGCCCTTGAATTCATTTTGTACCATTTTTGCCATGCTGTCTGGGTATGTCTGTATGTAAACACGATAGCGGTCAGACCGTTTGAGCTGGAGTTATGAAATTTGCCAACTTTTGGAACATATACGACTACCAGAAGTACCTGTTATTACACAGTTTTCAAATTATTTCAAGTAAACTGGTCGTAAAAGTGGCACTATCAATTTCAAGCTTCTTACACGCATGAAAGAAACTGAAAAACTATTAGATATGAAATTTCAAGTTGATTAGGGCACCAAAAATGGTATTTAGATAAAAAAAACTATTCTTATATAAAATGAGGCTAAAAAAACTATTCTTATATAAAATGAGGCTATTTTCGATTGGGATGCTGCAGAATCAATAAAAATCGTGAAAACGCACATATACGTAGTTTCAACTTAATTATCGAACTAAAAATGAACAAAAATTGTAAAAATTAAAAATTTGTATTTTAATAATATGCTAACAATGCAAATTAAACATGAAAGTATATATAACAGCCTCATTATCTAGTGATTGGACTGGTAATGCAAGCAAGGAGAGTTCTAATCCCCGACCAGGAAATCAATCTTCATTCTGTTAAGATCGATTTTAAATTTTATTTTAATATACATGTCCGAATACCCCCAACTTGTAAATTTTCGACCATTTCCTACCTTATTGAAATGTTCAATTTGTCCCGTATTTTAAACGCGCAGCTCACATGCTCTAGCTATTTAGTTATTAAGTAAGATATTCTATGGTGGAGACACTCCAGATTCTTTGATGTTGGTAACGTATGCTAACATTTGTTATGATTGATTACTTTTACTGGTGACAATGGCAATATCAACATGGTAAAAAAAATTTCCTAAATCTGTGTACAATTTTAATTGTAATTTTTTTCTGTATTTTGAATTAAAATATGCAAAATAGAAAAATATCAAAAACTCGTTTCGTTCGCTGTCGTATTTCTGTAAACGCGACGAATATACGTCAAACGAGCGCAGTCGGAATGTCGCACGATAAATGATTGCATGCGACAAATAATCGCATACGAAAATAATTATATATCTACACACACCTACACACACGTACACACACACCTACACACACACCTAAACACATCTACGCACACCTACACAGACCTACACACACCTACCACACAGACCTACACACCTACGCAGACCTGCAGACCTACCCAGATACCTAACACCACACTACACATACACACCTACACACACTACACACACAACACAACTACAACCTTACACACACCTGACACACTACACACAACACTACACACATACACACACATCAACACTACACACACTACACACACCTACACACACCTACACACACCTACACACACCTATACACACCTACACACACCTACACACACCTACACACACCTACACACACCTACACACACCTACACACACCTACACACACCTACACACACCTACACACACCTACACATGTTATTCACTACGAACACAATGTTTGACATATCTATCCAGTTTTGATGTTTCACAATGTTGACATATCAGTGTTATCTCATTATTCACTAGTAAACAATATTTCATTATATGCCTAGGGAGTGAAAATATAGTTCACGTTTCAAAAACAATCCAGTTAGGTTTTTTTCCAGGTTTGACTGTTGAAAAGCAATCTTTGGGATAAAAGAAAATGTGGCTTATCCACAAATTCAACAATTGAGATTGTATGAAACAAAAAAAAACCCACAAAATGAATCTTTCTAATAAAAATTATTTAATAAATAAAAAAGTTATTGCAACAAAAACTAAACCGCTGTTTTTCACAATTATTAACTATTATATAATACTTTAAAACTATACAAAATATGTGCTCGATTGGTCCAATCGTTTTTGCAAAAATCTATTTTATCCCGGTTTTTGCCAAAATTAACAAATTTTACAGCCTGGGCAGATGATTTAACAACTCCGATCTTTTCAAGCTTGGGCTCATTATTATCATCAAGACTTCCTAAGTAACAAAACAATTATTTTTTTATATTTATTTGTGTAAATTCGCTTTAGAAGAAATAGCGAACTTTTAGTTAACAACAAATTACGGGATTTTTGTCAATAACAAATTCGATGGCACTAGTGTTAGTGGAAATCTGAATAAAAAACACAAATTTTGTAAAAACGAAGGTTCTGTGACTTCAGTGTGCTATGGCTTTTGCTAAAAAAATCCCTCTGAGGTAAGAACATTAAGAGCTTAAATTTCCAAGACTTCTAAAGGACAAGTTGAGGTTTACAACTGTATTTGTTACTTCAAATGTTAAAAATTGTTTAAACAGGAACTTTGTAAGCTGCATGGCAGCCCATCGATCTCTGAAAAAAGCAAAGCGCGACTGTTCGGCATGAAAAAAAAAGATGATATATCTCGGGTTTTAATCAAACGAAAATTGCTCTTTTAGATAACTATGTAAAATAAATAAATGAGTGTTTACCGACTATGGTCAGTATAAGTGTTTTCATGTTCACAGTTTACACTATAATGATATCTATTCTCGTCGTTTATCGATATATTTATTCATCGTAGCAACATTAAAGCAGTAAATAAAAATTGTTTTTAAATTATTTACTGTAAACGCATCCACTTTCATTTTAAAAGTTCTATTTTATGAAGAAAACCTTTTAGTTAATGTTTATCTTTTCTGCGTTTAATCAGTATTCCATGCTCGTTGCTCCTTTTTTCACTGCACTCGTATTGTTAAACAAATTAGATTAATTACAGTATACAGGGTTAGGAAAAAGTACCGGAACGCTTAAATATCTACAAAATCGCGAAAGTTACGATTACAAAATTCGGCATTAGGGGGTTTCGGGGCGTGCGGAATTGAAAAATGATATCGGCACTGTTACCAGATTTCCCAGTTTTGCGATACACGTAGTCGTTTTGTTATCTTAAATGGAATGCCCTATTTATTTTTATTGCAATCAATTAGGGGTCTCAAACTTAGTAAGATCTCAAATTTTCAAACTTTTAGATCTACTATAGTGCGAGTCACACCGAGAATGCAGTGTGGCGGGGTATAGGCAATGTATTTGTAATGGGAGGCCGGCACACTGTGTTGCCGGTTGTCCGATGGCTGTGACAGGGTCGGCTCTGAAGTTATTATACAGTGCCGCCAAAAAGTTGGACACAAATGAAACATTTTTTATTTTTGCGAACTGCCCTTATTTTTGAAAAAATCGGAAAATTTTAGTTGAAAAAATCACTCAAAATTCTCAAATATGAATTTTCAAGACGATCAAAACATCGTTAAACAATAATTGTATTAATTAGAAAGTTACTTACAATGCATTTACATCATTCCAAACCAAACTTATGCGGGAAGATATCTTAATGAGTTTTTAATGTACCTGAAAAGTAAACAAACAACCCTAAATATAATACTGATTTTCAGTCTTGTTTGTGACTTATTACCGGTAACATTATTTGTTTATAAATGTACAATTAATTCTCTGTTTATTTTTTCTTATATTAACTTTGCCTGAAATAATTCTTTTGTAATTTTGAAATTTATTGTTTATTATTATTAATTATTGAAAACATTTAAACAAAGGCGAAGGTATAAACATCATCAAACTTCCAACAAGTTTTTAGCGAATCTGTGATAGCGGCGAAATTTGGCTGAGACCGGACTTGAGGTTTAACCGATCCCAGCATAACGACAACTGGCAACGGTGTGCTCCATAAGACTCACACTGCATTCTCAGTGTGACTTTCACTATGTTGCTGAGATATGACGACACCGCGTTTTCAGTAACAAGTACCGAAACGCTTAAATATCTGCAAAACGCTAGCTATGATTACAAAATTCGGCATTTGGGGTTCCTAGGCATGCGGAATTAGAAAATGATATCGGCACGTTGCCAGATTTCCCAGTTTTGCGCTACACGTAGTCATTTTGTTTTCTTAAATAGAATGCTCTATTTATTTTTATTGCAATCAATTGGGCGTCTCAAACTTATTAAGATCTCAATACTTAGTCTTTTTGTTATCTTACATAGAAGATCGCAAATTCTAAAAATTCTGTTTATACTATTAGATACTAGTGCATTAAATTTATCGGAGATGCCCGAAAATATGAACACTCTAGGAATAAGTAAGCACTGTTTCAATTGTTTTCAACACTCTAGCCGTCGCCATGTTACAACAATGACAAATTAAACACATCATTGTCAGTTAAGCCGCTGAATATTGCATCGATTACAAAATTATAATTTGATAAGCACAATTGCCGAATTTGGTCTAGAGATAACCCCCATTGGATGGAAGAACTTCATACCCAATATCCTGAGAAAGTTAACGTCTGGGTGGGAATATTAGGAAACAATATTATCGGACCTTTTTTCATAGAAGGTACATTAACAGGGCGAAAGTATTTGGAGCTCCTTAGAGAAAGTATAGTTCCTGCCATTCAACAAAATAGAAATATAGGTGAAATTTGGTACCAACATGATGGTGCTCCGCCCCATTATTCAAGAGAAGCCATGCAATTTCTAAACAACCAATCCCCAGGAAGTCTGATTGGAAGACGTGGAGCATTAGAATGGCCACCTCGATCCCCTGATATGACTCCACTGGACTTCTTCTTGTGGGGTCATTTGAAGCAATGTTGGATATGTTGAGCAAGGGAAAGTGGCCAATCACAAATAAAAAAATATCCTTCATAACTCAAGTCATTTATTTCAATAAAAATAAATGGGACATTCCATTTAAGATAACAAAAAGACTATGTGTAGCGCAAGACTGGGAAATCTGGCAACAGTGCCGATATCATTTTCCAATTCCGCATGCCTAGGAACCCCCAAATGCCGAATTTTGTAATCATAGCTTTAGCGGTTTTGCAGATATTTAAGCGTTTCGGTACTTGTTACTGAAAAAGCGGCGTTGTCTTATCTCGGCAACTAGTAAAGCAACAATTTGAGATCTTAATAAGTTTGAGACGCCCAATTGATTGCAATAAAAATAAATAGGGCATTATATTTAAGAAAACAAAATGACTACGTGTAGCGCAAAATTAGGAAATCTGGCAACAGTGCCGATATCATTTTCCAATCCTGCACGCCCCGAAACCCCCAAATGCTGAATTTTGTAATCGTAACTTTAGCGATTTTGTAGATATTTAAGCGTTCCGGTACTTTTTCCTAACCCGGTATGCAAAATTTTTAATTACAAAGTATGTATTCCCATTCGAGAGAATTTTTGTGTGTATTTATTTAAAAAAATATTAATTACAATGATAAGTCTGATGTATGCGAGTGTGTACGAGCGTACGTGTGTGTGTGTGTGTGTGTGTGTGTGTGTGTGTGTGTGTGTGTGTGTGTGTGTGTGTGTGCGTGTGTGTGTGGTGTGTGCTGTGGTGTGTGCGTGTGTCGTGGTCGTGATGTGCTGTGCGTGCGTGTGTGGGTGCGTGCGTGCGCGTGTGTGTGTGTGTATGTGTGTGTGTGCAGGTGTATGCGTGACTGCGTGTCGTCGTGTTGTGCGCATGCAGTGTGCGTAGCGCGTGTGTTGTGTATAAATTTAGCATATTATATGAGATATATATATATATATATATATATATATATATATATATATATATATACCTAAATGTCTAGAACTTAAGAACTTTGACAGCAATTATATTCTAATTTCTGATGCGTGTTTAGTACCTAAAGATGCAGGTCCGAGTGATTTTTGGTGGTGGTAAATTTGAGGCGTAAAAAGTGAGAGGAGCAAATGTGATTTTGCTTCAGTCCGCGATATCTCAAAATCTTGAAAAGGAATTGAATTCAAGATAATGCTTTAACATCTAAATGTCTAGACACTTGTGCGTTTTGGAGGTGGTAGAGCTGCGGGGTAAGGAGTAAGAGGGGTTAATATGATTTTCTTTTGTTCCAAATAACACAAAAACTTAAACATTCAGGTGGAGTTCCGGGGTAAGAAGAAGGGTGAATTTTATTTTCTTTCGTTTACAATAACGCAAAAACTTTAAAAGCGATTACATTCAAGTTTGACATCAGAATTTGACTGAATCAACTCAAACAATATACGGTGGGAAAGTTTTTTAAGTCGGCTGACTGAAATCACATATTTACACCATACAACTAGATTTCCTTTCACTAGGATCAAATGAGTATTTATGTTAGCGCTTTGCCTGGTCGTGAGCGATCGGTGCTTTTAATTAACATTAACTAACGTAAATAAAATGTGACATAATAGATTATTTGATCAAAGTAACTATAGTATCTAACATAATCTAGAGTGATAACTTAACCTTAATATTCGAGCATACGTTTACGGCGCGAGCGCAAGCGCTGTAATTTATGCGAAAAATGTTAAGGCGTGTTACCACTCGAGATGCGTTCATTAGTTTACCGTTCATTCAATATTAATATTAATTTTCATTCAATATTAATTTTAATAAATATGCATGATCATTTGAAACGCGAAATGGGTAATGTCTAATTATTTGTTTGTGCATCCAGTGCATGTGTGTTAACATCCGCCCATGCATGCATGTTAAATAAGGTTTAACTTGTCACTGAACGATAAAGTAAATTTAGTGTTGCAGTAGGAATAAATATTATATTTGCAAATTAAAAATGTGTATTCATTTGTACTTGTTCAATTACCTACTATTTGTTGACGTACTATCGCAACGAGCACGACTTACGTGAATTCATTTCATAGAAATTATCAAATTTTATTGTTTTATTATCGACAATTACGTATGTAATGCAAAATTCTTTTCTGGTATTGTAAGACCATTTTACTGTAATATTATTTTTATTTAATTTCAGATTGGTTTAATGCGAGGGGGATATTTCCTAGTTGAAGAAACACCAAATACATTACTCTCTCAACACAACACTGACAGTCTAGAAGAAGTTTTTTTACGTTTAAGTGTAAAGCAAAATTTAACAAAAGAAAATGGTAATGCGATTGATAATGAATCAGCGGACATTGAAGAATTGAAACAGATCAATGTCTCAAAAGGTTTTGGTGACGCAATTAGACGACGCGATTCTAGGCAATATGCAAGCAAGCCTATTGATGTGAATTTTATGCAAAAACCTAAAACGCAACACATTCATTATGTTCCAATAATAGACAAAAACCATTTGAAAGCATTACTATGGACGAATGGTTTATGGATGTTACGAAACTTGCCCGCTTTTCTTTTTATACTATTTCTTCCTCTTGTACAAATGACGTTATTTTGCTTAGCGATCGGACGTGATCCGAAAGGTTTGATGATAGCAGTTGTAAATTATGAAACAAATAATGCACCTAACTGTGACTCAACAGTACACTGTAACAGTACTACTCTCAGTTGTATTTTTTTAGATCATTTGCAAAAGCGTGATATGAATTTAGTGAGTATTTATAATTATCTAAATTTTTTATAATTTGCTGTTTAGGTTTACTATGAAACGGATAACCAAGCGACTGAATCTGTTTTAAAAGGAAAGACGTACGCGTCAATTATTATTAAATCGAATTATAGCAAAGCTTTACAAGCACGAATTGATCAATGGCGGGATGCATATTCGTGGGATATTTACGCCAGTGAAATTGAAGTATTGCGAGATGTCACAAGTAAAGATATTGCAACATTTTTAAAAATATACCTTTATGATGGTTTTCAAAATTTTTTGCATGATTATTTAATTTCATGTGATATTAGTCCACAAGCTGTAGCTTTGCCAATTCAGGTAAGATTATACAGAGTGGGTATCTACTGCGTGGACGGAGAATTTCTCCTTAACTATGAGAGATATCAAAACCAATTTTGATGTGGTAATACACGGTCATTGGCCTATATTTTAAAAATATATAGGTATATACAGGGTGTTTTTTTTTAATGGAACACTATATTTTGGCATTTTTGGATTCACTGCTACATTTAGAATAAAAGGAATTTGTATCTGTATCACTAACCGTTCTGCAGATATCATCACTTTAGTACCAAAATAGAGTTAATTTTGGATCCACGATGCGAGCGTGTAATAATAATCTACTAACAAACAAACTGGGAAATTTTTCGAAAACATGTAAAACTATACAGAATGATTACCTTGCGCGAAATGTAATTTTTCTCAATTTTTCACATTTCGATTCCCCGTGAAAAGTAGATAATAATTGATAAAGGTTTCACAGCCATAAGACGGTCGCTTCTTGATATATTGACGCTTTATTTGAAAATATTGACAGATAGAAGAACAAATAAAACAAAATCCAGAACAAATAAGAAAATACGAATGGCAAATAAATTCTTTAACTGATGGGAAAACTTAATTAATAACTAAACAATGAAATAATTCTCTACACCTAAAAAATAAGTTGAACAAGTAAACATAAACGAATAAAATCATGAATCCAAATATGTTCAAAATGCTGACCATGCCTAGCTAAACACTTTGCAATTCGCTCAGTAAACGAAAAATTCACTCGCAACAAAATTAGAGGCGAAATGGATTGAAACGCAGCTCTAATTCTATTTTTCATATCTTCGCTTGTGGTGGGAGGATGTTGGTAAACTTTTTCTTTAACGTAGCCCCAAAGGAAGAAATTAAGTGTCGTAAGATCCGGTGATCTGGCTGGCAAGTTTTACACACCACCTCGTCCTATCCACCTCATCGAATAATTTCTATCGAGATACTGCCTAACGTTGATTGCATAGTGTGGAGGGGCGCCACCCAGTTGAAACAACATCGTACGAATATCATCTACCTCGATGTTTTCCAAAAGTTCGGGTGGACAGCAAAGCATTTCTTTGAGCTTCTTTAAAAAATTCACTTTATACAAAACTTGACAATCGAAAAACACACAAACTAATGTAACAATATTTTAATGATTATACAAACGTCAAAACAATAGATGCAATTGTTCCCCTTTATTACGAGCGGCTAGCCTACCAGATTTGTTTTGTTGGATTCTGTTGTCATAGGAAATTTGTATTTTAGAATATTTTTACGTAAAAGCGTCAACATCTCAAGAACGGTCCGTCTTATGACTATGAAGCCTATTATCAATTATCATCTACTTTTCACGGGGAATCGAAATGTGAAAAAATATACAGGGTGTTGTATTTGAAGAAATTGAGAATAATTACATTTCGCGTAAGTGTTACATGTTTTCGAAAAATTTCCCAGTTTTTTTGTTAGTAGATTATTATTAATAGTCGGAGGTATAAACAGATTTAGAAAAGCGTGGTGACAACGCTCGCATCGTGGTTCCAAAGTTAACTCTATTTTGGTATTAAAGTGACTATATCTGCAGAACGGTTAGTGGTACAAATACAAATTTCTATACTTTTATTCTAAATGTAACAGTAAATCTAAAAATGCAAAAATATACAGGGTGTTCCATTTAAAAAAGACAAGTTTGGGTTGGCATATTTTTGTCAATCACCCTGTATAGACATAAATATTTTTAGAATTGGTTTTGACATTTCTAATAGTTAGTTCCACCGTCCACGCAGCAGACACCCACCCTGTATAGAAAAATATAGGTAACATTTGTAATATTTTAGTGGAAAAAACCTGTATATGGATCACATTACCCTAATTTCACGGATTTTGTTAATCCAGGTATGATTTTAACGTAAGTATTATAATATGCAAAATTTCCGTATCATAGAGTTATATAATTTTAGCACTATATTCTTTTTGGCTGTTGCTTTAACGGCAGGAGCCATGTTAATCCAACGAAACCAAGGTAGTACAGAGAGAGCTCTTGTAATAGGCGTAACACCTTTGGAATTGCTTCTCACCCATATTATATGCCAATTTATCATAATGATGATACAAATGGTGATTGTTTTAATTTGTGTATTTGCAATATTTAAATTAACAATGAATGGGTCATACTTTTTATTAATCCTACTATCTTTACTAAGTGGATTTTGTGGAATGTGCTTTGGTAAGTTCAATGACTAATATATGAGGTACTATTGGTACAATTTACTTTGTAGGATTCGCAATTTCATGCGCAGTAGAGTCAGAACGCATGGCAACGTATGTCGCTATGGGAAGTTTTTTTCCTTTAGTAATTTTATCTGGTATTGTATGGCCCATAGAAGGCATGCATTACATTTTTCAGCTATGTTCCTTTCTCCTGCCACTTACTAAGGCGTCTGAAAGTATGCGAAGTATTTTACAACGAGGTTGGGGCATTACTTCGCAAGTTGTATACATGGGTTTTATTTCAGTGACAGTTTGGGCTATTCTATTTTTACTACTCAGTATAATCTTATTAAAATTTAAAAAAGGTTAGTTTTAAATATGTACAAAATAATTTATTAAAATTAATTATTTTTTAAACCATTTTTTCTATTTAATACTATACACATTATCACGTTCCTAACGGTATGACTAAATGGGTAATAAGCGTATGCCATGATATATAAATCAACAATAAAAATGTTGATCCGGTACATCTGAGGGAGAATATTTTTTTAGGATTGATACACAGTGCACTTGTTTCAAAATAGGGGTTGTCTAATTGATTAGGACACCAACCTGGACTGTCAAAATAAGGTTATAAACAAGTTGCTAATACAGCTTAAATACCCAGGATCGTCTAATTACCTATAATCTTTTATAACTCAATGAATTTTGACCAATTTAACTTTAAATCAAGTTATCAAATCAATAACAGTAAGCTTGTATCCTTTAAAACGTAAACACAATCTGAAAATGTAAACTATGACGCATAGCAACTTCTTAAACTTGCAGATGACGGCGACTTGACTGGGTGTATCCGGGAACAGCGAACAACTTGGTACTCTCGTTAGATTTGCTGCGAAAATAACATTAACTGCGCGTTTACACTACAGGACGAAAATGATCTTAGTTGCCTATATACAGTAAATATAGAAAGATAACAAAAGGAAAATTAAATAAAAATACGAGAATATTTTAAGTCCGTTCCTGTCTGGTAGAAAGCGGCCGAAAGCAGCTGATTGTATAGTTACGTGATTTGGAGTTGGAAAACTTTTCAAAGCGATATGAAAGGGGTGAATGTTTTTAATGTACCTTCTAGGCCACTCAGAAAATCGATAAATTTAAAGCGACATAAAAGATTTATATTTCTACAATCCTTTATAACTATTTTTATAATAGAAATCGTATTCGTATCATATAAATACAACTTTTACAAATAATTATTTTTACAAAAGGATTTTTTACGTATTTAACTAATATTTAAAGAGCTTATTAAGTAACGGTAGTCTTTTAACGTTAATTACGGGTAATTGGAATATGTCCTAGTTATGTTTCGTAACTAGTTGGACTTATTTGCACACGGGAAATTGAATACTAAATATTCTCCTGTAGAATATACTGTCAGAAACGAGTAATTCGTTCACAGCTTGGATACACCGTTCAGGCCGAGTGTAGTAGCGATGGGGCAGCTGCCTGGTGACTTTGTTTAACTCGAAAGCGGCGTAAGGTATTTAAACCTTCAGGAAATTTCAGTTTACAAGACTGTTTAATATACAGGCTAGCGGGTTAACTGAACGTTTTACATTCGTCGTTATTTAACGAATGTTCTAATACAAGATTTATTTTATACTCTGGATTCTCTCGCGTCGGGCGAGCTGGTGTGAATAATGAAAGGATTATTCCATTCGCTCTGGGTTATTGCGACTTGCAATTTAGGTCGCATACAGGTTAAGATGTAAAATTGTTATCTCGTGATGGGCAAGCTGGACCGAATGCGGTTTCAAGCCTACAGATAAGAAGTAAATTTAAAAACTAATTATGTATGTGTAATTACGTTCAGTGAGATAGAAGTTTAATACTCACTCGATTTACGTAACGTTTGCGGATGCTATCGTAGTTTACAGAGTGTGGCCACCGGACTAAAGGTCTAATTGTGGGTGTCTTGTTACTTTCAAGTCGTAGACTCCCTGCACGTTGTTTAGGTAACCTGGGTCAGTGTGTTGGTGAGAGTTGTGTAAAATATGTGTTGATTATCGATTGTTAATCGGAACCCTGGGTGTTGGAGAAAATGGACAGGCAACCGTTCTATCCGACGATGTAAATGAAAGGATACGTCGCGAATAAATACCCGGCGTGGCGCCTTTCCACTAATGTGTAAGGTTGTGCAATAATACTTACATACAGGTGACCACAGATCTAAGTAGCAGTAGGCCCAGGAGACTGAAGTAATCTTAGGCAGGCGGAGCTAAATTAACTAAACGGAGAATGGTAATGAAAAGACCTGGGTCGCCAAAGAGATCCATAGTAGTGAACGCGGGAAGGAGCGGGGAACGAAAACGTCTGTAGCTCGTCTCGCAGTTTCATTGAAATCCGCGGAAGGCGGGGACGACGTCTGGCGGTGATGCTAATCCAGTTTGGTTGTTAAACTGGAGGGGACTATGCCGTAGCAAAATTCTTAACATTTGCGAAATAACGGAAGATATACTTAATGACATTAACATTCCCTTAAATCTTAAACAATTGATAATAAGCTTTAAATCGATAATGAAGAATACTTAACCCACATTAACATCCACTTATATTTTAATCAATCGTTAATGATTTATTCATTGTAATAGTGATGATTTCTATGTTTTTTTTCTTGTTTTGTTGTTCCACTACTAATAATTTTTAATTTTAATAAATAAAATTATTCTACAACAGTTAATTTCTGTCGCATTTTAAATTGTGTTTATGCCTTGATGCAAAATACAATAGTTAAAGAATGAATACTACATCATAAATCCATTGTTTACGCGCGATTGTTGCACCATTTCTCGCTCGGGATGGCTCGGCGATGAATCGGACGCGATGAGTCGGCGGCGCTGACTTGTCCTAGACCCCTTGAAAATGACAAATCAGAATGGTCGAAGGCTAACAGTGAAAAATGTCATAATACAAGATCAAACTTAACAAAATTTAACCGAATTATGATGTAAGTGTAAAGTTATGAAAACTTTAATTGAAATTGATAAAAGCATTCACGAATAAAAACTTGACATATCAATTAAAATCGAGTCAAGTCTAACAAAGAAATAGCTTTGTGAATAATTGTAAATGTTATTTTACAGTGAAAACACAAATATAATTTTAATTTTAATTCTAAATTCCACTACAAATCTATATCTATATCTCAATAGCTTCAGATTGTAAACGAACATAATAATGAGTTTGTCTTGACAATATATCCATATTATCAAATTCAATGTCATGATTTAAATTAATTAAAGTATGCTCAGCTACCGCAGATTTCTCTGATTGGCCTAATCTACAATAACAACCAGAGTAATACCTTTTGAAGACATAATTTCCAATGTTGAGAATTCTATTAAGTAGTTATATTTTGATCCTGCGAATAAAGTTACATTAAAAACTATTAACATATTACGTAAAGCAAAACCTCCAAAGACTTATTTTTCCGTCAACGCCGTGCTTTATTCGATGTTTAAACGTAATGAAAATATAATAGTAATACAATCGGATAAGGTAATGTAACTGTTATATTAAATATGAACGACTATAACATTAAAGTAGAACAACTGTTGGAACCACAGACTTATCGTGAACTACCAAAAGATCCTACAAAAAGTTTCTTTTGAAAACTAAAGAACTTATTAAATTATCATCTATTCCTGAAGAAATTAAAAAGGAACCAACTCTGAAGTTTTTTCACCAAAACTATATGGTCTACCAAAAGTCCATAAACCCAATGTTCCTTCAAGGCCTATTGATAGTCCAGTTGATTCTCCTACATACAATCTTGCAAAACATCTTACTTTTTTATTACGGCCTCATATAGGTAATATACCCCATTATGCAAAAATTCTACCGACTTCATTGAAAAAATACATAATTTCAAAATTAAAGACGGTGATATAATGCTCAGTTTTGTTGTTGTTTCACTTTTACAAAAGTCTTTCGAAAAGAAACTATTGAATATATTGATCATATTTTTCCAAAGGCTATAACCGTTCTTTTCAGCACTGTCCTACTACGACTTTTTCAGTGGAGTAATAAATTCTATGAACAGCTTGATGGTATAGCCCTCTTAGTTCTGCTATAGCTAATTCATATATGAAAAATTTGAAACAGCATTACAAAATGCAGCTAAAAAGCTTTAGTTTGGTACAGATATGTAGATGACACATTTGCTATTTAGACATGGACAAGAAGCACTACATGAATTGTTACGTTTTATAAATGATATACACCGTAGCATCAAGTTTACCATGGAAAAGATAAGTAATGGAAGTTTACCATTTCTTGACATACTACATAGATGTAGAACTTTGCTTCCGCCGTTTCCATATACAGGGCTCTTGCGGTAAGCGGTGGTCGAAATAAAAGATCAAAGGCGTCATTCAGTCAGTTTAGCATCTGTCAACATACAAACATAACATTAGTGTACTTTGTGTTTCCATTTTAAAATTATTCGCTGTTAAAATGTCAGTTTACGAGCCTAATTCTCGTCATTTGCGGGAAGTTTTGCTTTTTGTTTCAATGAGAAAGTCGTGGGAGCTCCCGATCAGCGCGGCGTGCTGTATTATGAGCTATTAAAACCAAGTGAAACAATCACAAGTGATCGGTATCGAACGCAACTGATGAGTTTGGCACGGTTATTGATAAAGAAACGGCTGCAATACCAGGAGAGACGTACCTAATAAAGTAATTTTGCTGAATAACAATGCTCTACCTCATGTTGCACCTGCCAACGTTGAAATGGGAAGTTCTACCCCATCCGCAATATACTCGAGTTAGCGCACCCACTGACTAGCTCTTATTCCGGCCAACGGCACACGGCCTCTGACCAGCACTTCCGATCTTATGAAGACGTGAAAAATTGGATTGATTCGTGGATCACCTCAAAAGATGATAAGTTTCTTCGACACGGAATTCGTATACTGCCTGGAAGAGGAGGGAAAGTAGTGACCAGCGATGGATAATACTTTGAGTCGTAAAAGTATTTCTAGTCTTTTAAATTTCAATTTTTCATTTCTTTAAAAGAGGCCTTAAAAACTCGACAGTAGACATCAAATTAGAAACGGACTCTCTAACACCTTTCGATAATGGAATCGTTGTCTATGGTCTTATTCTCCATGACTCTATTATGCAGTATAACCCACTCAGCGGAGAAGTGAAAAAATTATAATTACTCTAATATGGACTATGTATGTCTAGTATATAAATAAAGATGTAATTATTCGTTTAGTTTTATTTCATCCATTAACGATGAAAGTAGTATTTAAAACAAAAACTTCCAATTCAAAATCACGACCTAGATGAAAAGTCGAATATTACATGTAGCCACTGCAATTGTGGCAAAACTAACACAATGATACGCTATAGAAGGTTAGGTGGATATATAATACCTTAAACTGATTTCTGTAGTTTAGAGGTTACTGATCCGTTTAGGTACTACCAGCTATTTGTTTAAGGTAAACATCTATCTATTCAGGGTAAACCGGTACCTGTTCAGTCAACCTCTTTTGCCGCAACGGATAACAGGATGATATTAAAGCAAAACATTATTGAAGCTCGTAAAATAATACAACCGAAATGCAAGTCTTAAAACTGCTCACACTGATAATGAAAGAATATTTGAAAGTACTTAAAAGCCCCTAAGAGATCCTCTAACTGAAATAGTAAATAAAATCGACCCAGATAAAAAAAATTAAAACACCTAAACAGGAAGCCATTGACGTTAAACCCAAAAAACCACCCAGTTCATGACATTTGGCAGTTTTGTAACTTCGTAAATTCGCGCTACTACCCTCACTAGCCCGCTCTTTGGCAAGCAAATTTGGCTGAATTTAACACATATGCTAAACAAAACACGGGCTATAAGTATATTAGTGGTCAACAGCTGTTTTTCGAAATACTTGTAGACTAAACGATTAAAAACGAAAACAGGTCAAGAAGTTACCAAGGCCATGCAAACAATCTTCAAACAAGGCCGTAAACCTAAAAATTTGCAGATGCAAAAGAATTGTGCAATGATCATTTTACTAAACTAATGTAGAATTATGGCGCCAATCATTTCTTCGCCTATAGCAGAAAAAGGTTGCAATTGCAAAACGTGTTATCAAGACCGTTAAGTGTGCGCTATATAAGACGTTTAGCGTACAAGGTAAATAGAAATGGATTAATATAATTGGTACTGTACCGAAGAATTATAACCTTAAGCATAGAACTACCGGAATGAGGCCAAATGATGTCAATAAACACACAAAGCTAGAGGCTTACGCTCACATAAAAAGATTCGATAAGAATCAATATGTTGTGGGTGACAATACGAATCAGTAAATTTAAAAGTATTTTTGCCAAAGGATACACACCCAATTGATCTAATGAACTATTTAAGATTGTGAAAGTTTACATTACTAACCCCACTACGTACATGTTGGAAGACATGAAAGGAACACTAGTACTGGGAAGTGGGAGAGTTTTATGAACACGAATTGCAGAAAGCAAAATATTCTGTTGCGTACCTAATAGAAAAGTGCTACACTCCAAGAATAATGAGTTACTCGTGAAATGGTGGAATTGGATGAAAGACCATGGATCAATAAAGACGATATAGTAGTATATATGGCGGCACTTGAGTCGAAAACATCCTTATTGGTACACTTGAATCGGTAGGTGGGCCATCTTGTTCCCGATCTTGCATCCACCGCTCATCATGCATCTTTGACGTCAACCATGTTTCCGTTGCCGGCCATCTTGTTTCCGGTCTTGCATCCGTCAGCGATCCTCGACGTGTTCCTTCGGCTTCCGGTGGTCATCATCGACGTCTTGCTATCGGATGTTGCATGGGACAGAGCTATGCTGGCATTGTTTATGCGGAAGCTACTTCTTCAAGCGTTCTTTAAGGCGGAGCTAGCTTCTTCAGGTATTTGGTACCGGTCATGTTGCATCCGGTGTTGAATCCGCTGATCATCCTCTTCTGGTAGCTTCTTCCGGTCTTGCATTCGTCTGTCATCCTCAACCTCTTGCTTCGCGCCTGGCAGCTTCTTCGGTATTGTTACTTCCGGTCGTAATCCTCTACGTGTTTCTGGTAGTCATCCTCAACGCCTTCCTTTGCTTATGGAGATTGAGAGCCTATTAGAAGAATATACCCAAAAAAATTGTGTCGTGTGAGATTGGAACTCGTTAAAGTTCATTTGCTAGACTTATTCTGTAACCACTGAGCTATCGTAATACATTGAAAATATCCTGTAGAAGCTATATTAACATAATTTAGCTTGTGACGTCATACCTTCGATAGCTCGCTATAAAAATTGTTTTCTCGTTGCGCGATTTGAACTCGAGAAAGTTAGCTTGGTAAACCTAATCGTTTACCATTACGCTATCTCGGCTTTAGATATATAACGTAGAAAGTGCTATACCTTTGCAAATGCTTGCTGTTATATCATAGGTACTTGTAATTGCATTATTGTATGTAAATCCTATTAAATTAGGATTATGTATAATTACTATTAATGTGACGTCATGATGCGTTCATCATATTTAATATCAAACGTGAGGTCATTAAAATAATGAATAGAGACACCTCAAACGGGTATTTATAAAACAACGTAAGATATTGGACATTAAAAGAAGCAAAGAGATCTGTTATCTGTAAAAAAACCCAATACATCCTGATATAAAAATAGTATACCTATATATTCTTATCATTGTTATTCGAAATTTACCAACAATAATATGGAAACTATCATTTTTTAAATTTAGTGCTCGATACAATATTGATTACGTGTTCGATAAATGTAACAACTTCCCATCACAAATATATTATAATTTATGATGGTCGCCATGAATTTAGAAATATTATTATATAACACCTGATACTTAAATATATTAAGACCTATAATAATTGGAGTATCGATTACAGTAATAATAATAACTGTTATTGCGAAATAATTCTAAAAGGCACATCTAATCAATAGGTATCGGTTATACTCATTACGACTTTAGAAATGATATTATATAACGCCTGATGCTTAAATATATTAAGACGTATAATAATTAGAGTATCGATCGATAATCATAATAATAATCAATTCCTATCTGTTACTGCGAAATAATTCTAGAAGGAAACATACGAACAGGAGGTACATAGAAGCGAATCAACGAACCAACGAATCAAAGAATCAACGAATCAACAAACCAACGAATCACCGAACCAAGGAACCAGCGAATCAACAAATGAACGATTCAATGAACAAACGAATAAAAAAACTAACGAATCAACGAACCAAAGAATCACCGAATCAAAAGAATCAATGAGTCAACGAATCAACAAACAAACGAATCAACAAACCAACGAATCAACGTACAAACGAACGAATCAAAGAATCAACAAACCAACGAACAATCGAATCAACGATTCAACGAACCAACGAAACAACAAATCAACGAATTAAAAGAATTAAAGACTGAACGAACAAACGAACCAACTAATCAACGTAAAAAAGAACGAAACAACGAATCACCGAACCAGCGAATCAACAAATTAACGAATCAACAAATCGACAAACTAGCAAACCAAATAATCAATGCACCAACTAATCAACGTGCCAACGAACCAACGAATCTACGAACCGTCGAATCAACGAACCAATATTCCAACAAATCAACGAAACAACAAACCAACGAATCAACGAACCAACGAGTCATCGACTCAACGAACAAGCAAATCAACTAATCAACAATTCAACGAACAAACGAGGGAACGAATCAACGAAACAACAAATCAACGAATCAACAAACCAACGAATCACCGAACCACCGACTCAACGAACCAATGTACCACGAATCGGCCAACCAACGTATCAACGAAACAACGAGTCATCGAATCAACGAAACAACGAATCATCGAATCAACTAATCAATGAATCATCGAATCAACTAGTCAATGAATCAACAAACCAACGAATCACCGAACCAAGGAATCAACAAACTAATGTACCAACGAATCAACAAACCAACAAATCAACGAACAAATGAACCAAAGTATCAACAGACTGAGTCAATGAATCAATGAACCGACGAATCAATGAACAAAAGAGTAATCGAATCAACAGTCCATCGAATCAACGAATAAACGAACAATCGAGTCAACAAATCAACGAATCAATTAACAAACGAGTCATCGAATCAACTATTCAACGAATCAAACCAACATGCTAACAAATCAAAAAATCAACCAATCAAAGAATCAACCGAACCAACGAGTCAACAAATCAACAAACCAAAAAATTAACACACCAACGAACAATCGAGTCATCGAATCAACAAACCATCGAATCAAAAAATTAACGAATCAACGAACAAAAGTACGAACGAATCAACCGAACCAACGAGTCAACGAAACAACGAAACAAATAATCAACGCACCAACGAACGATCGAGTCATGGAATGAACGAATCAACAAACCGATGAATCAACAAACCAACGAATCAAAGAATCAACAAACCAATCAACGAACGAATCAATGAATAAAGGAATCAACGAATCATCGGATATACGGATCAACGAATCAGAGAATCAACGCACCAACGAATCAACAAATCAACGAATCGGCGAACCAACGAATCAACCAACCAACGAATCGAGATATCAGCGAATCGACGAATTAGTTACTCAACGCATCAACGAACCAACTAGTCAACAAATCAAAAATCAACGAACTAACGAATCAACGAACCAACAAACCAACGAATTAACGAATCAAAAATCAACGATCCAACGCATAATCGAACCAACGAGTCAGCGAATCCAAGAATCAAACGAATCAACGTATCGACGAACCAATATACCAGCGAGCCATCAAATCAATAAATAATTGAATCAACGAACCAACAAATCAACAAAATAACGAATCAACTCACCAATGACCCAACGAATCAACAAACCAACAAATCGACGAATAAACGCATCAACGGATCGAGGAATTAACGAATCTTTGAATCCACGAATCAACGAATCAACATATCAACGAACAAACGAATCAACGGACAAACAAACCAACAAATCAGCGAATCAACGAATCAACGAACCAACGAATCAACGGGACAACGAACGAATCCAACGATTAATGAATTGCAACACGATACAGAACATAACTTCAACTCTTGAATGAATATGATAGACGATCCAAATTAGAAATGTCAAAGAAGCTAGACAACCAATCTTAAAGTTAAATTAGTTTTCTATTAAATTAGGGCATTGGACGACTGCGAGGCTCTACAAAGTCAATTGAATATCATACATTACTGATGTATACTTATTAAACTTGTCTTATAGTAGGAAACACAATGAAATTTATTATGATTACACTATAAACACCATTTACATCGTGTATTGGTTACTAAAGATTTAGGTGTCATATTTGACAGCCGTTTAAGTTTTATAGAACGTATTCAACATGTTTACTTCTCGGCTTTCAAAATGTTAGGCTTGCTCCTAAGGAATAGCAAAACATTTTCTAAACCTGAACCTATTTTGTTTTATTGTTTTATAAATACCTGTTTCAGGTGTCTGTATTCATTATTTTAATGCATTCACGTTTGATATTAAATATGATGGGCGCATCCTGACGTCACATTAATAGTAATTATACATAATCCTAATTTTATAGCATTTACATACAATAATTCAATTACAAGTACCTATGACGTCACAGCAAACATTTGCAGATATAGCGCTTTCTACATTATCTATCTAAAGCCGAGATAGTGTCGTGATAAACGATTAGGTTTGCCACGCTAACTTTCTCGAGTTCAAATCTCTCAGCGCATATACAATTTTTATAGCGAGCTATCGAAGGTATGACGTCACAAGCTAAATTTATTAATACCGCTTCTAGACGATGTTTTCAAGCTCAGTGGTTACAGAATAAGTCTTGCAATTGAGCTTTAACGATGTGGAATTCTCACACGATGCAATTTTTCAGGGTAGATCCTTCTAATAGGCTCTAAATCTCCACAAGCAAAGGAAGACGTTGAGGATGACCACCAGAAGCTGAAGGAACACGTCGAGGATTACCACCGGAAACAACAATACCAAAGAAGCTACCAGAAGCGAAGGAGTACGTTGAGGATGACCGACGGATGCAAGACCGGAAGCCACATAACCGGTACCAAATAGCTGAAGAAGCTAGCTTCCTTCATAAAACACGTTGAGGATGGCCGACGGATGCAAGATCGGAAACAAGATGGCCGACAACGGAATCAAGATTGATGTCGAAGATGCAAAATGGCCGCCGGATGCAAGACCAGAAACAACATGGCCGCATATCGACTCAAGTACCGCCAATAAGGATGTTTTTGACTTAAGTGCCGCCATACCTACTTATAGTTTTATAAGTAGACATTTAACTTGTAAAATAAATTACTTATACAGCCATAGGAATAGTTTCTTTACCAAAGTATATAGCGTTCTCATGAGATAAAACAAAAAAAACTAATTTTATTTTAGTGCGCTAAATATTAGGTATATTAATAAACAATGTTTTTACAAAATTTCAATATATTATCCAGTAAAACCTAAAGTACTTCCATAATCATTTAAATTACTTGATGGTCATTCCTGAATCTGGTCAACATGTCTATCTCAAGTAGGAATTTGTATTTATTTCACCTTTATGAATGTTTTCTAATATATAGTTGTAAATTTTCCTCGTTTTCCCACGATTGAAACTTATAGGTGATGTTTTGTTCTAATAATATTTCTATCAAAATATCGAGGTACTTGTAATTAGCATAATATGCTGCTTTCTCAATACATTCAGGTATAATAAATAAAGTGTCTTTATAAGCAGAATTAATGTTTTCTAAGTTTAGCGGAATGTCACCTAATATCCTATCTACTTCAATAAAAGTTAATGAATTGTAACCTATATCAGCACACAGTTTCATAAAACTTTTAATGGTATTGCATAATTTAATTTTTTATCCAATAATGCAATATCTTCATTCACACACTTTTAATTTATAGCACACAGTTAAAACACTCATCAGGAATAACAATATGTTGTAATATATTGAATACAAATAAATAGCTTTCAGGGGAGGACTTCCCATCAAAGAACGCTTCAGCTACTTTCTATAGATTTGCATAAGACTGCTCATTATGATAAAATTGTTTACTGAAACAGAAGAGGAATATTTAATATTATGCAAAGTTATATCTCCAAGGCCTAGTATCAGTGAAATTAAAATATACTAATCCTTTATCACCGTAAGGGTTAAGTATTACTTTATTCTATTAGATTGTAAATTCATCATGTTTCTTTGACCTTATCAAATGTTGATAGCGCTTCATTACATTGCCGCCAAACAAAACATATTTATAATCATTTATTATGATTTGTTTGACACTCGCTTGAGTAGGACTCTTTGATTTTTACAACAGTGTAAACATATTTTTGCGCGAAATCCCACAAATTCTAACATAATTTTACCATAATTTTCGTCTTTCATTAAGCCAGGAACTTCCTTATTTGCTAATGTAATTCCGAAGATATTGTTAGGACCATAATCAGATGATCGAATTTATCGGTCTTCTTTGATAACTATAGATATCAGGAACTCAAAAGGCGTATATGAGATTATATGCAGCTGCGTACAAGATATTATTATTAACTGCATAAAAAAAGTTTTTGAAACATCCAAAACACTGAAGTCTGCATATACAGGTTTTATTTAAATATACTTCTAGCGTATTCATTTTAACGAGAAGCACATCGTTGTTAAATATTTTACCACTATGAAAATTTGGTTTTGATATATAATCACGAGCACCATAGCGACCAGCTCAGCTTGTTACTAAACGTATGTCCTTATATTTACCTACATTTTCCATCATTTTCCCAAAAACACGATTAATCGCAAATTTATAGAAATGTTTGTGAAATTCATTTTGAGATTGGTGAAGCGCTAGTATTTGAATCAATATATTTTGTAACCACAGGGATTGCTTAAAACGTAATATACGGTTTACTTTTACCAAGTTCAATCCATATTTTACGTAATTACGTTTTAGATACAACATAGGCAATAATATTTTAATTTGGATCAGGTACAGGAGGAACCATATGTTCGAGTGCCAGCGGTAGATCACTGTAAGTCCCGTGTAATTCTATGGGATAGTCTAAATCGCAGTCGATCATATTTCTGAATCGTCAGAATGGTTTATTGAATCCAAAGTTTCAAAATTAGCTTCATCCACAAAAAAAGTCACCAAATGTTAAAAATTCTGACATGGCGGCACCATATAAGTTAATTACATTGTAGTACATTAAATACAGTTTCTGAAGTGGGATCAAATTTGTCTCCTATGTACTTATTAGCTTTAGCATACCAATTAGAACATAGAGTCGCACCACCTCTAATTTCTCTTTCAATAAACATTAGAATATCAATGTGTGTAAATGGTTCCAACTTTACTTGTGTTGCCATTATTGTGTAAGAAATTGAATAAAATCTTTTTTTTGTTCGCTTGTAATTTAGAAATTAATTCAGTACATTGATGAATTTTATTATTTTACGATTGCTAGAGAAAAGAATTTTTTTTAATGAAGAAATTATGCAGGGATTTAAATTGTTTAGTGCGAATGTATAAATACGTAGACCATTTACTATGCTAAATTTAATCACAGTCATTTTCACATCCTGTGACGTTCTAATATAATTATCATTTAGAATTCTTAGTATATATCAATTCAGTTGTTTGCATAAAGTCAATCATATGGAATAGTGATTTGGCCAGGCTTGTATAGGTTTTGTAAATATTGTTGAGAACTTATCTGACTCAATTTACAGCAGTTCATAGTGTTATTTCTTGTATTTTCTGAATTGATAGTTTCTTGTTTCTTTTTTTTTGTCATTGAGTTTCCATGTGAAATGAGTTGTTATTTACCGAATCTAAGTACTTTTGGGCGAGAGAACAGACGATTGCTTCTTGTTAGTGCAGTTGAAGTATAGATGTTGAGAGTTGAAGTATAGAACAATTAAGATACAGTTACGAATTATTGTGATTGTAGGGCCTGTGGCGTCCAGTCGCCCGGGTTAAGTAAAGAGCGCTCCGTCAATTCTGTTAGGATTGTACAGTATCGGTGCTGTTAGCAGTTCGCTTTTATGCGGTTATGGATTATAGTTACACCCCTAATAAATTTGTTTATCGTTTACCACTTTATCGAGGAATTCTGAGTTCATTAAGTGAAGTCGAAGATTTCCAACTTAGTCTTGTGCTGATCAAAAAATAAGCGTCGGAGCCGATGTGCAGCGTGATTTACGAATTTGTGTTAAGACTTTTCTCGAATATATGTAAATTTACAGATCTATATGATCTAAATTGTTGTCACGTATGTGGAATTATTAAGATTATATACTATTACCGTGATTTTTAAGAGTGATAAAAAAAGTATCTCGTGCTAATATTTGGTAGAAGTTAAAGATTACTATGTATTTGAGTATGCATATAAGGTAATTGAAAGGAATGTGCCCACTCAGGATTTTGGTAAATTTGTGTTTGTGCGACATTTTAGAATAAAAAGGTGTCAGCTGATAGTGGTGGAATTTAATATAAAGTTTTAATCAATGTTGCAGTAGAAATTCCGATGTCAGTGTAGTTTTGTTTTGATTTTCAGAAATCGTTTCTTGTAGTAAAAAAGTTAGTTGATGGATTTGATTGAATTAAGATAAATCGGAATTCCGCATATGTAATAGATAATACTTTTTTATTGCGGTTATTTGTAAATATATTATTGCGAAGAAGTAATTGTTATTATTCGCCCTTTGTATACATTTTTATGCTGTTATTTTAATCATAATATAGATATTTGTAATGTAGTTTTTGTTCACTATTTACCTTCAACAAATCAAAAGCACGTTGAACGTAAATTACCGAAATTAAAGCCGTTATCGTTCAGAAATTTAAAGTAAGTTTTGTTGATTTGTTTTAATGAATATTAAGTGACGTTTAGTTAAAGTATAGGAACTTTTAAATACGATCACGGTTTGTTTACTCTTTTTGTGACGAATATTCATTTAAAATTGAATACTTAATGACCATGTTGACCAGTTATCCTATTTTTTGTCACTCTTTGTCAAACGCTTGAACAGAGAGGAACGAGAGAGCGAGCAATCAAACTCTCACTTGCACTTTAATAAAAGACGCCGGAGGCCAACAGCGCAGACAGAAGGAGACACCGATTATTCAACGTTAAAGAGCAGAGCAGACAACTCAGGAAGAGCCACCGATTACAACAAAACTAGCAGACCGCCTAGGATCGACACCGAATCTAGTAAACAGCAGCACAGCGAGGACAGACAACACAGCAAGGACACCGTCAAGGAGAGGAACACACAAAAAGGTACAATTAATAAAAATATATAATAATTTGCGTTGTTTACTGATCTAACTAACAAAACCGCCCTCCATTCGTATTACGGACATAACCGAAACTAAATTATCTACCCGAGGTACACTTAACATATCCCAATACTACACATTCCTCAATAATAACCAAATCAGAGAACTCGAGGTACAGCTCTCCTAATTCACACTAGATGATAAACCATTAGACACTACCGCAGCTCCTGCAACACCTAGAATGTGTTGCAGCCACAGTGCACCTTCCAACCACACCAATAATAGCTAACTCCTGTTACAACCCACCTGCAAGAAATACTCTCTCAGAAGAACTATTAGAATACATCTCCAACCATACTAACGCTAAGGGACCTCAACTCTAGACACACCCAATTCGGGGACACATCTATCAACCCTAACGGGGACATATTACCCAATAATCTTCTGCGCTTGCCCCTCTGGCGAGATTACCCGGAAACCTCCATCACCGACCATATCATATGCTCCGAGCCACTTATCCAATATTTCAACATCCAATGCCAACTAGGAACCACTATAACATCAGCTCACCTCCCACTTCTCATCAATACTACATTAGAACCAGCTCCTCCACCTACCCCAACGACGATCACAAGACGAGACTTTAAAAACGCAAACTGGGACCTATATAACGAACAAATCACCAAAAACCTACCCAACTAATAACCAACGCAACAAACAGTTATCCTGACAAAAACCATCGACATCAATAACCCCCCCCCCACCCATATACTAACCATGATCAAACAAAAAAGACGGATATACAAACAATTCATAAGATACAAAGACCCAGCCCTCAAAACAGAATATAACAAACTAAATGCCCACGTCCGACTAGAAACAAACCGCATCACACAAGAGAACTGGATACAGATAACCTCTAACCTTGACTATCGAGACGGCCCAAACTTCTGGCACAAGTTCAAGGTCATTACTAAACAAACAACGACACCACGCTCCCACTTACTAGACTCTCAAGGTAAAATCATCACCACCGACCTGGAGAAGGCCGACCTATTCAGCCTATATCTCTAAGACAAATTTTCTACCCTGGAAGACCCGTTGTTCGATGACGAACTAAAAGCTTAACTCGACCAAACCTTGAGAGACTCCGAAAAAGAAACAACGCCCCACCTACACTAACACAAGAAGATCCATTCCTAAGCCTGATATCCTCAGACACCGTACTCGACATACTCCGCAAAGGCAGGAACTCAGACCACGGACAAGACCGCCTCAACCGACTCATATTACGAAACCTCCCACAAAACGCCATAACACAACTTACCCAAATATTCAACAAATGCCTCTCTTCATATTTTCCAACCGAATGGAAATCCGCTCATACAGTCATATAGACCAACATCCTTACTTAGCTGCATGGGCAAATGCCTAGAAACGATCATGTCCAGAAGACCAAGAAACTGCCTCGAAGCCAACAACTCCATCCCAGACAGCCAATTCGGCTTCAGATCCAACCTCTCATGCAAGGACCCACTAGTCAAACTCTACAACGACGTCTCCAGACCCCTTAACCAGCAATACTGCTGCTTAGCAGTATTCCTCGACATCAAACAGGCATTTGATAGTCTGGAACGCCGCACTAATTCACAAAACCCAAGAACTTAATATTCCAATACACTTCGTCCAACTCCTTTCATACTTGTCCAACATGTCTGTGAAGGTCAGGATAGGCACAACCACATCCCAGCCGTTCACACCAACAGCAGGCGTACCTCAAAGTTCAGCCCTAGCCCCACTACTCTACCTAATTTACGCACACAACATCCTGGAACCCACAAACCAAGACATTACACTAACCCAATTGGCAGACGACACTGCGATATGGGCGACCAGCCGGAAAAGTCAGACCGCGAACAGACTAATGTCCCAACAAATACAATTCTCAAACTGGGCCAACCAGTAGAGAATCACCATCAACCCCAACAAAACTCAAACCATACTATTCCGACATCCTAACCTTACAAGACAACCTCAAAAATCCACAGATAACATTAACCTACAAATAAGAGACGTACAGCTACAACCCCAAGACACAATAGTATACCTAGGTCTTACCTTCTCTAAATACTGAACTGGGACCAAGACCTCAGAAAGACGCTAAACAAAGTACGCAACCGCGCAAACGTGCTAAAAGCACTATGAAGACATGACAGAGGCTGCCACCTCAAAACCTTCCAACATACATACAAGACATACATACATAAGACCACTAATTGACTACCGTGCGCCATTGTACGCCTCCATCAAAACCAATAACCTCAAATCCATCGCCGCCTGTGAACGAAACATACTACGAAACATCCACAGACTGGACTACAAACTCCCCAACGACGACAATACAAGCAGCAGACATACAACCCCCATCACTGACAGACTTACGACACTACAAACACAGTACACAGATCGCAGAGTCCACGGCAACACAAACGCTACTAAAAACATACTGAGAACCTACCACACCAGCAACAGACCACTATACAACCCTAGAAAACCTAAAAGAAAACTTAATACCTGCACTATAGACACAACTACTAGACGACCTATCAGAATACTTCGACAGAACCCTTGACGAAACCGCCCACGGAAATGGTCAACTCTCAAACTCAAAACACTACACACGACACAATATATACACCAAACGCGCAACACAACAACACACTACACCACCATATATATCAATAATTAATTAAGCAAATTAAAATAATAATAATAATAATAAATATATATATATATATATATATATATATATATATATATATATATATATATAGGGTGAGTCATTAGTGCGCCGTCGGAAGATCCTGGCTTTATTATTAAAAATAAAAAAATGTTATAGTGCCGATCTATATCAGACTTAGATGTGCATCGAATAAAAATAGTTTCATCTCTATAGAGTGTTCCATAATTGCAGGATCGGACTCAGCTTTGTTTTGTTAAATGGAACCCTATATTTATTTAATTTTATTATTATTTGTCTTGTTGAATGCTAAAAAACGGTACTTCGTTTTTAAATTATTTTGTGGCGTTACCAAGTTAGAGCATTTTTTCTTTTTAAAGTGAAAATTTATACCTTTACTTAAATTGTTCTGAAGACTTTAATATTAACAGTAGAACTGTAAGGTTTGGCAGACGGGTAAACAAGACCTTGCTCTATCTTTTGCCATTCATACTTCCTGATTATACTATACTGAGTGGTCAATTTTTGCAAATTTGAAATGACCATAACTTTTGTTTTTTAAACGGAACACCCTGTATTTTATCATGTCATCGTGTTCTGTTTTTAATTCTCTTACTTTTTTATTAAGCATGTAATATACCTAAGGTTACACGCTCTCGAAATATTTAAGATTTGTTGCAAAATTAATGACAATTGTGACAAACGGTCTATACAAAAGTAATAAAGCAAACAAAGGAATTTGTATTTGAAAAATCATAAATTATAATAAGTTATAACTAA
Source organism: Vesta saturnalis (assembly GCA_036346205.1). Lineage (NCBI taxonomy): Eukaryota > Metazoa > Arthropoda > Insecta > Coleoptera > Lampyridae > Vesta > Vesta saturnalis. The sequence continues at coordinate 1,034,933 of JARFJB010002298.1, read as the reverse complement.
ATCAAATGCTCGATGTGTCCACCATTTTCTTGCAAACAGGTGTGAATTCTCCTCAAAAAAGAATCTTCAACATTTCGCAGCATATTTTAGTTGACCATTTGAAATGCATTCCGTATTCTAATTTTCATATCGTCTTTAGTGGTAGGAGATTCTTGGTATACTAAGCTTTTAATATAACCCCACAGGAAAAAATCCAATTTTGTCAAATCAAGAGTCCGAGCTGGCCCTCCTCTCCAAATCCATTTATTGGGAAACGTTCTGTCTAGATGTTCTCTAACAATGCGACTATAGTAGAGAGGCGCACCATCCTGCTGAAACCACATCCTTTGACGTATGTCTAACGGCAATTCTTCAAGGAGCGGAGGTAACTCATTCAAGATAGGTTTGACCATTAATGCTGCTTTCAAAAAAGTAAGGTCCAACTATATGGTTCCCTACTATCCCGCCCCACACATTCAAAGACCAGCGATGCTGATGATCTATTCTTCTAATAGCGTGGGGATACAAAATTAACATTATCGTATCTGTTAATGGTATATAATATTAAATTTGTGTTAAAGCAATTGATTATCACGAATTGTACACATTTGAAATAGTGTGTACTTGGTTTGTTATTATTGGTACCACCTTCGATAATAACAAAACCATTTTAATTAAAATGTTTAGTAAGATTTGTAAAATGTTATGTTATTTAAAGAAATTTGCATTTGGTTTAAACACAATACTTACATTAAAGTTTTGTTGAAATTTGTCATGTGTAGTAGATCAACCATAGCCATGACTATCACATAGAAACAGAATTGATGGCTTTTTCTTTGAGGAAGATACCCTTTATGACAATTGGCTAGTTTTTATCCCATTCAAATCCTTCTAGGCTTGATTAAAGTAAAAGTACACTTCCTGAATTTTAGTTATTGATTTAAATATTTGATTATTCTTTTGAATTAAGATGTCTATTATATCACTACATACATTACGTATCGTATTACTTATTTTTAAAACATCACTAATATTTTGTGACTTCGTTATCTTATAAAGTTCACCGTTGCCATGTTTATATAATCTTTTGTTAACCCTTTTCGATATACAGAATTGTTTCTTCAAATGTTGAATTTCCCTATGTAAATAAATTCTTTCTTTATAACAACAAAATTTTTGTTTCTTACATTTAATGCATATCATAGATAAATTAGGAGTGTAACTTGAATTAAGCTTATTCTTCAATTTTTTATTAAATCCTTTTTTTCTAGTGGCCGCGACCTTCAATTTATTTAATTCAATTACTTTTAGGTCAGAAATGTGTTTAGACATAGCAGCGTGTGTGTGAAGAGCGATAACTTTACGATTTAAATGTTATCATCTGCTACAGTTATATAGAAAGTCTGATATTAACTTTATTGTGTGTCCCTAGGATATAACACAATGATGATTTCATTTCACCCACTAATTATTAAACATGCGAGCTTGTGACGAATACCTGTAATGTAATTTGACTGTCTATTTAGAAAGATTTTAAAGGAAAGTTATGTATAATTAAATTTTTTATAAAATATATATTTACACATTTTCCTACAAAGTTGACCGTTATTCAGATATTAGACAAATTTGAACACTTATTAAATTCTTTCTTAGGAATTTTTTTACCGCTAGACAACATGTCATATGTAAAAATTAGATAGAACATAATCAATATGTTAAGATCTATATGTTGGTATTTTCATATCTTTGAAATATACAGCCGTTATAAAATATTTGATAAAAACCAAAAACTGCTCCTAATAACCCCCCCCTCTCTCTCTCTAATCTAATCAGCTCCAGGAGAAATGAAAAGAAACTTAAATACAACATTTTAAGAATGTAAGTGTTATCTTTCTGGAGTTATCGTGAGTACGAACACACATTCATACACACGTCCAAACTGAAAAAAAAGTTGATTGCATAACCTTCTATACCTACATATGTATATGCAGATTGGAAGGTAAAAATTGAATCCATTGGGGTTTCTCAATGTAGTTTAACAAACTAGTAATTTTATTGTACTACACATAAAAGGACGGGATTTGAATGCATTCGCTTAAAATAAAATATGTGAGATATAAAGAAATAAATTATAATTACTTATTCGTTTACAAATATTGCATTTTCTATTGCATATAATTTAAAATTCACGCCAATTTTTCATTTTCATTCTTTAAATATTGTTGATGGTTATTTCGCAGAGCTTTAAAAAAAAATATTGTGATGTTTTAATTACGTATAAACCTCATTTTATACATTATCTAATATATAAATTAATGGCACAAGAATAATTTGAAAGATCACTTTCATATACTATAAGTATAATATTTATAATATAATATGTACATACATATGGAGATAATAATCACAGCCATCCAAATAATAAATCACTGACCTGAATTAAATCTACAACATCTAATTAATAGCCAAATCACTGTGCAATCAGTTAAAATATAATAAATACCGGCACTAATTGTAATTCAACATAAACTTAATATGTATATAAAATAAAATCTTTAAATTATTTATATGAGAAATGTTTAAACAATACTCTCCTTTTCCATTTGTAGATTATTATACTCGGGCAAAACAGCTTTTCTTAACGAACTATCACTTGATCTTATTCTATTTCCGTTAAAAAGACCAACAATCCAACTACGAATTGAAGGACGTGACGTTAAATTTTTTTTATTGATAACAGAGTAATCTTCAGCACCAGGTACAGTTTCCAAAGATTTCCACTTTTTTGATATATGACCATCATCATCTAAACCATTTCCTACTTTCCTTCGATGTAGAATTGTTGGATTAATATTATGCTGAAGCAATGGTTCTTCTACATCTTCTTTAGTGTTACTGATATCACGCTTCATACTAAGAATTTTACCATTTGGAAAATTATTATTAACAAATTTATTATCAGGAATGGCGATTATTTTAAAGTTCCCACATTTATCACAATTCTCTAATGATCTTGTGCTCGGTTTGAGTAACTGTAAAAGTTGATGTGACATTCCTCGTTCTTGAGGTTTAACTGTAGGTAGCGAATCTAAGGATTTTGATTCACGGATTTTATTTAGCATTGTTAAGCTTTTATGATCATCTGAGCTTGAGGCAATACTCGATAAAATTCTACGTGGACGTACAACTTTCTTTGGTTCTCTTTCTTCGCATTCAGGCCCAAACGTTGAATTTACAGAAGTGGTTGAATTAACACCTGGTACTTGTAGTATGTGTTTTGCTAACTTGTTAAATAAATGACGAGATGGCAGTGGACTGGAATTATGAACTGTCGAACAACTTTCCACTTCCATACTAGCCCCTAAATACCTCACGTTAAATTTTAATTCTGAAACGAACACATTACTTACCTCTAGGCACACTAGAATGTCTCCTACTATTTATTCCACCAAACACGCCCATATTCCCACAGACAGAGGCTTGTCGAGAGTCACTAGTTAATTTAGGACTTCTTCTTGGGCGACAAAATAATGGTGGTAATTCACCAAGATCAACTTCTCGCCTTTGAATAGCCTTTTCAGTTGCACTCACTAACCAATAAGTTTTAACTTCACCTTTTCCCTTCATATTCACTATACCCCTTTCTTCAGTAACATATCCACCTACTTTATCTAACGCCTGTTTACACTGTGGACTAATGTGAATTTTTAAAGGTTCACCATTACTTTCCATCCTTGACGCAGTATTCACTGTATCTCCAAAAAGGCAATACCTAGGCATTGTTAAACCAACTACACCAGCAACTACAGGGCCTGAAATCATAATACTACATTACTTAAGTGAGGATAATAGACTAATCATTAATAACAGTGCAATCAAAGATACATTAAAAATTGAATAATGTTTTAAATTGAGATAAATCAATTATTCTTGTGGTTCATTTAGATTACAATTTGTTATTATACTACAGAATATTTTAAAAATTATTATTAATTTTATTAAATACATAAATAAAAAGTTTCCCTCGAGTAGGATTTGAACCTACGACCTGTACTTTGCTAGAGTACTCTAGCAAAGTACAGGTCGTAGGTTCAAATAATTTAATAATTTTTAATTACATATTTACCTTTGTTTTCGACATTTTAAAACTGTTTTACAAATGTATATTTTTGTTTGAATAAAAATTACCTGTGTGAATGCCAATTCTGAGTTGTAACATATCTTTTGGTCGGTGTGCTATAGCATGATTCTTGATTGCTGCTAACAGATCCAGTGCCATAGATGCAATTTCTCCAGCATGTGCATCACCATTTCGAATTGGTAATCCAGAAACCTTAAAATACGTTGATAAAGTTTGTTTAAGGTTTATATATTATAAAATCATAAAAGATTCCAGAACATTTTTCAAAAACTATGTCTATCAAAAATCTGTCATTCATTATCTAGTCATCTTTTAACTTATAATACAAATGAGTAACATTTAAACATAGATATAATATATCTTTCCCTTTTTAATTAAAAATTTAAAAGTCTAATCTAATTGGTTTCTTAAACTCTGTTCCATATCTGGTTTTGGTTACATCTATAGTATGATCTAAACTAGTAAGTTCAACATTACATGGGACAATAGTATTGGAAAGTTTGTTAATGCTATTGAGTCATTATTAGTTGATATGTTTATTCCTTCTATAATAGATATGTCACCTTCTTAATTTCGTGAAGTATAATAAGGGGTTGGGGATTTTCTTAAGTCAATTTTATTACGCCTAACAGTCTTATTTGTGGTCTTTAATAGCACAATGACAAAGGGGCACAATAGCACTCTACAATGTTACCCGGCTCCCAAGTTTTAGTAATATGGTTATAAACAGTTACATCTTCATCCTTCCCTAATTCAGGGAGATCCCTTTTATGCTGATTAAATTGCTTAACATTAAGTGACTCCCTATATTCTAATCTATTTTTAACATTTTTCCACATATCTGGATTTAATAGGTCTACAGATATTGGCAGTTTTGTTTTACAAATGCAATACATTAACAATTGTGCAGGGAAATATTCACGATATTGCATCAATAATTCATATATGTGTTTTCCCTCATCTCTACATTTCTTTATCATATTTTTTGCTATCCATACTGCTTTTTCTGCGAGTCCATTTAACAGTGGGAAATACGTGCTTCTCGTTATAATTTTAAAATTCCATTCTGTTGCAAATTTTTTCCAGCTATCAAAAGGAACATTATCACACACAACTGTATCCGGGAATCCAAACTTGGAAAATATTGACTTCAATCAATCTTAAAATGATCTGCTTAATGGATTTAACTTTCAAGGTAACTACTTCAAGCCAGTTAGAGTAGCATCCAATAATACTGCTATTCTCGCCAGGAAAGAATCGACCTACATCATTAGCTTATGAACCTAACTATAGTTTCATGCAATGAAAAGAGAAATAAAATATTTGTGTTGCTTAACATGCATTTTAATTCTATTTGACTAACGATGTAATTTTAGCACATAACCTCCCTGTCTCCGTTTATTCATTGTACTCTTGCTCTTTTCCACTTTTCCTACATTTTCATCATTTATTATCTACACATTTTCACAACAGTTCTTTGCAAAACTCTTCCCTTTATCAATTCAAAGATCTTATACCCCTCTGTGTGTGAAACATTGTAGTAGTAGTAATAATAATAATGAAGTTTATTGAGCGAAAAATGCTACTAATTTACACATAACTTGGCCACAATGTCTGCAAAAGGCAATACTTTGTGCACACAAGTGCAGCAGTTTGTTTGAAAGGGAGAAAGAAAATGGAGGTCCTTTAATATCACTATCTTGCATTGAAAAGGTAGGTAATATTTATTTTTATTTCACTATTGTAATCACAAAATTACATTGTGTGGCAAATAATCTCGGTATATCTGTGGCCACAGTGAAGAACATCAAGTCTCACAGTAGATCTAAATTTTATCCGGTCCAGGTAAAAAACGATCTCGTAAAAAAAAACAAATCGAACGTTCTTCCAGAAACATCCAAAATGTGCATTAGGAATACATTGCACAACATGCATGCACAAAGTGAATACAATCTAACGTATTCCTTCTGAAATGCTTTTATTTACAGAAAAGCATGTCACAGTTGGAGCTTTAAATGCTAAACTCCGTGATAGTCATGTTTTATTAAGCGATAGAGACTTAAATCGTGCATTATACACATTAGGATTTAAGTTCAAATAAGACTCTAATCCTAGAGCTTTATCGGAAAAACAAAGCAGAAATGTGAACTCATTTTCTCAAACGATACATTCAAGAGATCAATTCACCTAGTCGAAGACAAATAGTATTTATGGATGAAACATGGGTCTACTCAAAAGGAAATCCAGGCAAGTTGTGGCAAGATGAAGATGTAAAGTACGGACACCTCAGGGCTATGATGTTAAATGCTTTATTGTTATTGAAGTGAGTTGCACCACAATATTTATAGAGAATGCATCCCTATTATTTGCTTCAAAATCATTAAAAGAAGACTATTATGGTGAAATAAGAGCTGTTTAAAAAATGGTTTATTGAGCATTTGTTAAATAATTTAGAAGAGACTTCATTAATTATTATCGATAATGCACTGTACTACTCAATGTTAGTCGCGAAGGTATCAACATATCGTCCTGGACAAAATCTACGATCATTTCGAGGTTAACAAACAGAAAAATTAATTTGAAGTTGCACGAGATTTATGTGGCCAAAAAGATACATGACCACAGAGTTGTAACAAAAATGTTTCTTTATTTTTTGTAAATCTTATTTCCACGGTTATTTATAAACAAGCTCAGTTCACATTTCTATTTAAAATATACAAAGTAAGTATTTATAAAGATAAACATAATGAAGCTGTAGTAACTGTTCGGAAGTTCAATTAGGGTAACCTACAAATTCAATGATCCTTGGTTATCAATTATATGTAATGTTTACCACCAACTTACATGATATTGCAGATAAACATTCTCTACATATTTACATAAACCTACTGCAATTAGTATTTTGTTGAATATACATACTCATAAACCTACAAAAACCATTACGATAAAATATCTACTAGAGCTCTATTTGATGCTCACCATGGTCATTAATACATTAATTATAATGAACAATTTTCTTTGATTTTCACAAAGTAAACGTTTTCTTTTACGGTGTAAATTTTACAATAAACAGTGTTTATAACCATATGAAAGCCTGTAACTGCACTACCGCCATCTTGGAAAAGAGTAATTAATTAAAAGAAATTATTATACACGAGCGCCTAGCTACAGAAAATCTCCTATCAATCAGAGAGCACATAACCGAAGTTTGGTGTAAACGTGTCGCTGTAACCTAACAAACGTAATCGTTGTGGTGTTGGTTGTAGATTTCACGGAGTGTTCTGTGATTTCACGTATGTAATACCTGGTTGAATTAAATTGCTTTTGCAAATTAAATATTGAATATTTAATGATCTGCGATACTTGTGGGAAGCAATTCACGTCGAAAATTGCTAACTTACGAAGGCACTTAAAAGACAAACATGGGATAACTGAAAATGTTAACCGTAATAGTATTAAGTGCATGGAATCCTCATGTGATTTTACTTGTTTTCTACTAAAAGATCTCCGTCATCATTTAGAAATTCAACATCAGATGAAACAAGAAGTGCAAGAATTGTACTTCTCGAGTATGGAAGGTTCTGTAGTAAATGTAGATATTTATTACATATAGTTATTCACATAAATATATTTACAGAATTTCATAAGTGGAAAACTGCGGAGGAAAGTAAATCTCTGTCAGTTTGGGTGAAACATACTGGCATATTGAAAAAAAAATCGTTCAATATACCATTACAGCAACAGAAGTGGAGAGACGCATTATTCCCAGTGATTCTAGGAAACGAGCCCTTAAATCGCAAGGATCGAAGAAACTTGATTTTGCCTGCACATCATCCCTTCTGTTGAAAATCGTTTCTGGAGGTATTAAAATACAGTATGATAAAAGTCATTATGGTCAAGGTAAGCAAATGGCATATGTCTCTTTGCCAACCAGTGCTAAGCATAGGACAGCTTCTCAAATATGCAAGGTAAAATAATAGTAACCTTAAACTTAGCTTAACTATATCTTTTTATCTATGTTAGGCATACCATCTAAAACAATTCTAGATAAAATTAGACAAAGCATATACACTTGACAACAGGAAAAGATATACATAACATTACACAGGAATATAATCTACATGATAAATCTATTAAAAATTCCAATGATGAGGTTAGTGTTGATATGTGGGTAATGGAACAAGCCAAGTCAAAGAATAATTGTGTAATATTATACAAAAAACAAGATGTACTGAGTACAAAATATTTTCTTAGGAAAAAGACTTTTTATAGGGAATAATGACTAGAAGTCAGATGCACATCCTGAAAAAATTTGGAGCAGGAGGCATTATTTGCGTGGATGCAACCCATGGAACAATCCATATAACTTCAACTTAATATCAATATTGGTGGTGGATGAATTTGGAGAAAGGTTCCCTGTAGCTTTCCTGTTTACGAATCAGGAAGATTATGTGGTTATAAATTATTTTATAACTGCAGTAAAGGAAGTTACAGGAGACATTAAAGCCAATGTTTTCATGAGCGATGATGCAGAATAATGTTTTTCTGCATGGGGTTCAGTAATGGATGTTTCCACAACTAGAAAGCTCTTATGCATGTGGTGTGTTGACAGGGTGTGGAGCTCAAAATTACTTATATAAAAAACAAAACAAAGCAAGAAGAGATATGATATACAGGCATCTATAATTGCACATATTAACTGACAGTGAGTTGTAATTTACAGGTTTACAAAACGTTTTGTGTGCTACAACAAGAGACACTTGCAACATATTTTCGTGAAAATTATAAAAAAAGATGTTTAGTATGGGCCACTTGTTATCAAGTGGGTTTCGAAATATGTATCTGAAATCTATGCACAAGGTTTTAACATATATCTATTTAAAAGGTAAAATATCTCAATTTGTCTTACTTGGTAACATGTATTTCATTTTTTCAGGCGTTACATGCAAAAGACTAGATAAAACTATGCATGTATATCAGAGATAAGCAGTTCGAAAGGATCATTAAAATGGAAAAGGGGAAAGTTACCCATAGAATGAGTAAAATCAACAAAAGTCATTAAACTGCATTGAAAGCAGAAATGCTGATTGTTCGAAATGAAAATGGCCGGGAAATTCAGTCTGAAGGCAAAAGTGATTTAGTAGAAATAAATAAAACCAAAGAACATAGTTGTAAGTTGCTATGTTCATTACTACAGTTATCCTTGCATGGATTATATTATATACAATAATATGTGCAAACATATTCATAAACTGTGTATTACAAATAATGTATAAAGTATAACGCATAACACATAACGCATCGCGCATAGCGCATAACGCATAGCGCATAACGCATAGCGCATAACGCATAACGGATAGCGCATAACGCATAACGCATAGTGCAAAGTGCATAGTGCACAGTGCACAGTGCACAGTGCATAATGCACAGTGCACAGTGCACAGTGCACAGTGCACATGCACATGCACAGTGCACAGTGGACAGTGTATAACGTATAACGTATAACGTATAACGTAAAACGTATAACGTATAACGTATAACGTATAACGTAAAACGTAAAACGTATAACGTATAACGTATAACGTATAACGTATAACGTATAACGTATAACGTATAACGTATAACGTATAACGTATAACGTATAACGTATAACGTATAACGTATAACGTATAACGGATAACGGTAACGTGTAACGTGTAACGTGTAACGTGTAACGTGTAACGTGTAACGTGTAACGTGTAACGTGTAACGTGTAACGTGTAACGTGTAACGTGTAACGTATAACGTATAACGTATAACGTATAACGTATAATGTATAATGTATAAATGTATAACTGCAGTAATAAGGCAGAAATGGAAGACCATTTCGAAACTTTAAGAAGACCTAATCCACAAGTAATGCACCACAAGATTAAAAATAATATAAACTGTCATTTATTATCTAATGTCACCTCTATTCATGATCAAGATATTTTAAACAAAATTAATAGCCACTTAGTTTCTGTGTCCAGCAAACAAAAAAATAGAAGAACAAGTCCGGTAAGTATCTCTTACAAATTTGTAACACCTCACTATAAACCTGACGAATCTTATAGGTTCCATTCTACCAAGAAAAAGAGGGTGACTGGATCTCATCTGGGAAAACCTTCTTTAAAGGAAAAAGAAAAAATCATAAAACAGTTTGACGAAGTTTCAACTTTATAGATATACATATGTATATTTCATTCTATAATAGAATAGTTTCAGCACACCTTTACTTATTGCCTTATTTATAATAAACACATACTGATCCATGTTTTCAAATAAATATACAGAGAACATACTTTATGATTCACATAATTTCTTTATGTTTCATGTATCCTTTTCTGTTTTCATATAATGTTTTAATTTGAAATCATCATAACACTATTCTAAATAGGTTACACTAAAAATTAGTCATCTATCCATTTTCTGCATTTGAAAATGCCTTTTTGCACTTCCTGAGCTTGATTTCTCTGTCATTTGTTCAAGCTACATATAAATTCTTTCATCTTAAAAAGCTGCAGGTTTCTAACGTTTAACCCCAATTTGCTTATTTTAATTAATCCCATGCATCCTATGGTTAAGATGACCACTTTCAAAGATTTACATGGCAGTAAGTCTAGTAAACCTAACTTAAATAGTTAAGAATTCAAAATAAAGAGTATAATATGGGTTTGTAAGTTTATCACAGACATGGAAATAATGTTATCTTTAGGTATAGGTACACTTGAACAATTTAAATCAACAAATGTTTAAATATTATAAATTAATGTTATTCATCATTTCACACGCATATTCAAGTTACTCTCTATTCTCTCATTGGACAGAGACTTTCTGCAGCCAGACGCTCATAATTATTACGAAAATTATTTTAATCCGTTTTTTAATATTAACTCGTACTGTAAATGATAACACAGGTTTATTTTTTGGTGGCAAGGATAGTAGGTATTATTGATTATTTATTGAAAATATGTCAGCTCCAATTCTTTTCCACAGGCAGATTGGAATCGGGAAGGGCTTAAGCGTTTCCTTTCAATTTTTCTTGGAGTATCACTCGCAAATCCTGTATTTTTTGCAAATGTTTCCACATCATCTGATGAACCTTTCGAATAAAAAACTAGTCTCACACAATTTTTCATTTTTTCAATGGACACTTGCTCTTGATGCAATTTGTCTAGCATTTCCAATCTCAAAGACTCAAGAACGACCACCTTATTTTGCATGAATACTAAATCGTCACAGTTATGCAGCTAATTCGTTTTTTTATAATAATACTTAACCCTTCCAATCGGTCGCTAGGCAAATTCCCGACAGTTTCAAATTGAATTACGTAAAATGTCACGTTTAATAAATAAATTTAAATATGTATGAATCAAGTGTTAATGTCAAATATACTGCATATGGAAATCTAATTGCAAATAATTTTCCTACAAATACCCGTCGAACAGTGATAAATACAAAATAATTTTATGACAACTTCCTCAAAGATATTGCTATTAGGTAACAGCCCTCAGCCTTTGGCGTTAGGATGTCACCATATCAACATGTTTTCGGAAACTGTCAAAATTATTTCGTATTGATCACTAGCCTCACATGGGGTCGTTTTAGCCAATGAAACTACATACTTTGCTTAGGAACATGTCTATTACAGCGATAATAATTTATTGTGATAAGAGACACATTATGAAGGAAAGTATACAGTTTCATTGGTTAAAACGACCTTATGTGATAAATGAATTATATTCTCTTCCCAAATATAACTCGTGTTATGCTTATTATTGATGATAACACTCGTTAACGCCTTCAGAAAATTGAACTCATGCTTTGCACTAGTTGAATTTTCATCGGCTATAACTTGTATTATCACCGATAATAAGTAGAGCACTAGTTATATTAACCCTGATAATACTAAAATGTAACATCTTAAAATTACATACCACCATATACGCATCTCCAATAGTTTCAACTTTATACACATCGTATCCTTTAATAATTCTATCGAAAACAGTATACAAATCATTTAGAAAGTTTACAACCTAAAAATTTTTAATCCAGTATTAAATTCCCAGAATGTCCATAAATACCTGCAATGGTGTACTCTCTGCTGACATTGAAGTAAAGCCAACAATATCGCTAAAGTAAATGGTAACTAAATCAAAAGATTCTGGCTCTACACCATAACCCATTGTTAGACGTTCAGCTACAGGTCTTAAAATACAAACTTAAAAATAAATTTTTCTCAGTAACATAACTTACTCAGGTAACATCCTATGTAACAAATCTTCAGTTTTCTTTTTCTCTTCATACAGTAATCGAGTACGCTCGGATACTAAATCTTCTAAATTATTTGCATACTTGACCATCATATCCATCATTTGATCCATTATATTTTTATTTCTAAAAAAAAAATAGGCATAACCACATCAGAATATTAATTCTAATGCTTACTTTCCCTCCTTCATTTTCTTCAACCTTCTTCTAATTGTAGAAAAATCAGGTCTATGTTCTGGATTTTCAGACCAACAATCTTTCATACATTGAATCACATAATCTAAATTTGCAATTTTGGAATCATACAATATTTCAATATCAGGCCTAAATGGTTCCTCCCCATCCATTGGATACCTTTTGACCATTTCAACAATTTCTAAAATCAATATTAGTACCAGCTGATTAAAATGAATATTGTAAAATACCTTTTGGTTCATAAGCTGCATTTCCAAATGGTCCCCTTCTTCCGATAATTTCATACAATATAATAGCAAATGCATATACATCACCTTTTTGTGTCCCTCGTAAATAACGTGGAAAATTTCTCAATATTTCTGGAGCTTTCCAAAATAAATCTAAAAAAAACTTTATTAAACTTAATTATCAAAATGCATATTAAATCAAATTACTTCTATAATACTGATGTTCACCGACACTTTCATTTTCTGCACAATGTCGCATTTCTGCTAATCCGAAATCAGTTATTTGAAGTACCCATCTACTAGTTACAACACAGTTTGAAGATTTCAAGTTTCCATGTGCAATTAACATGGAATTATGTATATACAGCATACCCTTTGTAAGATTTAATCAAAGACAATAAACAAAAATGATATAAATTTACCTTAATGAGATCATGGACTAGAGAAGCAATAAACATGTTATCCAATTTAATATCTTCATTCTCTACAATATCCTAAACAAGCCATATTACACTAAATTTATACAAAAAAATCACCCACTTACATATAAACTTCCTTTGGCACAATAATCAGTGACTAGTAAAAGTGCCATAGGTTCGACACATGCACCTATGAACGAATTAATGTTATCATGTCTTAATTCACGTAAGAGTCGCATCTCCTTCATCATGTCACGAGATATATCTTTTTTTCTGGAAAATGTTAATTCCTTTATACGTACTACAACACCTTTGTATAATGCAGTTGTTGCAAATACTTGCGCTCCACCATGAGATTCAAATGATGTTGCACTTGCACTACATAAACTCAGCTAAAAAAATTAAAACATTAGGATTTATGAATGCAAAGAATTGTAATAAAACATATCTTGGGTTGTACTTATTTTGCTATAATTTTTGCTCTCAGTATAAATTGAATATTCAATTTTGTCTACAAATAAAAACCACAAGAGGCTGTTAAATTGTTAGAAGAATTGTAATTGGGTAGCCTTTATTTTTGTGTTTTTGAAAATTTCATAACCTTCAAAGAACAACTCATTGAGGTATGAGGAGATGAAAATAAATGTTGCCAAGAACTTAATGTTATTTATTACCTTACTAATTATTGAGGACGTTCAATTCATTCCACAATTTATTACAGAATCGGAGATGTTCAAAAACCTTATGTGTCCATAAGTGTCTAAATTACACATATTGAAAAAAGAGCTTAAATTGTGTAGGGAGAAACCATCATAAGAACAAAAACATTTAATTCAACGTAAGATTGGAAATATGTGGTATGAAGAAAGCACTAGCAATGCAAAATCATGTAGAACTTAACATACTAGGTTGGATCACTGATTATATAATATACTTCATGTAAGATAGGTCACATAATATAAAAAGCGCGTTATAATTTTAAAAGTTCCAAACGTCACAGAGGCCTTTTTTTATTAGTAATATCATTAAATAAATTAAGAGAAAGAAGTTCAACCCTAATGTTAACAACTGTAATCGTTTTAGTGGTCCAGGAAAATTATTGGCCATCTAGTAGGTGGACCGGAAGGTATTATTAACTCATAAGCAAGCAGATTTCTTTAAATGACTACAGACGATGTTGCCAAATTTCGGAATTTTTTTTATACTTTGCATCGTGTTTACTGGTTTCGCTGCATAATTTGAAGGAAATAGAATTACATAGTTGTATATCTTCATGTAATCATAGCTTGAAACTCAATTGTTAAAGCCGATTTTGAAAGTAAGCAAATTTTTAAAACCTGTTCGCTTTGTATATATTAAAATTCGAGAATCTAAAGAGTATTCAATGTCCTAACCGTAACCTAAAAATGAACAATGCGTCTTACAAATAAAATCTACTTCAATAGGCGTAATTAAATATTTAAGGTCTGTAGGAGGCATATTTAGATGCTCATTATGATAGGGAGGGGGTTAATCGTACTTGAAATTTTTCTCTATTAATTTGTATAATTAGTTGTCGTCGTTCTTTGTATGTCAAAAAGTTATTAATAGTGGAAGTTTCCTATTTTTTATTTTTGTTTAATAAAACGTGCAGATCATGTCTCTTTGTGTGTACTTTGCTTGTATATCAACTTGACATAAGAATTCTAATATAAGTTTTTTCGTTTCCCCTAAGATTCCTCACAATGTACTTTGTGATTAAATAATTGTAGCAATCGTGCTCTTTATGACATGAGTTTAGAACAATTGCGTAAAAAGAGAGTTTGCTCCCTTCATTTTTTGGAAAACGACTATGCTAATTCAAATAAAAACAAACTCAATCGTAATGCAGCACCGATTAGCTATAAAAGCAGCATCACAGAAGAGTATGAAACATCAGAAATATTGTCAATAACCAAAAGTAAAAATCTTGAAGTCTACGTAAATCTGTCAGCTAATTCAATTCCACCTACATTATTTGAAGACACAGTTTTGATGAGTCTGAGGATGCTCGTTTATTGAAGGTAAATTAACAGTAATGATCTAAATTTCATCCCAGCTGAAATGTTTTCAAATTTGAAGATTTAGAACTACATTTAAAATTAATTCTAAAATTAATAAAAATGATAGACCCTTCCAACAAAGCCCGGCGTCTTATAACTCGAAACAAAAAGGTATGTTTTATCCAAAGATTTTTTCTGTTTTAATTTTTCTTGGTTGGTCTCTATTTTCAGTTTTTAATTTTGAATAGAAAATATTTTAAACGAAACGCATAACATGTTACCAGCATATCACTATAAGTCGTCCTTTTGATTTATTTATATTGAAATTTTCAATTCAAATTTCGTTTTTCATTTAAAACAACAAATTCAAAATCGAAACTGAGGAAATGAATACCTGACATATATTATTGAAATTAAAAGATGGAGCATACAAAAAATGAAATTAAGTCGTTGAAAACACCTTTTTGATTAAAATTTTTTTAACCATTATTATTAAACTGTTGTATAGTCCACGGCAAAATCTTTTCCGTTGTGGGGGTGAAACTGTTAGAGAGAGACAAACAACATACCAACTTCCATAATAACCCTGATAATTACAAATGATATATCTATGTTAGTGAAATACACGTTGTTGGGTTGTTAGAACTGCCGAATAAATTACAATGTTGCCAGCTCTTCTGTTTACACATAACTTCTAATTTTGACGTTTTCCACATTTTGAGATCCTCGATTCGTGTGGCTTGCATTGTTCAAAATGTTACAATTGCTTAATCATCGCAAAATGATCTAAGAACTGTTAAAAGTATTGTTGCTTAGTTGTGAACGAGTATTTCCATCAAAAACTAATTTTCAAAATAAATGTAAATAATATAACCTAAGCATTATGTTGACGTCGAATTTCATACGTTTGGCAACAATGTCAAGCGCTGACGTTTATCCCCACATTGGAAAAGAGTTTGCCGCGTTATACTTATTTATGTGAAATAAATTACAATCTATGCTTCCATCAAAAACTACCATTGCATCCTGGCTAAAAATTTATCATCTTCAAACTGGCATTGATACTGAACTATTTAATAGATTAAGTTCAAAAATTGGAAATATGTTACATAGCGAAAAACAGTGTGTCTTCCTGTTTGATGAAATGTCCATCAAAAAAAATTTAGAGTTAAACATTCACCAAGATTTAATTGAAGGCTTTCATGATTTGGGACACCTTGGATAAAGCCTCTTCAGACTGTGAGAACTGCAGTCAAAATTAGAGACTTACACATAAATCCCAACAGCTTTCAAAAGATGAAAGTCAAGTATGCTACACAGATATTTTCCAATTCTCTTAGCGCTTTAATTACTACTGCCGCACACACAGCTAAATAGTGACAGTGCCCTTGGTACTGCATAATTTTTGACAAAAATGAATAAGATATTTGACATTTTAAATAGTCAAACCCTATACAACCCGAATCCGTATTGTAGGGCGTTATCGTGCAAAAATAATACGAATGAAAATTGTCTAAAGGAAAGCTTGAGTTGGATAAAAACCTGGCGGTCGTATGGAAAAAATAATAAAGTTATTAAAGTATATATTTAATTAAAAATTATTATTAATTTTATTAAATACATCAATAAAAAGTTTACCTCAAGTGGTATTCAAACCTACGACCTGTGCTTTGCTAGACTACTGCACTAATCAACTGCACTATGAGATTCAAGCCTCAATCGATGTAAACTTTGTCTTTATGTATGTAGAACTGTTGTAAATTCTAAATTTAAATGTATATAAAGTATATATTGTTTTAAAGATTTTGTCCACTCTATACACGCCACTTTACAACTGTGGTCAGACCTGAAAAATGAAAATTATAAATTCTTATTAACAAGCAGGTTAAACCAGGATCCTTTAGACAATTTGTTTTCAGTGATAAAAAATAGAGGAGGTTATTGTGTAAACCCCACTACAAAGGTTTTTAAACAAGCTCTGCAATTTAATATTTATATTAAATTTCAAGGTCCACCTGAAAACACCAACTGCGAAATTAATGATGACGATGTAATTGTTACAGATACAGAAAATTATTCTCAAGTGAAAAACGACACCTAGAATGAAAATAAATATGAAGAATTTGAGTTAAAGCACTGCGATAAAGATTTGTTTAATTCCGACGATAGTAATAATGACAGTATTCACGAAAATAATACATTAACAGAAGATTGTGCAGTTATGTAGTTTTCTAGTTATCTTGTGCATAAAACTATAAAAAAATACAACTATAATAAATGTATTACAAGATTGTTAGATGCCGATTCAATATTGAAAGACAAAAACCAGTTACTATTATTACAACGTGACTACGCCAAAGGTGAAAATATTGTTAACCAGTGTGAATCTTGGTTACGTATAATACATGTAAAATAATCAATGTTCTTGTGCTTACAATCCCTGGCGGACGCCTAGTTAGAAAGAAAAATGAATACAGCAGCACATTGGTGTGTTTATTATAATTATGAAAATTCACGAAAAATTTGGCCTCAGTTATCATTACATAGTAAACATTTGGTTAAATAATAGTGGTAATCTGAACTTGCTTGGAATAGACTGAGGACAGTTAAAAAATAAAATAGTTTGCAAAAAACATTTCCATCCAAAATACTTGCTCACAAGTGGTGGAAGGAGGAAATTAGTGAAGCATGCTGTACCATATGACGTGGGTTCGAATTCTACACCTACATCCAGCCATGTGGAAGAATTGCGAGTTTTTCAGCCTGTGACAAAAAGCTACGGTAAAAGGCATGTTACCGAAAATTGTACAACAATTTCAGAAGAAGATATAACAGATGAAGTACACTACTTAACACCCCCTAAAAAGCGAGTAAGTTTATCTATATCATTTTTTTTTCTACTTGGACTGTCACATGCAATATTAATAGTAGCCATGGTCAAGTGATCGATTGTTATTTTAATGTCACAATAGTGCCCAAAGACAGTCCTAAAACCACTACACAAACTACTTCATCAGAGCTATGTATCAAGAAAAAAAATTACTAAAGAAGATATCTGATAAAAACGCATTACTTGTTAAAGAGAGGATGAAAGTTATTAAACTAAAACGCAAGTCAATGTTATATGACTTTATTTCATAGGAAGAGGACAAGGTGGACCCCCCAAGAAACGACTCTAGCGCTTTCCTATTATTACAAATTTCCATCACTTATAAATACATGAGGCAAAAGTCTAAGATACCTCTTCGATCAACGCGTACAATTAGGCGATGGTTAAAAGTTTTTCATTTAACTACCGGTGTAGCTTCATCCTTAGTTAAAAAATTTGAATCTAATAAGGTAAGAGCTTTTGATCAGAAGGATCAATTTTGTGTCCTTTTTGATGAAATGGCGCCAAAGAGGTATTTAGAATACAATAAAACATTAGACCTTATAGAAGGGTTTCAAGATCTTGGACATTTGGGACGTTCTTCAAAGATAGCCAATAAAGGTTTGGTTTTCATGGTGCGCGGTTTGTTCTCATCATGGAAGCAACCACTATTATTTATCTGAAGGAATAGTTCAAGGAAGTTCAAAGAAGTTTGCTAAATCATCTTATTAAGAAAAATATTCAAAAGTGTACATTCATTGGACTAAGGTTCACACAAACGATATGTTTACAACTCATTTCAAGTTACTACATCTAAACCTTATTTTACATTTAAAAATTAACGAATTTTGGCGTTATACGATACTCTCCACCTCATAAAGTCCATTAGAAATAGATTACTAAGCACAGACATATACATAAACTCAGATAAGGTTTCCTGGAATGACGTTCGTGCAACATACCATATTAAATCACAGTTAGCATCCTCTTTGACGAAAATAACTGAACAACATATATCTCCTAATAATTTTGAGAAGATGAGGGTGAGGTTGGCTGTTCAAATATTTAGCCACAGAATATCAACTGCTATGGACACGGCAATTTTTACAGGTGAGCTAAATTCTTCGATACCACACACTTCAAAATTTCTTAAAAAATTAAATGACATATTTGACAGTTTAAACAGAAGAGTGTTGTATGATCGCCACCCACTTAAAAGCGCATCCAAAAAATACTCACCCAAGCAATAGATTACTTGAATTCTGTTTAAGTTTATAACAAAAAAACAAAGAGTGCAAGAATATATATTGCTATAATGGATTAATTTAGACTATCAATGGAATCCTACAAATATATGATAACATCAAAGAAAACGGATATATCTTTTTATTAACTAGGGATTCACTGGAAAACTTATTTTCTGTAATACGAAGTATAGAGGGGTACAATCCAAACCCAACAGTAAGATCATTTTGGCAGGCTTTACAACAAAACATGCACGTCAGAATGTTAGAGTCTTCTGAAACTGGGAATTGTGAAATAGATTCATTTAGAGAACATTGATAAAGAAAATATAGGTTTTACAAATATGATGCTTGAAAACGCCGCATAAGAAAATGAAGAATCAGGAAGTGATGTTATGCGAAATAGAGAAACGACATGAAAAGAAATATGAAAATGTAAACTTTCACCATTATTACACATATTAAAATACTTACCTTTTTTGGATTTTTAATGGTGTATTGGTATATTAATGTAATACAATCTAAAAGTTACAATAACACTTACAGTTATCTTCGTCAGTAGTAATATATATTAAAATTTTTACAGATGTTGAAACAATTTTGTGAAATTTGAAAATTAAAACATAAATATAAGAAAATTCAAGTGATGGGAATGAAATCAGTATAAGTGATTTTGAACTAAATACAATCACATATTACACAGGATACCTTATTTATAAGTGTGATTTAAATTCAAGTGTGAATTATGTGCGCTCAGTAACAAAAATAGTGGCTACGTGTGCACCACAAATGAAATTCTAATTTTTTTGCGAGATTAGCGAGAAAGCAGTCATATTGAATTTTTATATAGACCTACAGATCTTGTGGTAGAGATTGTGTTATTTTGTTTAAAAATCATTGGGAATTTTTTTTTAAATAACAAACATATATGCTCTTTTAAAAAATCACTCACAGCGAAATTAATTTCCAAATTGGTTACATAGTGACAAGCAGTGTTTGCAACACAATCTTTATATTATAGATTTACTGATAAATTCAAAACTTTATAAAATGACAAACACCTACACAGACAACGCAGGCAAGATACAAATCTCAGAATTCAAATTCGAACAACTATTTAGGCTCACAAATTTTAACTGACAACAACATAGATATGGAAGTATAAAGGGAGATCAGACAAGGACTAAGGGTGTACTTTATGTATAAGCAATCACCTATCCAGAGAAACAAAACTCTAAATATATAAAACCATTATCAGACCCACAATAACGTATAGCTCATAAACCTGGAACATGACAATGAAACACGAGGAACAACTCAGAATAGGTAAGAGAAGAATATTAAGAGGAATGTTAGGCCAAATAACCGAAGGGGAAGGAAAAACTACTGATGAATCACGAATTACTAAGTCTGTGTAATGAAGAAGAAATTGCTGAGTTTGTAAAAAGCCAAAGACTGGAATGGTGGGGACACAAATGCACGCAAATAAAACAGTGAATACCATTAACAAATGGCACCCAAATATACCAAGGAAAAAAGGAAGACCGAGAAACAAATGGGAAGACAGTGTAATGAAAGACATAAAAATAATAAAAGTGAAAAACCTTAAAGCAATAGTGAACAATAAAAAAGAGTGGGTGAATGAGTGCAAACATGTAAAAGTGCATCCAGACATATAAAGAGTGATATCCAGCTGGTGGAGTGATGCTATCCAGCTGGTGGAGTGATGCCCTCCAGTATGAACTAATTACGAAAGCAGGCCATATCCCTACAGTGATGAAATGAGCCAGCAAAAGAAGAAGAAGTATGTAATTAAAGCATAAAACATTTTATGTATAAAGAGTAAACCAACTGTTTAAGTCTTAGTCTGAAGAGTGTTTCTCGAGCGCAATGAGAGAACTGTTGATACAAGAGACTAAAACAGCCCTTACTCCCACAGGGAAAACAGTTTTTGTAAGAAAATACAAGAAAATGTAAAATATAAATAACTTGGAAATGCTGACACAAATCTTAGAATATGAAATGTGTTCGGTTTCTAATAACTTACATGAGGACATTGCATATAGAACACATGCTTGGTGGCTCAAAAAAATTTGTGTAATTTCAGGTATATTAAATCTTGTCCGATTTGAACACGTTTGCTCACTTACAAACATACAGCATCTGAATCAAAATCGTACACTTATTATCACATACATTATTTTTAAGATTAAACTATTGTTTATTATGTTGTGTTTTGTTTTTTATTGTTTACTGATGTATATACGGCTGTTTCAAAAAAGAAAAGAGTAAAAGTAGTAAATTACAGTTTAATAAAATGCGGTTTTGCTTATTAACAAAATTTGTAGACAAATAATTATATAAAAACTTAAAACATAGCTTAAAAGAAGTTTAGAAACTAACCGCCTCATTTGAATGTCTCAACATCATCGGGCCCATTTCATTTGCTGCTTGTACACCAGTAATGTTCTGCACTGCATAAATTAATGTAAATTAATTTTTTCAATACCAACACAAAGCAAGCAAAGTAATGTCCGCTATTCAAGCACTAAGCACTTGTCGTGGATTAATTTAAAAAGAAATTAATTTGTGATTTAATTTAATTACATAATTTAGAATTAAATTTTTGTATTTGGATTGAATGGGTTTAAATTGAAATCTTTTATACAAATAATTATAAATGTGCATTTCATATATAAAAAGAGTTTAGTTATCAAGAAAGTTTTAAGTCAATAAGAAAGGTCTAATTTCTTTACAACTTAAATAAGAAATAAGGTAAGGTGAGTACTTCCGAAAAAGGTCAGATAATGGAGTTCTGATATTAGCATCCACCTATTTCTAGTATTCATATTTCATTTGGGTGTCTCACTGAGGTAGGCCATTTGACCGTATCTTGGGAATCAATTATCATCTAGCTTTGGAGAATAAAACTGCATATAAGAAAAAAACTGAAAATAATTTTTAAACTCGTATTATGGTCGCTAGGGTGCGTAATAGGTACACTAAATTAGAAAATCAACTTTTTCTATAAAATCAAGCTAAAGTATAAAAATTATTGAAAATGTTTGAATCTGTTTTGTCCAAATCTCAGTAATAGAACTCTTGAAATAAAGTGGTGGGGGAAGCGTAAAATTCATTTTGAAAAACGTAAGACCCTTTAGTTTGTAGCACAAATGTTTTTAAAAAAAGCACAATTCCACAACTTTCTAATTATAAATTGTTTTTTTTTTAAATTTGTGCTAGAAAACTATCAAATGCGATAAAGTAAGTTTGAAGAAAATAGCTTTCTTTCCTGTATCAATTCCGATATAATCTAGTCTTTTGTTTTATTCTGGAAATTATAAGAAAAGGTCAATAAAGGTTTACTTTGCAAACAGTTACAACAGTAACAGTAAATATGGAGAAAACCGTATCCCTCTATCATCACCCATAGCCAAGATACCTTGAAAAACCTTAAAAAATGGGACACACTGTACATTACTATTCTGATAATCAAGAGCATCTATTACAATATATTATATTTCAAAAACGACGTAGGCCATGACAATTATGAAAATGGCATAATTATTTCGACAGTACATTATTGCGAAAACCGGAGCTCACTATCTTCACTTATAAACTAGATATCCTGAAGCATCAAAATAGGACACACTGTACCGGGTGGGCAAATAATCAAGGTAAGCGGCTGTATCTGAGGACCTGTCAATCAGACAACAATGGGAAAAAATTTTTTATTATAAATGTGGTCATAAGAAAATACTGGAAATTATTTTGAAGTTCCGTATTTCACCGCTAGGGGGCGCAATTAAAAATTAAATAAACTTTTAAACTTCTCCCAAAACTCCTATATAAAGATATACCTTTGATTACATGGTTAGAAAGTGTAGACAATTCTACATAATTTTGGTTTACAGTTCATTGGCGTACTGACTATAATAAAAGTGGGGGACACTATTGAAAGTATAATCATTAAAATTGCTGTAAATTCATAACCATTTATTCAATTTTAGTAAAATAAAGCTTATTTAGAAGACAAATGTAGGTATTTTAAATTGCTGATCCCATTGTTACACAACGTGGAGTATTTGCTGTCCAGTAATTGGCATTACATATATTCAAATTCTCGTTACTAGTAAATAAAATTATATTATAGAACGGTGCGCAAAAAAAAAATGGACATGGTTCTGCACATTTGTATCATAACTACTTTTAAAATTTGTTTTTGTCATTTGTGCTAGTTAGCGGCCTTCACTGTTGTTTTTTTTTTAAATTACTCTTATTTTAAATTACATTATTGTTGAATAAATTGTAAACTGACGCAACTGTTTACAAAGTAAACTTTAGTTGACGGTCACAAATGTTTGTAAGGATACCATTGTTGTAAGTTAACTTGAGACCTTTTATAAAAGAACTTGATTTTCTAGTTTAGTGAACGTATTAAGTACCTTAACAGCCATCCTACGAGTTTGAAAATTTTTCTCTTGTGCAGTTTTACTGATTCTTTTCCTGCAACGCTCTGTGACAACCTGTTACCAAGATAAGCCGCTGGCTGACCTTGGTGGAACATCCGGTCTACAATAAAGAAGAATTTCTTTGAAGTCACCTTTGAAATTGCAGTTATCTATAATAGTAACATAAAGGAGTTACAGTTATTTTGAGGAAGTGAGATTTTCATTCATTGTCTTTGTAATGAAGCAAATATTTATAAGCCTGAAAAAGTATTAATATGAATAAAATAAGACATTTTTTTCTTAATTTAAACCACCCTGTGGCTCTTAACAATTTCAATATATGTAGGTCATTACAAATTGAAAAAATGTATATTTTTTTTAAATAATTGTAATCCTGAACAGGCCAAACCACTCAAGAACTCTCAGAAAACTTAGGAAGATGAATAGGGTGGACGGCTACCTTAAATTATAAGTGAGAAAAAAACAGGAAGTAAGCACATTATTTTAGAGTTTAGAAGCCATGCAGAAGAATGTGGATTACGCCCGTTTGGTACGACAAGTGGTGATTAATACTGCATATTGTTGATGTGAATGATCAAATCGAGTATTCCGAACAAAGGTGGCCCGAGATGGTACCAAATAATGCAATTCAGCAGGGCAACAGCCATTGTAATACCGATGATACAAATAAAGAGCTCAAGCTATTCTTCTATGCTCAAGGGACTCTATGTCAGTAGTTAAAGAAGTCTCATTTATAAATCTAATCACTCTTTTTGAATACGATCAACGATGTTGAGAGCATATTGGGAAGCACCAATCCAGAGGGGGTAAAGTACTGCTTAGATCTGTACAAAAGGACTATTTTACGAGCAGCTAACAGCAGTGACGGACTAAGGCATAGACAAATGTCTAGGGCCCGCGATTTATTTAGCGCCGTAATTATTTTTTTGTTGTATATAATAAAGCGAAAATATATTGGAAACAACAATAACTAACGGTTGTGTATATTATATGTTAAATAAAGAAATATGTCCGCGCCCGACTGACGGCTTTACGCAAACAATGGCTTTTGTCGGAATCCCGTACCCAGAGGCACTCCAGTTGCTATTAATATTTATGCGAACTCTTTCAGGTACCGCCCGACTTCCTCATGCACGTTGTTAAATTCCTTTGTTCACAAATCGGTTTTTAATATGTTTTTTTCAACCGAAATAAAATTTATAAACACAAGCTTTGATTTGATTAAAGTACCTACCGCCTTAAAACTAATTTTGTAGTTTTATATCCTTCCAGGAATTGCATTTGGAAATTGCTCTTATCTGTCCACTTTTGTGCTTTAAATTTAAATAGGTAGGTACTGTGTATCCTTGTTTCCATGTTTGTTTTCAAGTGCTGAGTTGTATACAATAAACAAAGAACTTCTCAATAGGATTGTCGCAGAAGTGAAGCAAAGTAAATATTATTCCAGCATTATTGATTCAACACCTGATGTAACACATGTTGATCAAGTAACATTTATTTTGTGATATGTCAATAGCGATGGTTTTTTTGATTTATTCCAACATACTCCCATTCAGCAGAAGCATTAGAAGAATTAATTTTGAAACACCTGGAGAAGTTAACAATTGACATAAGCGATTGTAAAAGTCAAAGCTATGATAACGCTTCAAATATGTCTGGAAAATATAATGGTGTGCAAGCTAGAATTAAAAGGCATTCTAAGGATGCACATTTTGATCCATGTTTTGCCCACTCTTTAAATTTAATTGAAAATAATGTGGCAGAAGCATATATCCACGCTGCTAACTATTTTAGAATAGTGGAATGCCTGTACGATTTTTTTAGTTCCTCAACGTATCGTTGGAACCTTTTAGGGAATGATTACTCGGAAGTAAAATTACCATTTATTGTAAAACGTATTAATGATACTGGATGGTCATCCCGCACTGATGCTATCACTGCGTTGTATGCGGGATTTACAACAATTAAACAAACTTTAACAGTTTTGTCGGAAAATAGAGAACAGAATTTGCAGTAATGACCTTTATTTGGAAGCAAATTCTTACCCGTATAAATGCATGCAATAAATCACTGCAAGATCCATCTATTATTTTATCTACTGCAACTATGCTGGTAAATAGTCTTCATGGCTTTATAATGAAACTAAGAGAGGAATACGATACAATTGAAGAGGAAGCAAAAAAACTCGCAATTAATACGGAATATGCAAAGGATAGCAGCAAGCGACAAACAAAAGGAAAAAGATTTTTTGATGAATCAATTGAAGCAAATATAAATTTGAATGGTAAAGACGATTTTAAAATTACGTATATGTGACAATATTTGCACTGAAATTATAAGATGCAGTAAATCATATAGTGAAATAAATGAAATATTTCATAAAGAAAATGCTCAGGAAGTGATGAAAAATACTTCAAAATTTACTGCAAAAGTAAAGGAATATTATGACATGGACATAAACGTGAATGAAATTGATGACAAAGTTCTTCAATTTTTTACTTTGATTGACATTCAAAATTAGAAAATGCCCAAGACATGTTTTTATCTATTAATAAAAATAATATTGTTTCGGCATTTTCGAATATAGAAACATTACTCCAAATTTATTTGAGCATACCAATAAGCAATGCATCTGGGAAAAGATCCTTTTCTGTTTTAGAACGGATGAAGAATTATTTGAGAAATAAAATTTCTCAAGAGAAATTAAGCAGCTTGTCCTTGTTGTGTATAGAGAGTGACACTTTAAATACTTTAAATTGTGAAACATTAATAGACCGATTCGCGGAAATTAAAGTTCGTAAAAAATCATTGTAATATCCATTTGTGTAGTTATTTTAACGTTTGAATCATAATATCACTAGATTATTATTTTTCCATTCAAAGATCTGTTGAATGCCTTTGTTGATTGCCATTTCAGCTTTGATGTCTTGGTTTGAGATAGAATTATAAGTAGACTAAGATGAACTACAATAAAGAGTGTTGCCGACAGCAAAGCAATGCACCGGGTTAATTGTTGAAGAAATAAGATCATTTATATATAGCAGAAAAAGTGTAGACGGTATAACTGATCCTTATGGCACGCCCGCGTTAATACCAACTACTTTTGAAAAGAAGCCATCAACTTCGTCACATATTCGTCTTATATCAAGAAAACCAGAAACCCAGTTAATGAGCGTACCACTTAATCCAACGAAGTGAGTTTGGCAAGTAAACACTTATGCCAAACATGGTCAAGTGCTTGTGAGATGTCTAAAGCAACAACAACTGTTTCACCGTATTGTTCTAATGTATTGTACCAAAGTTGGGTCACACATAAAAGAAGATCACCTGTTGAACGACTCTGCCTAAAATCATATTTGTGGTCACTAAGGAGTTTGTTAGACTCAAGGAAACAGAGTAGTTGCTGATTGATAGCTTTTCCATGAAATGGAAGTGATGGAAATTGCTCGGTAGTTGGAGGGATTGGTCTTATCGCCCTTTGTGGGAATAGGTTGAACATTTGCTACCATCTATAAGGAAGACATAGATAATGAGCTTGGATAGGACTGGTACTAGTTTGGGAGAACATTTCTTTAAGACAATAGTTGGGATACAGTGTAGGCCAGTCACCTTATTGAGATCAAGTTTACTGATGATCTATTCTATGAGCTTGTATCGAAAATTATTTGATTTCATAATGTATGAAGAAGAGTTGACTAGGCGCACATCTTTCTCAGAATCGTTAAAACATGAGTTTGATGCAAATAAATTCAGAAAAAGGTTAGCTCTGTGTACAGAATCAGCAACTACAGATTTGTCAAAAGATGTCATAGAGAAAAATAAAGATGTAAACAATAGCTGGGATGCCGTCTGGGCCAGTCGCCTTATTGAAATCAAGCCTACTGATGATTGATTTTAGGAGCTTGTATCGAAAATTAATTGGTGGAAACGAAGAAGAGTTGACTAGGAGCACATCTTTTCCAGAATCATTAAGTCATGAGCTTAAAGCAAATAAATCCATAAAAAGATTTGTCTACATAATCAGCAACACAGATCCGTCAGAAAATAACATGTCATGTAGGGGAAATTAAGATGTACCAAAGTTTCAGAGAACACTTGTGTTTCAGATAGAAACAAAACGTCAAGTTATAATTGTTCAAGACGTTGATTAACAGCATTAAGATTAGACCTGATATCGCAGATGTGGATGTGAAAGTGGGTACTTTTGATAACCGAGGTTGGTTGGGTCTTACCCTCCCGGACATCTGAATAGGGCAGAATTTTACGTCCAGTCCGGTACTTATTACCCTAAAAACCATAACCATCGTTTTTTCAATTTTGGACTTTCAATCTGATAGGAAGACAATGAGGAGAAGAGGAAGAATAGAATGGGAATAGATTAAGGATAAGGAAAAAGGAGACCGGCAGCCTTTACCGAGCTCAGAAAATCAGAGACCAAATATTAAAAAGCCCATGGTAATATAAAAAATGTGTAACCTTGGAGGACGGGTCAGCAAAAAATTAAGTAAGTTTTGTACTCTATCCTACTACAGCACCCCTTAGATTGAACATATTTTGACATGTGGTCTGTTCACCTTCCTACAACGCACATAAATAACTTTTTTCTAATTAACATTATATCCAAGCAGTAATAACTGGGTTACCCTACATGTAATTAAACTGCGGCATACACTTTTTACGTTGATATTGATACTTACCCTACTAGGTGAAGAAACAATGTCATTTTCATAATAATTATGAATATCAGAAGAATCAATTTTCCAAAGCAACCCTTCAATTTCTTGTTCGATTTTCCACTTTCGATAAACACTGATAGTTATAACACCAGCGCAAAACAACATAACAGCTAAAATTCCAGCAATTATACTATTCACTTGCGTGTCAGGTTTTGCACATAATTCGTTCTCAAAACCACAACTTGGTTGCTCAACAGGTATAGCACCACCAGGCCAATCGATTTGTTTATGTACTTTATAATTCTATCAAAATAATATTCAATTCAAAAACACAACATTCAATTTTCAAATCACTCACTGGAAATTCACCTTCACGGAACTGACCAACAGGTATCATTTGATATTGACATGTAAAATTTTTTTTAATTGGTATCTCAGGAGTTTCACTAAGTTTGAGAGCTAAAACGGAAAAATTACCTTCGGAATCTCCATTCTTATCCAGCTGCATTGTAGCTCCAGTTATGCCTAAAAGTAAACAAATAACACCAACACATTCTATTTGATATACCGACTTGTGTAAGTTCCGAGTCCAATTATAGTTTCAATTATTTTTGTGCCATTACTAGCAATTTCATCCACAATTGTATCATTTAGGAAAGGTTGCTCATGTAACAATTTATCCAAAGCTCGTGCATACAGTTTTACAGAATCGTACAAATAAGCAGCATAAATAGAAACAAATTTATGATAATTATAAGTTGCTAGGATACTTGGAACATTAAAGTTAAAAGGATCTTTAGCATTGTAATCTCGTACTGTCTCTGTAAATTTTTCGTAATTTTGTGAAGGTTGTGTTGATACCACAACAAGTAAAGATCGTGCACGTTTCAGAAAATCTTTTTGATGCGTTTCACACGATGAATATTTATCATAAACGTGCGGATCTAAAATTGTTGATTTCTAATGGTCAAATACAACTAAGATAGGAATTCTTACGCCACAAGTATTTATGTGCATCTTTTGTCGAATATGTATTCATATCCACCGAAATAACCATATACTCGCCTTTATCAAACAATTGTGCTGTTTGCATTGTGTTCATTAAATCAATTAATGAAATTGGTGAACCCAAAAATACATAAACTGAAATCAATTAATTGTTTTTTTTTTTGTACTACTGTTATTTACTTACTGCGTGTCCTATTTTTCGTTTCTTGTATAAATTTATACCAATAGCCGCCTAAACAACATGACATTTTTTCCTCACAGCATTTGTGCCTGTCCATAGCACTTTTTTTATTGTTTATAGTCATATTTCTTTGTTTGGCTTGTTCTATTAACGAATATGCAACTGTTCGCCATTCTTCTTCATATATTACTGAAAACTTATTCCATCCATAATAACTTAATAGGGATATCACAGATTTTGTCACCTAAAATATGCAACACTTATACAAGTACTAGACAATACGTTTATATTAATTAATTGTGCATAACAAAGTTAAAGCATTAATGTTTTTGAACCACATTCCGCAATTAATAAGTATGTGACAATTACACAAATAATTGAGCTTGCCAAGTAACAAAATCAGATTATTCAATTATTTCAAGCTCGTAATAAAGGAAGAGTAGAATTGGTATCAATCCGAATTTAAGAATCATTACACAGTACACATTACAATCTTTAATAAAAGGCATTATTAAAAAAAAAGGCATTATTAAAAGTAATGCCAATTTAAAACAATACACAAACAAACAAATTAAACAAATTAAAATTTATAAAGAACGCGCATTAATTAGAGGATAAAAATTATTTCGCTACACTTAGGTGTGGTGTGTATGTTGATTATAGAAATTGCCTTATAAACAACAGCTCAGTGACATGATTGTGATTTTTAAAATCTTAATCATAGTAGGCCCGCTATCTATTTTACAACTAAATATCTAGCTCATAATCCGTTTATTAATATCTGCGTGACGTCCAATTTTCTATTAGATTATTCGATATTATCAACCAAACTGAATTTTAAACTTCAAATAAACAATGTTTTCATTATTAATACTTTATCCCAAATATGAGTATGGATTCTTCAATTGATTAATGTACCGGGTGTATGGTTAAGCGCGGCGACCAGATTTATCTCGAGAACCGTCAGTGTTAGAGCTCATAACTTTTTTTGCTTTAAGAAAAGTAAACTTGCAAAGTTTCAAGTGTCTAAAATGACCGCAAGATGGCGCAATGAGGTAACTAATGAAGAAAAAGTGATTTTTAGCCGAAATGGCTACAAGATGTAGGTTTAAAATACCGCCTACATAATCCTCGCATCAATTAGAAATACTTTTGTTTGAAACTTTTTCTTCTGGTTACCATAACATCAGGGTGGGACAAGAATGTCAGGGAAAACTATAAACAACTTTCATTTAGTTGAACCGATTTCAACGAATTTGTTCTGGATCGAAAGGAAAAAAAATACGATTTACTGGTTGTGTTCATGCCTTGTACCTATATTGAAACGCATGGGCTGATCTAATACTTTTAACCGATAAATAAAATGTAAACGAACTAATATTTATAATTAAAACTTAACAACACATTTATCCTTATTAAATTTAATATTGGTTAGTACATTTGAAATTAGCGATTTTTTTAATTTAATAAGTTGGCTTTGAAAAATCAAATATTTTGGCTTATAAGGATGAAAATTATTGCTCTTTAAAGTGCACCTCATAGTTTAAGATACCTAAAATTATGTAATTTGTGTTTTATGATATTTCGTAATAAAAGCAGAGGGGAATAAATGGTATTTTGTATGTTTTTCTGATTTGGTTGAAAATTGGTATATGGGGTCTTTGTTGCATTCTAAATACATTTTTTTAATACAATTTTTCGATATCATGTCAATTTGACCCATTTATCGGCATCACAGTAAACATTTTAAAAAATTCTCTACAAATCTATGGTCACCTGATAAATGTCACAATTGATTTTTTGGTTGCCAGACATGTAGAAACGAACCGCCAATAGAGTTTTTCAGAAATTTCAATAATAAAAATTTTTGCCATATGTGTCCAACTTTATGGCGGTCCCTGTATGTATATATATATATATATATATATATATATATATATATATATATATATATATATATATATATATATATATATATAGTCCCAAAATTGCTGGGATACGAGCTATCACGTGTAGTAGTCAAAATAAGTCGATTGGGCCTAATTTATTTATATACCAAAATGTACCGTTTGTCCCTGAGAAGAGTTTACATAAAAAACACATTTTTATACGCTGTTCAGAAATGAGTGAAACAAATTGCATGAAATTTGACAAAAATTCATTTTAGAGGATTACTCTCCTTTCGGTAATCAAAGAAACCGAAAAGAAATTGTGGAATGGTTAAAACCACCCTCATCCCCTGATATTTTTTTCAAAACTTTCTTAGGAGTGGTAATACGGTTCTCAATTTTTTTTAGCGAAAAGACTGATTAATTATCTTCATTTTGTTACTCTTGTAAAAATTTCGTATTCCACATAGTTTCGAAGGAAAAAAATATTTTACTAAATACTGCTAACGGGATATTCCTAGTACAAGTTTAATAAAATTGTAATACAAAATGTAGTTGGCAGTGGAAACAAAGGCAAAACGTTTTTTTATAATAAATGTTTAATATCACGAAATCCTTCATCAATACAAAGGTCAATTCGACGTAAAAAATTGAAATGCACCCTTCTTAGGACATCGTCATTTTCTTTTAGTGCGTTTAACGGCATTTTGGATTCTGTTCCACAGCTGTTTGGAAGTATTAATTTGAAACTCGTACACTTTTGTTTTTAACGCTCCCCAGATAAAGAAGTCGCACGGATTTAAATCTGGAGACCGCGGAGGCCATTGAATAGATGCTTCTTGTACCCTACCAATCCATCTACGAGGAAATTGTTCGTTTAGATATTGTCTTACTGCACGTGCAAAATGAGGTGGTGCACCGCCGTGCATGAAGAACATTTTTCGATGAAGAGTAAGGGACAAGTTGTCTAATAAATCTGGAAAAATTTCTTGAAGGAAGCGAAGGTAACTGGCACCATTTAAACGATCTGGCAATTGGATTGGCCCAACCAAACAATTGCCGATAAATCCAATCCAAATATTAATTTTAAATTCTCGTTGATAGTGTCTAGCTTTAATAGCATGTGGGTTTTCATCAGCATAAATATGCTCATTGTGCAGGTTCGTCATGCCACGACGTGTAAAACAAGACTCATCAGTAAACAAGATGTTAGTGTGAAATCTGTTGTCAAGTATTCTGCGCTCCCGAACAATTTGTGAAAAATTTAAACGTGATCCGTGTTCAAGTGGTAATAACTCTTGCACTGGCTGTATGTGAAATGGATTAATTAATTGTTCTCTGCAGATTCGATTTACAGTGCTTTTTGGAATTCCTGTTTGTCGTTCCACAGATCCGGTACTGGTCTCAGGACTGTCATCGATTATTTCAAGAACAGCTTGTTCCGCATTAGGTCTCAGCACTCGGGGTCTTCCAGCGTTAATTATGACTGGTTCTAACTTCCCTGTTTCTCGAAGACGTCTCTCGATTCGCGCAAAAGTTTTATGATTTGGAATTCTCCGGTTCGGATACCTCTCTTGATACACGCGGGCACTTCTGCGACAGTTACCTTGATAGAATCCAACAACTAAGATCATGTCGGTCTGCTCATTAAAATAGAAATCCATATTTAATAGCAGTTAAAGTAACAACAACAATTAAATAATAAGTAATGGTACTCGCGATAATAACAAAATTAAAGAAATTATTGGAGCATTTACAGTCAACAACAAACTGGAATGATTACGAATTTGTTTCCGGTCAAAATCACGACACGTGTTGTTTTTGTATCTACTGCCAACTAAATTTTATATTACAATTTTATTAAACTTGGACTAGGAATATCTGTTAGTAGTATTTAAGAAAACATTTTTTCCTGCGAAACTATGCGAAATACAAAATTTTTACAAGAGTAACAAAATGAAGATAATTAATCTTCTCGCTAAAAATTGGGAACCGTATTAACACCCCTAAGAAAGTTCTGAAAAAAATATCAGGGGATGAGGGTGGTTTTAACCCTTCTACAATTTCTGTTGGGTTTCTTTTGGATTTCTTTGATTATCGAAAGGAGAGTAATCCTCTAAAATGCACTTTTGTCAAATTTCATTCAATTTGTTTTACTCATTTCTGAACAGCGTACAAAAATGTGTTTTTTTTATGTAAACTTTGAACTCTTCTCACGGGCAAACGGTACATTTTGGTATATAAATAAATTGGGTCCAATCGACTTATTTTGACCTCTACTACACGTAGTAGCTCTGTCCCAGAAATTTTGGGACACCCTGTATAATTGTTATAATTTCATTTTTTTCTTCACGAATAGAAGATATATTATTAATTTCTTGAGTTTTCACAAGGAACCTCGTTGTAGGATCTTTTGAAAGTTCACGGTATGTTTTGGTTCCAATAAATGTTAAAGTTGAAATTTACAAGCAATCATATTTAAAAACCGTTGCATTACCTTTATCTGATGATAAATTATATTCTCATTCTTTTTAAAATCTAATTGTATTACTTTTGGTGTCATTGCAAAGTTTCCACCTTTTGCAAGTGCTTCAGTAGCGTCATTTGAGAAAAACTCGATTACATAGGTTTATAAACGTTCTTTTATTATCTAAGGATGGTTTAATATTGTGTCATATAGATAATCTCTTAATTCCAATGTCAAACCTCCATACATCTAAAGGTTAATGAATCAATTTTATCCCACTCTTCTCTATTCAATCGTGGTGAAAACTGAAAATGTAAATATAAAAGATCACTTCCACTTTTGTCCAAATTGATCCTTATCATATGGATTGATTAGGTAGGAGTGTTCTTTCAGTTTGGAAATAAATATGATCAGCTTGTCTTTTAAATCATTTAAATCGTAACACTCAATTTGATGATATGGAAATTTTATCAGAGAAATTCATTATTATGTTCATCTATAGAGACAAACTACTGAAACATGTAATAACTTAAAACAGGTAAGAAGCAAATCTCAGGTTATGGCATCTTATAATTAAGAAAAAGACAAAATGAAATGCCTTAATTTTAAATTTGTTAGTTTGTTAGAAACTATTGAATACATTGATCATCTTTTTCCAAAGGACATAACCATTCTTTTTCAGCACTGTCTTACTACAACTTATTTTCAGTTTCATTTAGTCCTGTTATAGCTAATTTTTACATGGTAAAATTTGCAACATTAGCGTTACAAAATACAACTAAAAAACCTTCAGTTTGGTATAGATATGCAGATGACACATTTGTTATTTGGAGACACGGAGAAGAGGGACTGCATGAGTTTTTGGTTTTTATAAATGGTATATATCCTAGTATTCAGTTTACCATGGAAAAAGAAACTAATGAACTAATGGAAGTTTACCATTCTTTGACATATTAATATCTAAAAATAATAATTTACACACTGATAGATACCTTCATAAATTATCCAACCACCATCCACGTCAAAAAATTGGTGTGATTAAACCTTTAGTAGATCGAGCAAAACGAATTTGTGACCATGAATTTTTGAAGGATGAATATAAATATTTAACAAAATCCTTACAAGATAATGGATATTCACTTACAGATATTAATAACGTTATTACACCTTCTAGACGTAACCTTAAAGAAAAACCAGTTCTTAATGTCGGTACTGCTTTTCTTCCTTTTATCACTAATGTTATACATAGAACTGAAAAAAATCCTAATTAAATATGGTATTAGGACTACTTTTAAACCTACAAGAAAGTTTAAAGAACATTTAAGATCACCTAAAAATGTGTCAAACCCTTTATCATCTTCCGGAGTGTATAAGTTACCTTGTTCATGTGGAAAAGTATAAATTGGAACCACAAAACGTAGCTTTGACACAAGACGTAAAGAATATATGAGATTTTGTAGATTAGGTCAACCAGAGAAGTCTGCGGTGGCTGACCATGCCTTGAATAATCTGAATCATGATATTCAATTTGACAATATGGAAATATTGTCAAGACAAACTCATTATTATGTTCGTTTACAACGTGAAGCTATTGAAATATATAAACACCCTAATAATTTTAATAGACAAGAAGAAAATATCTCCGTTTAAATAGGTTTTAGCATCTTATAATTTAAAAAAAGGCATAATGATACGTCTTAATTTTGATTTTAATTTTGACTTTTGGTATGTCTAGGTTTTTTGCTGTGTTTTTCCTAGACCTTGAAGCAAGTGCTTTACCAATTATATGTTAAATTACCACAGCACTATAATTTAACATAAGTAGTTGAAATTAAGATTAAAATAAAAAAAAAAAATTACAAAAAACGTTCTGCATCACGCTTTTCATTGTTAATAACACTTAATAGCACTTATTGACAAAGATATCTCTCTGATTATTTTATTTGATGTCATGTTTATATTTGTGAATGCTTCTATCATTTTGAAATTGAAGTTTTTCACAAGTTTACACTTACATCATAACTTGATTAAATCTTGTTAAATGTGTCTTTTGGCTGACATTCTTCATTGTTAGCTTTCGCCGTTAGAGAGTGTTCGGATTTGTCATCTTTAAGACAGTTTAACAATATTTAATTTTTAATGACCTAGTTATTCTTTACTAAAATTTTATTCTATAGCTGGCTTTATACGTTTCTCAAACTGCAATATTAATAGCAAGCTGATGTTTATGTTTTAATTTTTCAACTTTGACAAAATTGTTTACATCTTTAACAATTTTAATTCATACGTATTACTACTGACGAAGATAACTGTAAATGTTATCGAAACGTTTAGATTGTATAATTTAAAACACACCATTAAAAAACCCAAAAAAGATAAGTATTTTATTATGTTAGTTTGTTAGGTTTTTTGCTGTTTTTCCTAGACCTTGAAGTAAATGCTTTACAAATTAAGTATGTTAAGTTATCACAGCATTGCATTGATTTAACATTTATAGTTAAAATTAAAGTAAGATTAAACATACTCAATACATTTTTATTGTCCAATTTACAATCCTTAAATATTAACGGCAAATTATTTCTTTGTTGGTTTTGTGATTAAACTAGATATTTAATTGGCGTGTTAATTTTTTAATTGTGAACACTTTTACCACTTTAAAATTATAGTTTTTCACAGCTTTGTACTTACATTAAAGGTTTGATTAAATTTTGTTGAATGTGTTTCATGATTGTGACATGTTTCATTGTTAGCCTTCGTCAATTAGAGGATGTTCTGATCAGTCATTTTCAGGGCGATTTAGTATTTAATCTATTAAAGATCTAGCTAATCTTTTCTAAAATAAAATTAGATTCCGTAGTTGGCTTTTTTATATACGTTTCGTAACTATTATGGCAGGCAGGATTGTATATGCGTTTTCAGATTTTATATATTTATTTGGCATCTTAATTAAGTTTCAAAAACTCTTATTTACTGAAGAAGATAATTGTAATTGTTATAAGTTAATTTTAGTGCATTCTTATAGCTCACTTAACTAGTACTTTATTAATTAAAAACGTTTTCAGTAATAATATCACAAGACTTTGTTCGTATATTCGAAAAATACTGGCCCAACCTGAGAACAAAATTAGTATTGCTTGGAAACATCCCGAGCGGAGTGCGAAGGGCGTTGCGTTAAAGCAATACTAATTTTGTTCGAAGAGGAATGAAATTATTTGAATATACCGAGAAAGTCGAGTGGTATTCGATCAGATTATATCATTTCTTTCTACTAATAAATAATAAAATCTAGTCTTAGAAACTGTCTTATTTAATGTAATTATAAACTATACAATTATTATAAATTAAGTTACGAAATCGAAAACACCAAATCGAATATATCCCGTCGTTAAGGTAAACAAGCCGTGTTTTTATAAAATACGTTCGTGATTGGTTCAAATTTTGAGAATAAGCAATGCTGATTGGTTAATGTTACAGAGATGATATAATCACACATATACTGATTGCTTATAGAAAGCAATAGGACAATTTCTTTAGTAGCAACTAGTTATATTTGATAACCAACAATACATGTTAATCAGTATTTATTCATAACTTAAAATGCAAAAATCTAACGGTCGCACATCATTGGTCTGTATCAATTGTATTATTAATCAAATTATATTTTTTTATGATTTGTCAAATGGAAGATAATGGCTACTCGAATTTAGTGTTTTGTTCCCATTAGTCATAAGACAGTATCTTGTGCCTTTATTATTTTATTCACTGTAAATTGAATTGTTTTTTGGTTTTTACCAATTGTTTTACCTGCTGCGTAGTCTATTAGTCTCACAAATATTGTTAGTAGTAGGCAGCGTATATTTATATTATCACATTACAATATTTTAACGTGTTGTCTTTATATATATATATATATATATATATATATATATATATATATATATATATATATATATATATATATATACTTTCTGTTGGGCAATAAGTATTATTAATACTTAAACTAAAATATTATAGATTATGTATTATCACATGAAAAGCTTTAATTAATAAAAAAACAAATGAATTGTCTTTTAAAAAAATCTTGCTATAACTCCTTCCTCCAAAATTGAAAGTTTTAGAGATATTTCCAAAAAGCATTGCGCGACCACATGTTTATTTACCTACATATATACAGTGTGATCAGTAAAGTTCGCATCATATAGGATTTTTTTAATTAATAG
Source organism: Vesta saturnalis (assembly GCA_036346205.1). Taxonomy (NCBI): domain Eukaryota; kingdom Metazoa; phylum Arthropoda; class Insecta; order Coleoptera; family Lampyridae; genus Vesta; species Vesta saturnalis. Next base: position 996,633 of record JARFJB010002298.1, on the reverse strand, counting down.
CTTTATTCCAAGTTTGACTTTGGCAATTTCTGCTTCAATCGAGATGAAAATTAACCAAAAAATAATAGTCACGTGATTCACATTATCTGTCAAATTTTAATTTTTTTCCAAAAAAAATTCAAGTGGGGTTATTTTTCAAAATATTGAAAAACATTATTAGAAAAAGGTTGTCTAAAAGCAATTTTTAGCCCACATACAAAATTTCAGCTGTATAAGATAATTTATATTTTTTGCCCACTTTTTGTAAATTGCAACACTGTTGCAAAATAAGACAACGCAACCTACAAAAGCACTACTTAGTTTTGACAGTGCTTCATTCCAGACACATTTTTTTTAAAGTAGTGTCATATTAAATGTGTGTTTTTCTACAAAATCCAAATAGGGCTATTAAAATTTGGTCACATGTGAAGCAAAGTTTAGTTGTTTCTGACCTTGTATAAGGTAACTTCATAAAATAATTATTTTTGAAAACGTAGTTTGTGTTTAAAAGTAATACACATTAATATTGAGAAAATAGTTTAATTGAAGAGTCGAATTTTCTAAAAAAAAATTATTATATGATGATTCGAAACTGTAATTTAGAAATTAGGCCCCTTAGTATAAGAAACTCCATTAAAGATGTGCCAAGAACAATATTGTTTGTATTGAACGCAATGGAAGGCACACAGAAATGTAATTTTAAGTTTTAAGTTTTTGAATTTTCAATTTAATATTCAAGTACCAAAAATAGTTTATTAATTAAAAACGTTGAATTTTAAATGCGTTTAATTTTTATATTATTTTTTATTAGAAAATTCTTTTCAATTAAACTATTTATTTTCTTAATATTAATGTGTTTAGACACAAACCACGTTTACAGATATTTTATTTTATGAAGTTACCTTATACAAGGTCAGAAACAAAAAACATTGCATCACGTGACCAAATTTTAATAGCCCTATTTGGACGGACAAACACGGAAAAACATAGATTTAATTTGAAACTATTTGAAAGAATCTGGAATAAAGCATTGTCAAAACTAAGAAATTTTTTGTAGGTTGTGTTGAGTCTGATTTTGCAACAGTGTTGCAATTTACAAAAAATGGGCAAAAAATATAAATTATCTTATACTGCTGAAATTTTGCGTATGGGCTAAAAATTGCATTTAAAAAAACTTCTAATAATTTTTTTCGATATTTTGAGAAATTCTCCCACTTTTAAATTTTTTTTGGAACAAAATTAAAATTTGACAGATACTTAATGCGAATCACGTGACTATTTTAGATTTTCATCTCCATCGGATGCGGACTTTACTGGTCACACTATATACATATATAAGTATGGAAAAAGATTATTGCAGGTCTGACTTATAAATAAGCTAGAAAGAAACCCAATAAGCATTATATGAGTGTGAGAGACACATTTACCGATGTTGCCACTTGTAGAGTAAAGTACCCTAATATCGGATAGTTATGTTTTAAAGAAATCTGTAATCTTATAAATAAAAAACCTATCTACAGTTTAGCATGGAGCTAAACCCAAGCCACGAAATAATATTTTAATGCCACACAGAAGTATCTAAAGTCACTTAACACGAATTGCGACATTTCGAGTTTTATACGTGCTGATAGGTACCTAATAATTTCATATTAAGGTAAGTTTTAAATTTGACTATGTAGTGTAAGTTAGTTAGTAATATGTCTACTTTAATTTAGTGCATGCGGATACTGGATAATTATACATTTTCTTTGTTCTGTAAACTTAACCTTAAACATGCGACAATTTGCCTAATATCGGCTGCTCGCACTGTCTTAATATCAGATATCCGATATTAGGACAAACAAATTTCCTATTTGATCACCACCATCTTTAAATAGCTAAGACTTTATTAACAACTACATTTTAATGTTTTCTTCGAAAAAAAGAAAGATTTAATCCTCGTACTAGACTGGCTAATTTTAATTTTTAACTTACACTTTTTCTAATTTCAGAAGTACCTAAAATGTTATTGACGAACCCAAACAAAAGCGAAAGAAGTGGAATAGCAAATCCATGCTTGCAGCTGTTACTGCAGTTAGAAATAAAGAAATGGATACTTGCTAGCCTCAAAAACGTTCAGAGTTCCTAAGAGCACGTTGGAAGACTACGTAAAAAATAAAATTAAGTCACCTGAAGAACTTGTACAAACAAATCTTGGACGTCCACCAGTATTACCTAAAGAAATTGAAGCAGATTTGGTTGATCACTGTATTCAAATGGATAACAGATTTTACGGTCTGCGAGCTTATGACGTTCGAAGATTAGCCTTTCAATTAGCCGTTCGCAACAATTTAAAACATACGTTTTCAAATAATCAAAGCAGGTTACAAGTGGATGCGTTCATTTTTAAAGAGGCATCCTGAACTAACTTTTAGAAAACCTCAGGGTTTATCAATTGCCCGAATTCAGGGATTCACAGGAGAAAACGTAAATGATTTTTTTGATATTTTGGAACCTGCGTTGGAGAAGGTAAAATTCAATCCCTGTCGAATCTGCAACGTAGATGAGACAGGTATAACGTCTGTACAATCTAAGAATACCAGGATAATCACGTTAAGGTAAAAGCAGTACGTTACCCAGAACGGGAGCACTAGTTGACGGTTATTACCTGTATGAATACAGCTGGTTGTTATGTACCTCCAATGGTCATATTTCCCCGAAAAAACATGAAGGCATAATTATTTAACGGCGCTCCACCAGGAACAATTGCTGCCTGCCATGTGTCTGACTGGATTCAGAGCCACATTTTCACCAATTGGTTACAACTTTTTATTAGCCACGTTAAACCAAGTGAAGCTGATCTAGTTCTATTGATCTTAGATGGCCACTATTCCCATACTCGGAATGTTGACACGATAAACTTGGTGCGACAAAACCATGTGATTATTGTAAGCCTCCCGTTGCATTTGATCCACAAAATGCAGCCGCTGGACCTTGTATTCATGGGGCCTCTTAAAACATATTATGCACAAGAGATTGAAAATTCGCTGAGAGGCAACCCTGGGAGATTAGTCACCAGTTATCAAGTTTGCGAGTTACTTGGAAAAGCGTATATAAGATGTGCTACTACTGAAATCGCTATAAATGGTTTTCGAAAAAGTGGTGTTTGTCTGTTTAGTAGGCACCCTTTTAGAGATCACGAGTTCGCCATTCACCATCAAGCGGAAGGTAACCAAATTTCAGCTCCAAATCCACCCGATGCTAAACAACAAAGGGAAGTGACTCCTCCAAGGTATGTGACTGCTGCTGCTGAATTATTAACACGACCATTTGTGTGGAAGATTAATCTTGTAACAAAATTTCTAATCCCGGAGATCCAAAAGTGCGTTCTCAAGACATTAGCCATTTACCGAGCACTTCGTTTAACAAACCTAGTGATACAGAACGAAAGTCCAGAAAAGGATCTGCTACCTTGATTACAGGCACTTCATATAAAGATGCCTTAGAAAGTAGTTTGGAACAACAGAACAGAAAGAAAAGTGTTTCAAGGGGAACTCCGAAATTGAAAATACACATGTGTGCCTGCTAAAAAAACAAATATAAAGGAAGGAAAATTTATTGCCAAGAAGAAAATAACAATCAAAGTTAGTAAAAAGAGCGTTAAGAACCAGGAATCTAGTAGCTCCTCTGAAGAAGATGAAGAACTCGTTTTAGATTCTGGCATGGATTGTGACATCGTGGAACGCTGAATATATTTTTTGTTCTGGACTGTTCTCTGAAGATAGGGCGGGTGAACAATGGATTCAGTGCTCAATATGTTTTAAGCGGGCTCATACCGACTGTGAAAACATAGAAAAAAAAGACACACACACACACACACACACATATATATATAATATATATATATATATATATATATATATATATATATATATATATATATATTTGTGTGTGTGATTTCTGCTTCGATGGCTAATTTTATACTGTTATCCTAATATCAGATACTTTATCCGGTATTAGGGATATTTTTTTTTGTCAACGAAAATTGAATATTTTTCATAGAATTTGGATTTTACTTTTTAAAAGCCGGCAATGATTTATTTTGGTTTAACATATGGTTCTGTATAGCCTATCCTTTGCTTTGCGTCGCAGATTTATTCACAGCTTGAAATTAATATTAGAGTTAATAAAAAAGTATCCGATATTAGGGCACTTTACTCTACATATGTAGGCACAAAATATGAACTACTTAAGCCTCCTTCAATCTAGCTTCAACATTTCTAACGAAACCAAAGCAATTAAGATGATGTTGAAAAGTCGCCTGTTCTTTGAAATTATTAAGTAAATACTTTACACTTAAACATCGAAGTTTATTGTAATTGCGAATTTATGACATGGTTCGATTACTACTCGTAAGAAGAACCAAGAAGAAACTTACGAGAGCTACAAACAAGAACATTAACATATACATTGATAGTATAACTTAAGTTTCAGGTTTAACGTATTATAAATTCTTATTGAAAAACCAAATATTTTTAAAAATGAACAGAATACACTTTTTCAAAACTCTACTTTATAAGATTTTCGAAAAGACCTCTACCTTGCGCAAGGCAGTAACTCAATTGTTAGTACGTTCATGCCTGTGCCCATAAATTTGCTGGGATACGTATCCCCAAACAAATAACTTGTTCGGCGCGATATCAGGTGAGCAAGGAGGATATTTAATAGCACCTTTTCCACTAATAATACGGTTAGGGAACGTAGTTTCCAAAAATTGTTGAACTCTTACTGCAGTATGATCAGGACAGCCATCTTCTTGATACCAAATGTCATCAAAATTTATATTGAGACGTTGAATAGCTGGAACTATCCGGTTTCTCAACAATTCTAAATATTTGTCCGCATTCAAGTTTCCGTTGATAAAAAATGGACCAATTATGGAACTGCCTAAAATTTCTGCCCACACATTAACTTTTTGGGGGTATTGTGTCCGGTAAGGAATACTAATATTTTTTCCCGAGAGTAACCAACAGCGACAGACGGATTGTGATGGCCATTTAAGGTAAAAGAACACTCGTCGGTAAACAAAATATTTTCAATAAATCTCTCGTCTTCATTAGCCCGATTCATCATATCACAAAATACCATACGCTTTTGATGATCATCTGGAAAAATTTCTTGTGTAGTTTGCAACTTATAGCAACGGTATTTATTCCTTTTCAAGATATTGCGAACTATTCTTGGTTCAATATTCATTTCTTCGGAAATTTTTGTACAATTGCACGGGAAATTAGTTTCTGCTAAACTACACACTGCAATTTCTTGGAGTTCGCGCTCTTCATTTAAGTTACGACCAAGATGCTCACCATCATTACTATCAATGCTACTGCATTTTCTACAATTATTTAAAGATCCGCATCTTTCAAATTTACAAACAGTACGCATAATTGTATTTTTTGATGGAACGGGCCTGTTTTCAAAGAAAAAAGCAAACATGCCCATTATTTCTTGTGCAGTGCTTCCTGAATAATTCCACTTAATAATCTGTATTTTTTCTTCAATGGAATACATGAGTATTGTGTCGGACCTGCATAACCACTGATTTTCAATTCTCGTTGACAGTAGCAATTGAATGTGTCATTGATACTAGCCTACTCAAAAGACGCATATATGGCATCAGCGCTTTCAGTTTGTTGTGTATTCTATCTCACTTAGCACGTGAACTGATTGTACTGTCTTTGTTTTACTTATTATAAGTCAAACCCGCGATAATATTTTTCCATACCTATATATATATATATATATATATATATATATATATATATATATATATATATATATATATATATAGTTGATAGTTTTCGGGATATTTACAAATTATTCTTCAGCGGCTTCTATAAAGTATTTTCTGTGAATTATTAAAGCATATACTGCCTTAGCCATCAACCAGTGGAGCTAAAGGAAATCATTTATTATCTATCCAATCAGATAAGCTAATTCCTGTATTGTCTCTCAAATGAGAAATCAACCTTATTGGTATATATATATATATATATATATATATATATATATATATAGCAATTTAACTTCAATGTAATAGTACACCGCTGTTTATGTCATACAATCTTAGGGGGTTTTTCTCTGCTATATTTTTATAAAAACAATTGTTCTGTTTTAAAATTATGTATTGGTGTTTTCCCGTTGTAATAGCAAGATTAATTGACCTTCTCCTTCTGTTTAAGAAATAATGTTACTTCTATTTTAGCTCGACATCTGTTTTTGTCACGTCAGTATATTTATGTACCTAAACATTTTCAAATTGATAGTTTCTTAATGAACAGTAATATTACACTGCACCATAGTTATTTTCTTAACTTCTCATCATCTCCAGTTTTGAGCATATGCCTTCATGAGAACTAGACTAGACTAGACATTTAAAGAACTATTTTCTAGTTATTTTTTTCTTTGCAAAATAGTGAGACTTATGTCGATCCGTTCAATAAAAAAAGCAATAAATAGTATTTAAATTACCTATTAATAATTAATAGTTTAAATCCATCATCTATATAACGCAGAGCCAACACGTAACAGTGATTATGGAGCGTGCAAACATATTTCATAAACATGTGGCATGGTAAAATATAAGCACGATCCTACAATTAGCATAAAGAGATTATCTGTTTATGGTGTAGCTAATATTATTTATTGAATACATAAATACGATTTACTATAATTATGCAATTAATAATTTTCCGGGTTTTTATTTGGTTACTCTACACCTCCGTAGTAATAACAATAATGACGTAGCCATTGTAATAAGGTAACTATATAAATAATATTACTGTAATTAATACTCCTACTCACAAAAAATCATTTCGTGTCCTGCAAAATTATTAATTAAAGAAATCAGAATAATTAATTTACGTTCAAATTGATAGTATTAATGTTCCTTAACAAAAAAAGCGATTTGCTTAATCGTATGCTTTATGTCATTTATAATATTTCTGAATCGTAGCTGGCTGAATAAAAAAGACTGAACTTGCTTGGTACTTCAATAATTACTAACCCAGATGTTTCATACCAAATTGGCCAACGGTTGAGGGTTAATTGTATTCCACCATTGCCATAATCTATTAAGTACATAAACTCAATTAGAACTCAAACTTGTGGGGGATTAACTGATTCAGCTTAGACTTTGTATTGGTAAAGATAAACAGTTTTACAATTTGTTTAGATAGCTTTAGATACATAACAATTCAACCAATGCTATTTGATCTTGATGTCCAAAGTAGTATAATTTTCGACATCTGGAAATTCCTCAACGGATTTTGAATTCAACGATTTTTCTCCAAATCGCTTACGTATGGTTTCCTGTATTTCCCAAAGTTATTAGTTTCAAATCCTAGTAACAGTTATAGGTTTTTTTCTCAAGGTCGATCTCAAGACATGGAATTGCCTAAGGTTTCTCGTGTTTTGGAAGATCATTACTTCAAGGACTTTGCAAGCTACGATCTTTACCGATTTCACAAGTTCTAAGATTATTTCACGTTACGTTAGTTTTCGAGATCGCAGGTTTTTCGAAAAGTTGACCTTACAAAAAAATATAAATCTAATTAAGAGATAGTGCACATATTATTTATGCCACAACGGCACAACATCATAACATTTGAACACAAATTATGTGTAGTTTGTAGTAAACATTAAGCCTTTTATAAACATATGGTAAAAATATACAATTTTTTTTAAATCAGCGTTAGGCATGCTGAACTGGTTACCAAGAGTATATAATACGACGTAAGAGCCGTAAGTACCTTATATCAGGTCAGATCTAGAAAAACGATGCCCGAAGGGGGAGAGTTTTTCTATTTTTTGAGACCAGTTATGAAGGTCGATTATGGCATAATATTGTTTGCACTATCCCTATGTAGCTACATTAATTAAATATTAAATAAAAACTGTCGAATTTAAAATCTCAACTACAGTATGTGTAGCGCTATTATAAACTTTTGCAACGGGCGTAGTACCTTTAGATACTAGTTGGGTTCAACTTATAAAGATATCATTTACCAGTTAACTTTTACTTTGCTTGCTAATTAATTTCGGTTTGCGTAAATTAATTTTCAGCTGTATGTTTACTAACTCCTTTATTACTTCGTTGCACCACTGGCTAACTCAAGTTAAGATAAAGACACGATTTTTGTCATCATTGCCCAAAATTATATTAATTTCGATTTATTTATTTATCTAGATTCCTATTGAGTTGGCCTCTTTCTGCATTAAACGTTATACTCATTTAATTAAATTCTAATCTGAACGGAAATGCATTGATATGTTTACAAATATTTATACAATCAAACCTAAATCTACAATAACCTTCTTAAAGCTAACATATAACAAATAAAATCCTTATCAGAATTAAACAGATTGTTCTCGTTTAATGGTGATAATCAAACGTAAAGTTTAGAGAAATCAAACACAAAAAGTTTTATTTATTAACACAAACAAAAAGGTTCTTACTTATTTTCGTTGCAACTAATGATGTAATGCTGGCGTTTTTTTTGTCCGCTGATAAGAGGCCTCAGAAAAGTTAGAAATTGCTCTTCGGATGATGTCACTTGCCGGCTCCCTGTCACCGTTTTTCTATTGTTTTCCTTATCTTTTCTTATACCCTGTGTAGTTGAATACGCGTCTAATTTTCTTTCATCAATTAATGATTATAGTAAATAATTGTTGGATATATTTCCACTATTCAGTTTTTTCTTATTGTTCAGATTTAACTACAAATAGGTTGCGTAACAAACTGCAAGCTCTTTACAAACCGCAAATGCTTCCTTTTTAAACATCAACAAATTCGAGTTATTCTCAGTTATACTCCGATTTTCCAATTTGGGTCGATTACTGTCTATTATACTTATTGTTCACTACTTAAAGACAATTGATTACGGTTCTGAGATATACAAGACGAGTTATCTTCACTTATTACGTCACTTTTTATTATTTTAATAAGGAAGGTAATTTTTTACTTCTTCCCTATCACCGTTCATTAATTCTTATTTGTAATTTTAACACTTTATAGGGCAGCGTGACTATACAATGTCGCTTAGACTGCGAATTCCAATCGCTTATTTTTTATGCGACCCTTTCTGTTCGCTTATTTATCGCGAGTTCCTGTGGTCGCTCCCTATATGCGACCGACTTAAAAACTGAATATCATGATTATGACAGCATCATCCCTTCCCAACATATTAATGCACTCGCAAATGCCGCGTGTTCAAATATTTTCAAATTGAATATATATATATATATATATATATATATATATATATATATATATATATATATAATTATGGAATAAACTCAAACTTTTCATCTTAATATTAATTACATTCAATTACGAATAAACAATAACCGTTTATTTATCCAGAAAATAATATATAATATCTAATTTCGTATAAGTTAGCGCGAAAATTTGATTTTTCTAAAGCTCCCGTTACAATTATTAATATTTTCTATAAAGTGAATTTTCTCCATGAGTTTGGTAAAATCGTACATGATGGACATAGAGGGTGATCATTTCATAACGCCCCACTTCGAATTTCTCGATATGTCAAAGTTGTCCCAGTCGATAATCGTTTCAGTCATTTTTTTAAAAAATCTTCACATCTCGAGATATCCGAGGTGGGAAGTTTTGAAATGAACACCTTGTATATAATTTTGTTACAATTAAATGTAAATTGTAATGAATATTTAAAGTTCTTCCTTCAACGTTAAAGAACCTGTAATGAATTAGAGCGGGTTTTCATACCAACTAACAACAGCTTAGTAAATGCAATAGAAAGTGCGAATCAACATAGGTCGATAGCGCAAAAGTACGTTAAAGTAAGCAGTAAGTGATTTATTCTCTATAGATTTTTCATTTAGGGTAGGTTGAGATTGAAGTGTCATTGAGTGAAAAAACGCGTTATTTTGAGTTTTGTTTCGATATTTTCTCTAATTTACCATTCTTTTAGATACACACAATGTCTGAAGGAAAGAATTGCTGACTTTTAAGAAATGACAAATAAACCACTTGCAAACGTTAAGGTAAAGCGTCTACCTTTCCTCCTCCTTCCCGACGTCACCTCATTCTTTATTTCCAGAGATATCGCCAAAACACACCCTTGCGAGCCGTGCTCAAATTTCCAAGGCGCGTATTTTTTTGTTACCGGCAAAAACTACATTTTCGAGGTCCCTCGCTCCCCTGCGTGCCTGTAAAGTTTCACCAAAATGCTTCCGACCCCCGCGACGCCATTTTAGTGCAAGTCGACGCCCTACAACAGCGGTACAACGCGGACGAGTGGTGTTTTCCGAATCGGCGCATTCACCCATTCCCGCACGCCAAATTTGTTATGGATCAGTCGAGCCGTCTCAGAGATTTGCCTGCTACGGCGTCGCAATTCAGGGTCTTACCACTTTTCTCCGCGTACTTGCCAATTTCGCGAAAATCCGTCGTTTAGGAAATGCCTCCACGACGCTTCAAAAATTATACACTTCAAGACACTTTTATGTATATCGAATGCAAAAATCAGATCTTGAAAAAGTTGAACAAGTTATGGCCACCGACGGACGGCGCACGAGTTACAAATAATATTTTTTCGTAATCGTTCACCTGAAATTGAAAAAATGTAAAAAAAAATTTTTTGTTTATGCATGGAATGTATTCACTTCCGATTTTAAAAAATGTAATGTGAGTTTCTGCAGTGAAATATCATTTTTAAAACTCATGTGGTTTATTCGCCTAGGCCGTACTTGGCCTCGGCAACTAAATTCCACATAAGTTCAACTTCACTACCTCGGATCATAAATAACTATTAATGTACGTACCGATGCACGTCACAAAATGTTCTTAATAAAAATAATTATGAGAAAACTATATAATATTTGAATTTAAATGACGTTCATACTGTAATAAATTCTAATTAATGATACATCTTTATGATAAACAAAGAGCTCAGAATATTACACAAATTAAAGCGCGACCATTAACTTAAAATATGTAATCATTTTTTTTTCTCTGCGGCGGAAATTATTATCGGAATCGTTCAGAAACAAGCATTACAGTCTCTGTAATGAAAATATTACCTATTAATGATGATTGATTGCTTTTTGAAGAGTTCTGTAAGGGACACTCCAGTTATTTAGAGCAATGTTACCTGGTACTACAATACTCCACTAACATAGCCTACTACATTACAACAAAATTGTGAATGGACAATATGTAAGATGTTTACCAGATTGGAAACATTAAGTATGCAAATATTACGAAAAGTGTACACTGCGGCCCTTAATTTTTATATTTGTATTGTAAAACTAAAATTGAAGTTGAGTACAGCAAGTGCTCTAATCAAATTACTTATTAAATTGTTAAGCCTCCATTACACAGTGAAACAAGATTGTAACCAAGTTTCACTACAGTGAGGTACGGCTTAGGTACTCGGAACCTCTTTCTTCGTGCATATTTCATTAGCGTTGACAGACAGAACCTAGCGAGAGAGAAAAAGTAAAGGGTCGATTCCTTCAATTTGTTGTAATGTTATTTTCGAAGTTAGAACAAAATTAGTTTAACATTATTCAGGAATTTTTTAACGTAGCAGTAATGATTTTCTAGCCCTTTCCATAACCTCACGGTAACTCAAAGTTAATTTTTTTTATTGACGGTATTGTAGGCCATGGTTTAAAAAAATAGCTCTTTTACAAGCTTTCCGAAACTATATGCTATGCCATAGTTATTTCCAATAATAATTTCAACACAAAATTGTTTGTTCATTAATACACACTTTTATTGTAATAAACAAGTAAAAATATACTCGACTATGAAAAACTTGAAAGATAAGCTTAATCAACATGTAAAGAAAACATTAAACAAAACAAAGAACCCATTGAGATTGAACAAAAGTTACAAATATTGTTCCAAGTGCATGAAACATACACATATTGCATCTCCTTCTCAAAGGATTTCTAGTAGTTGAATGCTTAAAACATTCTTTCCATTTTTTCCTGTAATTCTGACTCGCTGTGGAGGAATATTTTTAAATTTTAGTTTTTAAAATGCGCCGCAAGAAGAAATCCAATGTATTTAAGTCAGGTGGACGTGTTGACTATTTTATGGGGCCCTGCGTCCCCGTCCAGTTATTAGAAAGAATGTAATTTAAATACTGTCGAACAACTAACGCATTATAAACCGGGGCACCACCCTGATGCAAAATATCCGTTCGTCTCTATTCTACAGAAGTACTGTCAAGAAAATCTTCCAAGTTCGTTGTGCAGCTCCCAATCTTGTCAGTTAAAAAAATAACAAAACTGTGGAAATAATAGAAGGCTTTGTAAACAGCATGCATCTAAATTTTAAAGATTTAGCTTGAATAGTTTCGAAATAACAAGGTCGGTTCCCACATTTGGTACGCACTATATATATATATATATATATATATATATATATATATATATATATAGTAATCTTTGGTCACTTTATAGAATTAGCATTCATGATTTTTTTTATAAAATATAATTCCCCCGAATGGGATTCGAAAGCATATCATCTCGTTGACTAGGCGAGTGCTCTACCAACTGAGCTACAGGGGTTATGAATTCCACTTGATAGAAACTTAATATGTATATAAATTATTCAATTATATATATATATATATATATATATATATATATATATATATATATATATATATATATATATATATATATATATATATATATATATATATATTAGGTTTTTCAACTTTCAGTTGGATTATAAACTTGATATTTTTAGCTACACTGGGTGTGCCAAAAGTCGCCTAAATGAAAACCTTCATTTTTTCTCACATAGTTCAATTCGCCTTCTAATTAGACTTAGACAACCTAAGTTATGTTATCTATTATAGTTTTTGACGTATGTGGATTTTTCTGTAAAAAATTATCGCCTTAGTAGTTTACGAAAAAAATTGTATCTCGCAAACCGATGTAAGTCAGAAACCCAAATTTGTGGGACAGTTCGCTGGAAGTGCAGGCTAACTCTTGATGTCCCATCCATGGTTTCATTTTGTACCATATGGGCGCAAGCGATTTTCAAATTTCGCATTCAAAAATTGTCAAAAACTCAATTTCTTCAAATGGTCAAATGGCACCTACTATTTTTTATACATTTTTTATGCAATAAAAAATACCTTTCGTTTAAATTTAATGAGGAAATACGTTACAAATATTTTTGAACGGGCTGACTGTAGTAGATTTTCAACAATATACTGCACTTCATAATTTTAACTAACATGTCTGTATTTTCTGAGAAAATCATTCACTACAAAACATAAAATTAAACCAAATATTGCATGTAATCAAAACCAACTAACGCTGCAAAATCAAAATTGCCATGGAGAACAAATAAAGTGCTTTGGAAACCAACGTAAACAAGAATTGTCAAATAATAATTTTGGTTTGTTGTGCGTTAAGTTTATCTTTAGCTTATAATGTTTTATAGTGACGAAGAAAGGTTAAATTTATATCAGTGTTATCTCCAAAATAACAAAATCATTGCACTAACTATTAGAGCATATCGTCAAAAGTATCCGAAAAGAAGAATACCGGAAAGATCCATATTTGAGCGAATTTAACGAGATCTCGAACAGAATGGTGTTTTAAAATATACAAAAAGAAATAAACCTAAAAATATCTTGGAAGATGAAACGCAATTAAATATATCAAAATTTCGAAGAATTTACAGAAAATTCCATCAGAGATACAGAAAAAGACTTATATATTGCTAGAACCGTTTAAGTTCGCTAAATTACAACACTTAGAACCTAACGATCATATTCTACGCTTGGAATATTATAACTTAATGATGGATCGTCATTTTCGTGACCCTAATTTTTTTAACAAAATTTGTTGGACGGAAGAATCGATATTTACTACCTCGGGGATATTTAATAGAAAGAATACTCACTATTGGTCTCAAGAAAAGAAACACAATAACAACATACAAGCAGCAAGGTCGCCGTGCGATTTACAGGAATCAAATAATAGGTCCTCTAGTTCTGGATAACTGTTTAAATGGTGCGAGGTACCTGGGGCTACTGACTAACAATATCAGACCGTTACTAGAGGTCAATGGTAACATAAATAATATTATTTACCAAATGGATGGACTCCCTTGCCATAACATCATTCAAGAAATTATTTAAATGAAAACTATGCAGAGGTCGTTGGGCGAAATGGAAATATTCGTTGGCTTCCGACGTGTTCAGATTTGACCCCTCTGGACTATTTTCTGTGGGGAACATTAAAGGATAAAGTTTATAAAAATAAACCTCAAGATGTTGATGGAATCGAATAAGGGAAGAAATTCAAAATACCAATGAAAGTGCTGCAGTAACTTAAGAAAACTAGAAGTCTTTAATTTTTCGTTTTGTATTAGGTATAGTTTATTGGTTCTTTCGTTATATGTATTTGTTTTGTTAGTTTTTACATATTAATTAATTTGTAATTAAATGTTCACTATTAACTTAACTTCTTGCTACTTAATAGTTCACAAAACTTATCGTATTATTAAATTTCTTTATTTGTTAAAATATCGTAAGTCGTTGAAATAAAATATTAAATATTATTGTTATATTGAACATACGTATTTTATTTTACCTATCATTTGGGAGAATGATTTTCCCAGAAAATACAGACATGTTAGTTAAAATTATAAACTACAGTATATTGTTGAAAATCTACTACAGTCAGCCCGTTAAAAAATATTTGTAACGTATTTCCTCATTAAATTTAAACGAAAGGTACTTTTTTTGCATAAAAATGTTTAGCAGCGAATATTTTCTAAACGGCTAGAGATGCTTATAGGCTATTTTATACAACGTTACCTTAATTTTTTGTGAACAATCGAAATCGGCAATGATATACAGGGTGTTTCATTTAAAATTATCGACTTATAGGTGATTTTATATATCCCCATCGGATCAATTTCTGACATCACCCTGTATAATTTGTAGCCAAAGTAAACAACTAGAATTATATATTGTGGATTGTCTGTAATATAAAAATGGCAGATTCACCAAATATGATATACTTATACTTTTTCCTACTACCATAAATAAATACGTTTTTAGCAATAAAATAAATAAAACGGCTATTCAATCCTAAACGACGAGAGGAATTCCTATCCAAAATAATATACAGGGTGTCCCATTTAATTTTTAAGAGTTGATTCCTGACCATGAAAAACTGAGCACCCTGTATACATGCAAGGTATATAATATAAAAGTTCCCTTAAAAACAATAACACTTTGTATTTAACTTTTTTTCCTAAACAGAATATCTTTCGAGATAAGGGAATAGAGGATCTTATGTGGGACACCCTGTACATTTAATCAAAATTGCAACTTACATGCATGAACACATTTAATAAAATTTATAAGCAAGTAGTAATTTATTTCAAGCAAGATACAATTATTTTTAACTACAATAATATATTTCCATGTCATTGAATGACAATGTAGGTACACAAACATTGTTCAAACTTCTAAAACTTTTACAGAACAATTATTTCAATTGAGTATTATCACAAACTCACAAAAAGACGCTTAAAACTTTCAAACGCCAAAATGTCAAACATCATGTACTCGAAAACAATCAATAAAAAATGATTAAACTAAGTATGCATATCTTGTGTACTTTTCGCGAATTTGTGTTCTTTGGGTTTACTTTTTACAATTTTTACTTAATGCTTTAGTATATTTTTAAAATAGTTATTTGTATTACAAGACCAGAAAAGGGTGTTTGCGAGTACGAGTAAACTTTGCAGTCTCGGCCTGCAAATTTATGAGTACTCGCAAACCATTTTATAGCAGAGTGATACACAAGATTTTTGTGCTGACGTCAACAATTGTTATTAAAATCAATAAACAAAATGGTTGTACTTTTTAAAATTTCGTACCTGTTGAAATTAAGTTGGCGATACTGACTACTGACAATAACCAATATAACCTAAAAAATAGAATTGCGAAATTATTCATTACTCGATTTTGAAGGTTCCTTAACAATTTGTTGACTTTATAATAATTTATAGATGTAATTTGTAGTTTATAAGGAACCAATACGGACATAATAACGGATGGGTACACGTACAATATAACATAATTAGGCTTTGTGTTATGTCGAATATTCTATCAGTTTTGTCACTACAACGAATACAAACTGTAATTTACTATTTTGGTGACCTAGACCGGAAAACGCATAGTTTCCGGACGCATTTGCGGTCTACAGATGCCATATTACAGGAAGAAGGCCCAAAAATTATATTCTATTATAATTATATTAAAAAAGAACGAGATATTGTGTAGAACTTTAAAAACAATAATTATGGTTAGTTGGTCGGATTGTGGAAGTTATTACAACGTTACATATAACAATTTCTTAAACGTAAGTATTAGATCTTGATTGTATATTCCCCTTTATTTAAAAATTTAGATTTAAAATTTGAAAACTTAACTGTCAAACATAAAGATAGATTAGATTCCGTTCATGACATACGCGTTTCAAGACGGTGGTCACCTAGTAGGTCTTATCAGTAGTGAAATCAGAAATCATATCTGTTTGTATGTTTTTATATGAGTATTATATTTATAAAAATACATTTACGAAAAATCGTAATCGTAATCGTAACGATGCACATCTTTGTGTACTGAATCAGTACTAATTAAAGTATAGACAGTTGTCCGAAAAATCTTGAAAGAGAAATGTACGGTTAGTTTTGTCAGAAATAGAAAAACAGACTGGAATCCATTGAATAGCAGTGTACTATATTCACTTCATTTTACTGAAAAATATTTTGATAGTACCTCCCTAATCAAAGCGAGGTTGTTGCTGTTTCGACCATTGACATTGATAGACTGAAATATGTAAGAGAGATTTTATATTCTTTTCATTTATTAAATATTCTTGAACATATTTACTCCCTACTATTTTTTCAATCATATTATGTATCATTTTGTTACAGGTCTCGATATATAGTCAACTGCACTTCAGAATATTGTTAATGAAGGGCATCATAAATCTATATTTATTTAAATATAAGAATTAATTTTATTTGTAGAAATACAGTACGTGATGATAAAGTAATGAATTTAATACAAAGTGATTCTGTCTAAAAGTTAATAAATGTTTAATACTTTGTTCTCCGTTGTTAAATTTTTGCTTCCTTGATAATTCTTTTAGAGTATTGATAGGTTTTTGGCTGAACATTGGAACAAATGCTAGTTTATACTTTTTTTAATAGAAATTGTATTTTAACACGTTGTGTAGTACATGTGGTAGATACATGATCGATGTCACGGAAGATCAGCATGTACCACATGTGATACATGCCACATTGAACATTTAATGTGTTAAGAGGGTCACGCAACATTTTGCAAGAAGGGCTTTTACCAAAAAAAAAATTTTTTTTTATTTGCACTTACAAAATGGTTTTGCATAAAATTGTCGTGCTGAGGATGTTTCCAAGAACTAAACCTACATGCAATCAGTACCCAATTACGTACTTTAGAATTAGTCGCCCAAACTGTCTATGCTATGATAGGAATCATTTGACAGACAGTAAACACTGGAAAACATAAATTCACGGTAGCTATATGCACCTTCCATTCTGGTCAACTGATTTTAGTAGAAATACTCTTTCCTGCAACGTCCTTTTACCTCGTTTTAAAATCTTGGGTGGTTATATGTTTTATTTTCTATTAGTTAAATCATAAAGTTTGAATTTGTACAATTTGTCAGGTAAACGTAATCTACAAACAGATTAATCAGGGTTTTTTACACCAAAAAAGTACGAAACACAGGAAAATTGGCAGATATACAAAGCCAGGCGTGTTCAGATGTGTTAATTCCTAGCATATTCAACTATTCGCCAAGGAATTAAGACTTCTTTAGCTTAGAACAGGTCCTGAAGACCTATTATGACGTGTAACATGTTAATAACTTCTATGTACGACGATTGATTTGCGTCAAACTATTATGAACTGAGAAATTGTTCGCCATATTGCAATTTTTATTTATTGCCAAATTATTAGAGCAAGTTTCGTTAAATACTATGACGTCAAAATTATTTTGTAGTAGTAAGAACTCTTAGTGCTATGTTTTTATTAGCTGATGATTGTGGAAGTGGGAGTGGGCCTCTAGACATACCCTACAATTGAACACTACCAATTCTTTGAATGAAAATGTTCCTAATGTTTTCATAGGACTTATCCTTACCCTTTCAGATAGCGTTGCTTCCGCAGAAAGAAGCTTTTCACAACTGACGTTGATTAAAATTATTTGAAATACCCAAAAATTAAGTTTTTAACCTAAAATTAACACTAAAGATTAATTTAACCATTGAAATTATAAACATTCTGAATGTACGACATGAGTAAATATTTGCATTTAGGAGAGTGGGTAGAGGGCGCCAGGGCACCTTGCCCGGGTAAAAAATTTGACTTAAGCTATCACTGATCCCTGCAATACCATTTTTCATGTATGAGATGAAAATGGTCATGTTAATCTCTGAAGTAGGTACGGCAAATTTAATATATTAAATACGTTATTACTGATCGTTTTATCACACCGAACTTTGCTTGATGTTAAATTCTAAAGTATTTAACATTAATACTCTACAGGACAACCAAAGAAAAATTTAAAACGTTTAATGAGACGACATTTAATTTAATGAAAAGATAAAATTTTTAAGGGTTGGATTAATAAAGTCTAAAATTTCATACAGCCCTGGAGAGGCACAACACCTTGTACAGTTCCAAATACAAAAAATTAGTTATACAATCTAGTATTTTTATTTTGTACCCATACTTTTATCAATATCAAAATAATATTTATAATTCAACATGTATCATGTACCACATGTAATACATTTAATGTGTTGAGATGCGTCACGCAAATTTTCTAAGAAGGGCTTTTATACATCTTTAATTCTGGTGAACTCATATTGGTGGAAATACTCTTTCCTACAAGATTTTATGTTCAAAGGATTCATATGCAGTAAACATGTCTATTTCAAACTCGGATAACTTGATGTTTGTGTCATTTTCCCTTGTGTCATTCCGTTACGTCCTTTCACCTCGTTTTAAAATCTTGGGTGGTTATGGTTTATTTTCTATTAATTACAACACAAAGTTTGAATTTGTACAATTTGTCAGGTAAACGTAATATACAAATGTGAGACTTAAGACATTGATCAGACTTTTTTACACCAAGAAAGCACAGAACATAGTAAAAAAAATTGTCAGATATAGAAAGCCAAGTGGGGCGGGATTTTTATATTTTGTGAAGGACTGTAAAGTGACTACAGCAACTCCATTAATGTCACTCGAGAGACAATTAATTTCAAGTCAGCAAAGGATGTTAATTCGAAAACATGTTGGTGGTGATTTGAATATCAAGACTACAGGAATTACGTAAATTTTCAACTCTTCATGAAAATCTGGCTTCTTTTTAATGAAATTTACATTTACGGCGCTAGCGTATGATGCTAAACTAAAGCGACGTTACAACAAAATTAATCTAAAAAAATAAACGAGTACAATAATTTTTTTTAGATATCTGTATGAAGTATCGAATTTTGACACATCTATCCAAAAGACCCTGTATTTATCAGTTAGGATTATATAAATAGTTATCATAATTGACACTACAAGTACAGATAAACCGTGCTACATGCAAAATAAACATTAATTAAGCGGCATTTACAAACGCTCATTTATTTACACAATCTTTACAACTTGAAGATTATGGAGTATTCAAAATTGATTACAATTACGTAACAAACTCGCTTTAAATTGTATGACAGCCCCTGTATGTAGCTTTAATCCAGCATTCTTTAAGCTATTAAAAGCAAATCATTAGCAATGTGTTAAAAAAATTAATTTTTTGTATTTTGAGCTATACAAGGTGTTGTGTCTTTCCAGGACTGTATGAAATTTTCGACTTTATTAATCCAACCGTTACAAATTTTAACTTTTCATTAAATTAAATTTCGTCTCATTAACCGTAGTTTTTAAAAGTTTCTTTATTAATGTTTACACATCTTTGTCTAAAATCGTAAATGATGTAATTGTCTAAATCAATTGATAAATTTTAATACTTTAAAATGAACATCAAAGTGCGCAATGATAAACCGATTAGCAACAATGTATCAAATTCGTCGTACCTGCTTCAGAGGTTAACATGACTACAATTTTCGTGTCATATATGAAAAATGATATTGCAGTGATCTGGTGCAGCTCAAGCCAACTTTTTTATTCAAGCATGGTGACGGTTTGCCCCCCCCCCCCCCCCAAACGCAAATATTTACAAACGTCATACATACAGGATTTTTATAATTTCAATGGTTAAATTAATCTTTTAGTGTTAATTTTAGGTTAAAAACTTAATTTAGGGTATCTCAAATTTTGATCAATTTCAGTTATGCAAGCTTCTTTCTAAGGAAGCAACACTCACTAGAATAGTGAGGGCGATTTTAAATGCTATGAAAAACAGAAAAAGTTTCATTTAAAGAATTGGTATATCCAGAAACCTACTCTTACTTCAACAATCATCTATATATATATATATATATATATATATATATATGTATGTATCTTTTGAACGGTTTTACTTATACTAATGAAATTTGGAGGGTGAATATAAACGGATATAAGCTTCTCAACTAGTCATGACAAGTGACGTCACAGAGCCACAGTGACCAATAATTTTAAATAGTACCTTATGGCAAGTGACATCTCGTTTGAAAGGTATTAAAATTACCTATTCAGTAATACTAATTTTGTTAGGGTTTAGGTTGATTTTGATAGAAAAATTAAAAAACACTAAAATTATAGTTTGGCATTTAATTAACCAAGATTGTAAAGTCTGCCTCTGGTTAATTGTCAAAAAAGTTGATGTTTTTTAATTCTCTCGTTGTTTTTACTTTGATAAGTTTTTATACCTTGACTATTCAGTTTAATTATTCTTTAATGGTACGTACGGTAGCCGACAAAGTAGCAGCCATCTTAATAATTGGTGAATGTAGAAACAATTTCCATGCAGCGGAACGTCTTTTTAATGAGAGGTACCACGATCGCCCTATATCGAAGACTTATTTGAGGGAACTTCTTTAGAAGTTTGAAGCAACCGGTAGTGTTCAAGATGTCAAACGATCTGGTCGACCAGCAATTAGTGACGACAAAAAAATCGACATAATTGCAGAAATGTTAGTACATCCTACTTCTTCTACAGCCCAAGTTGTGTCTATCTGTGAAGTCAGTCAAAGGACAGTACATAGGGTGTTGGCTAAAAACAAATTTCATCCATACAAATTAAAAATGTTGCACCAAATTTCAGATGATGACCCCCAACGAAGATTAGAATTCTGTGAAAATATGTCCAATCAAATTATCCAACACCCAGACTACATAAAATCAATTTGTTTTAGCGACGAAAGTACTTTCTTCCTCAATGGAAACGTTAACACACAAAATGTGAGATATTGGAGTGACACAAATCCTCAAATCTATCGTGAAAAACATACTCAATTTCCAGAAAAAGTAAATGTTTGGGCAGGTATTTTGGGAAAACACATAGTTGGACCTGTTTTTCTCAATGCTAACTTAACCGGTGAAGTGTATCTAGAGATGTTACAAAACGCAGTTGAACCGTTAATTCTTGAAATTTTGGAAGATAATCTAGATGAATTCGGCAACTTGGAAATAACGTTCCAACAAGATGGTGCTCCTGCACACTATTATGGTGCAGTAAGACGTTACTTGGATGAAGAATATCATGGCAGATGGATTGGACGACGAGGTCCGATAGAATGGCCAGCTTGGTCACCAGACCTGACACCATTAGATTTTTTTCTGTGGGGGTACTTAAATCTAAGGTTTACGCTACAGTACCTGGCAGTACGCACATTTTGAAACAAAGAATTGTTGAAGAATGTAGAGCAATTTCCGCAGACACATTTGAACTACTACGACAAGAGTTTAGCAATAGGATTCATTACTATCAGGAATTAAGTGGAGCACAGTTCCAACATTTACTGTAAGAATTGGTCCTTGAATCTTGACTTAATTAAATGCCAAACTATAATTTTAGTATTTATTTAATTTTTGTATCAAAATCAACCTAAACCCTAACAAAATTAGTATTACTGAATAGGTAATTTTAATACCTTTCAAACGAGATGTCACTTGCCATAAGGTACTATTTAAAATTATTGGTCACTGTGGCCCTGTGACGTCCTATATGACTATTACGCCACTTGTCATGACTAGTTGAGAAGCTTCTGAAGCTTATATCCGTTTATATTCACGCTCCAAATTTCATTAGTATAAGTAAAACCGTAAAAATATACAAGGGGACTTTTAACTAGGACTATATATATATATATATATATATATATATATATATATATATATATATATATATATATATATATATATATATATATATATATATATATATATATATATATATATATATATATATATATATATATATATATATATATATATATATATATATATATATATATATATATATATAGCCGCTGGTCCTAGAGACATGAAATTTGGAGGGTGTGTTCTTTGTGAAGTTATGCATCCACTTAAGAGTTTTTGGAAACCCCTAAGAGGGCGGAAATGGAGGGTTGAATTTTTTGTGAAACTTCATTCTATGGGTCGATTGACTCGAATGAAAATTTTAATATTCAATATTCGATTAAAATTATGAGACACGTTTAGATTTAAATATAGCCCCACTCCCCTGCTGAGATCACAGCAACGCGCGACGAGTACGGCTAGTCAAGTAATAAAAAAATAGCACTAAGTGTTCTTAGTACTGCAAAATAATTTTGACGTCATAGCATTTAGCAATATTTTTCAATAGCATTACCATACAATACAAATTTGCAACATAGCGAACAATTTCTCAGCCCAAAATTTGACATCGTTAGCACCATTCATCTGTAAAGTTCGATGCAAATCGATCGTTGCACATAGAAGTTATTAACATTTTACAGATCTTCAGGAAGAGAAATAACTTGATTGATAAAATAATTTTAATATCCATGGGCACAGCTTCATGATTTAAGCTAACTTTATCTTAATTCCCTGAGGAGTAGTTCAATTTGCTACATACGAACACGCGCAAAATTTTGATAACCTTGACCTTGGGCTCAATAGGCCCATCGAATACAAAGATAGGAGGTGCACATCTTTCATAGCCATGCTATCCATTGGTGAAAACTGATTTAAAAGAAATTCAGCGTTGTTCCCGTAATCACGAACACGGACAGACGGATGTATTAGGCCATAGTGACAAGACGAAATCATAAGTCTACAAATCAAGTCTACATGTTCCGGGAATTGGTAAAAACAGTTTTTTTTATCTTTTTCGGATACATTTATTTTATTGCCTTCGAAATAACATCCATCTGAAGTGATGCACATATGTCCATGATTAACCCATTCATCGATACACTTTTCATAATCCGATTATCTATGCTAGAAAAGTTCTTTCCATGAAGCGGTAATTTGCTTTGAGAACAGGAAAAGGGTGCCATATCCGGACAATACGGTGCTTGTTGGATTGTATTTACTGCGCGTTTAATTAAATAGTCGTCCATAATGCGTGTGAGAGAGAGAGAGAGAGTGTTACCATGGTGCAAAATCCAAGAGTTATTTTTCCATAATTCCGGTCGTTTTCTACGCACAGTGTCTCTCAAACGCCTGATTACGGCCACGCAATACACTTTATTGACTGTGTAACCCGTTGGCACGTACTCGTAACGAACAACGGTTCGATGATCAAAGAAAACTGTGAGCCCAACATTCATTTTTGATCAACTTTGACGCGCTTCCCTCGGTTCCGGTTCATTTTCATAGCACCACTCGGATGACTGTTGGCTAGCTTCGATATCATATTTGTAAACCCATATTTCGTCACCAGCACTTATGTGTTTCATCATGGTAGGATCGTTTTTTATCTCTGAAATCTTCTCCTGGGCCTTTCGGAACTGTCTTTGAACGAAATTCAGGTTTTTGGCACAAGTCATGCAGCAACGCGTTTCATGCCCAAAATATCCAACACATTATGCTACCCCGATCCATACGTGATATTGAGCTCACCAGTTATCTTGCATGACAATTTTCGAGGACGATTTCCTGAACTTGTTCAACGTTATCATCGGTTGTCAATGTCGAAGGGCGTCCACTACGAGGTGCATCTTCAACTTCTTTGGTACCTTTTTTGATATATCTCTCGTATGCTGGTGTTTCAGACAGAGCAGAGTCTCCGTAGGCTTCCTGTAGCATTTTTAATGCATTGGCACAAGAAATTTTGTTGGAAACGTAACTTCCATTTTGAAATACGACGAAGTGCACAAACTAGATTGATATAAAGAGACGCCAAATAACTACTAGTGATACAGATGGCGCTCACGTTTGACAGAATGTCGGGGAAAGGTTTACCAACCTGGGGAAAAAATCATTTAAAATACAAATTCTTGGAAGTTTTTGATCATAGTAATATGCTTTGCCTAACCTAATCAAATACGCCCTCAAATGTTGGCGGCGTTTATGTTGATTTAAAGTACAGACTCTCCGTTCTACTCTCTAACGTCAACTGGTTTTTAAGAATGTGTGTAGACGACCCAAAACCGATTTTGGAGTCCATTGTGACAGGACGTGAAACAATAGTTGTGTTTTATGATCCTCTACTCAAAAGGTTATTGACAGAATCTCGGCGATCCGATGAAGCTCATTCCAGAAAGGTGAAAGTCATTTAATCAACGAAAAAGGTTATGGAGACTATATTTATGGATTGTAAGGGTGCTTTACACTTTGCAGTATAACTGTCATCGGCACATATTATGAGCCTATGTTACATACATTGAGAGACAATATTCGTACAAAACATGACAATTACAAGATGTGTTCGATTATTGCACAATAATGCACCTGTCCAAACAGCCGCATTTTACAAGTTGTCATGCGCATTCGACTCTCAAGAATAGGAATATGCATCTTATAGTCCGCACATAGCTCCTAGTAATTATTTTATGTATTACGTATCGGTGATATTTCTAAAAAATTTCTGTAAGTTGGCAAAATTGGCTGACATTTCCCTGACAAATTCAGACGCAGAAAATTCCCTTTCACCATTATTAAAGTTTTCAAATTTCACAAAATTGTTTCAGCATCTTTAACAATTTTAATAGATAATATTACTACTGACGAAGTAAGTGTTATCGAAACGTTTCTATTGTATTACATTAATATACAAATACACCATTAAAAAACCCAAAAAAGATAAGTATTTTAATATGTGTAATAATGGTGAAAGATACATAAATTCTGGACCACGTCATTTTGAACTTGCAAAAGTGATTGGTATGTGATTCAAAAGTGACTGTGACGCAACTTCCGCTGAAACTTCGGTAACTGTAATATTTTGTGTGTAGTACAGAGGTTTGGCCTTCAACAAATATTCGTAGGACGGTACAAAAATAGCCCCGACTTTTTTGGTAGATTTCTGATGCTTTGGTATGATTTTTTTGATAGTTTGGAATCAATTACTAAAGCACGTGCTTCATCGCCGGATAATTCTCTTGGTAGTGGTTTCTCCGCATAGATGGTATTTTATCACCAGAAAAATTTCTTTCTGAGTGTACTGTAGTTTGGAAGATTGTGATCCTGTGATAAAAGTAAATATTTATTCCACATTTATCAGTAACTTGGCCTGATATATGATACATTTTTGTTTAATCTGTTCTATGATAAATTTTTTCCATAAATAATTAATTAAATAATTTGTTTATAACCAGTACAACACTGACAATATTATTTAAATCGAATTTTGAGTAAATACTCACGCTCAATGTAATAATAAAAACATTGGTTTGTATAAAAAAAATTGCATAGAAAAAAGCATAAATTGAATTAAGACACCCGCTATATAGATTCGAATTATTAAAATACATATCAACACCCTGTTCTCTACGCGACAAAAGGCTTGAAGGAAACGATTCTTAAAAAACCGCAACGACCCATTTCCCTTGACGCAAACCAGTGTTTAAGTGTGTGCGACCGCAATGTAATAAGTATTACATGGAGAATATAATTCACATGTAACACGGTACATTTTTGATTACTTTCATTGGTTAAAATACAAAAACAAAATCGCAAAATAGGCTATCAAATCGGTGATAATTTTATCAACGCATGTTACACGCATACCACTCGTTAAAACCTTTAGAAATTTACATCGGTTTTAAATCGAGCGATCACCGATGATACTCATAACACTAGTTATATTATCCCCGAAAATAGCAAAGAGTAGGAGCAAATTTTTTTTTAATTTTCCTAATTAACACACCTCAACCTGTATTTCCAAATTGAAAACGACGCGGAATCTCACTTTTGAGATGTTTTTTGATAATCTTTTTTCAAATAGGATTTTTGTAACGTTACAAATGTATCTCATACATTATTAACAAACATATTGTAGTGCAAAATTATTATACAAACCTTTAACAATTTACCCTCTATATGGAAACACTGAAAACAAGCATTTGAACTAAAAGTTGATATCACTTATGAAGGAGCAAATATTTTGATATTTTAAGCCCTATCGCGCAAGTACGTTACAATCACAAACGTCGCGTGTATAATCATGATGTAAAAAGACCAGGTGTAGCATTGCGCATAATAGCCGAAAAAAGAATAGACGACAGCCAATCAAATTTTTATCCAAAATGTAGCGCCATATTTAATGGCAGAATTCGCCACACTCTGTGACGAAAAATTAAAAAAAAATTAAAAAATTTTTAATATATAATACAAAATTATGATAATCATAAACTAATAAAAATATACTGACTTCCATAAAAATTGCAACACCTAGAATTTATTGAACGATTTTATTGAAATTTTCGTCAACGATGTCTTTCATTAGAACAAATACACGATTAAAATTTGAAAACAAAAGAACAAAAACTAAAAATGTTTTTTCTATAATGAGTTGCTCCGCCACGATTTGTAATGCACTCATTTAGACGGCGTGGCATGCTATCAATCAAGTGAACTATAGCAGCCTGTGGTATATCAACCCAAGCTTCTTGAATCCGTAGCCGGAGATCGTGTAAATTATCTGGAGGGTGTGGTAAATTACCCAGTCACCTACCGACCTCATCCCATACATGTTCAATGGGCGACAAATTAGGTGACCGAGCAGGGCATGGGAGGACGGCAATGTTAGCTTCTTCCAAAAAACGTGTTGAAGGCCTTGCCGAATGAGGGCGTGCGTTATCCTGTTGGAAAATGGGATTTTCCAGCCCCTGAAGATATGGAAGCGCAACGGGTTCAAGCACAATGGCAATATAACCAGCGGCGTTTAAGTTGCTATCAATGAAGACCATCTGCTACCGTAACATATTGCACCCCATATCATCACTCTTTGTATGAGGGCTGTGTTGCGTTCCACAAAACATTCCTGTTCTGGTATCCGATCAGAGCAGGTCGTTAAATTAGAACTAATTACTCTGTAATTAACTAGTAATTTAGTTAAATTCGATTTACCGGCCGGTATCAACCCAACGATGCCGCGCCATAGACCGGGCCGAGAGGTCTACGACGACGACGGGTGCCTCTGGGTCGACACCGAGGATTTCAGGGGACGTCAGCGACTAACGAGATATGGTACGGTTGCAAGCCAGGCAACCTACCATCAACAAGTACCGCCAGCCCGATAGCGTCGCTTCTGTCCCTTCCGTGGAAGGGCGCCAGAAGCGACGCGCCATCCGCTGCCACCGCTCAGAAGAGGAGAAGGCCGAAGAAGACACCACCGCCCGCAGAAGACGTCGCCCCGCCAGCCGAGGCAACAATCAGAGCAGCACCGCCGCCGCAAGCCGCCGTAGCCGCCGAAGAGAAGAAGAAGTGAAGACCCCGTCCTGGATCCACCAGCCCCGATGACTTCGTGGCGCAGAAGAAGAGGCCGAAGAAGGAGACCGTCCGCCCGCCTACGCCACCACCGACGAGCAACGTGTACCAAGCCCTGGAGCAGTACACGGACACCGCCACAGCGATGGAGCAGACCGCCGCAGCAGAGACCAGGGAGAAAGTACCCCGGTAATCCTTCGTCAGAGGAGAACTGGGTTGCTTTCTCTCGCGAACTCGACCGGAAGAAGATCGCCTTCACCAGGACCAAGGCAACCTTCGAGGGAATGATACAGCCTGCCTCACTCCAGGACCGAGACAGGCTGATGAGGTATTCGATAAGTGTGGTACGCAGTACCACACCTATCAGGCAAGGAGCGAGCGTCTTGCCAAGCTAGTAATACGTGGCGTGCCCGTAGAGCTATCCGAAGCGGATGTAAGCTCCGATTTGACGACGCAAGGAATTAATACAGTTTCTTGTTTCAGGATGAAACAGCGAGGCCGAGCGATCCCCCTGGTTTTGGTACACCTACCGAGCGAGGAGGACAAGAAGAGGATCCGGGAGGTGAAGCACGTCGCCCGCCTCCGAGTCACCGTCGAGGACCTGAGGCGGAAATCCGACATCGGGCAGTGTCACCGGTGTCAAGGTTTCACGCACAGCGTTGCTGCAGGGCGGCAGCACGCTGTGTGAAGTGCGCCGGTGATCAACACAGCAGTCAATGCACTTTACCCCGTACCGACCGGGCTATGCGTTAACTGCGGTGGGACCACTGCAAGCTACCGTGGATGCCCGAAGTTCTCGACCTCCGCAACGGAAGAAGATGGAAGCACCGCAGTGACCGCCGAAGAGGACACCACCGGCGCCCTCCTCGACTCGGACCGAGTCAGCTACGCCGTGCGACGGCAGGCAGGCTGAGAAGGCGGAAGTACCGAAGTGGCTCCCGCCCGTTACTCCGCCCAATCAATCTGCCTTAGGGTTCGACTCTATTGACCTTCCTCGGAGGGCTCAATATGAAGAAGGCCCTACCTGTCATCCGTAAGGTGGCAGAGGCACTCGCTAAGGTGGAATCTGCGACTGACTTGTGGGGGGTTTTCCTCTCACAGTCAGGAGGTGGCTACCCTTTTAGGGTAAACACACGACGGTCCGGATCGAAGTCTGGCGCCCGAGATAAGTATTTAGTATCGATTTTTTAATTACTTAATTTCTGTTCTGTAAATATCGATAGTGTTACACTTCACTAACACATATTTCTTTTATTTCAGATAAGCAACCTAGCGACAACAGGACAGCCCACACAAGGAAACACCAATCCAAACGCAACACCACACAACACCCGCTTTTTTTTCTTTGAACAACCAACAACAACGCACTCAACACCGCCATCAGGCGTTCCAAACACAAGAAAACCAACAATCCACGCACTTCCACGCGCTGAAGAGGACGAAGACTCCTGAGCAGCGCACCACCAACACATACACGTTTTATATTTAGTATTTTATATTGTATATAGTATTAAGTGTAAAATGTAATTATCCATGAATTGTTAAAATCTAAAATCTTTAATAAACGAGTTAACAAAAAAAAAAAAAAAAGTTCCACAAAAAATGTTGAATTTTTACGTTCTCCACGCATCCGTCTGACCCTCCTACGACCATCGTGGGCCCACAAACAAAATCGGGACTCGTCACTAAACACAATTCGATGCCATCCTTGCGCCCAATTCGCTCTTTCGTTGCTCCATTCTAACCTGCGTAGACGGTGAAGTGGTGTAAGAGGAAGACATAAAAATGGACGATATGAACGCAGCCCATAAGACCTTATCCGGCGATAAACAGATAACACTGACATTCTGGGTCTTATACCTCTCATCCAATCATTTGCAATCGATCGAGTTGTTGAAAATCTGTCTCTTGTGGCCAAAAGTCTTAAGCGACGTTCTTCGCGATTTGTAGTCCTGCGGGGACGTCCAGATCCAGGGCGACGTTGTTGCACCCCTTCCTCGAACCATTTGGACCAACATCTCAATACCGTTGAAACATTTCGGTTTACACGCAATTTCTCTTAGCGAAAGTCCGGCCTCTCTCATGCCAATAATACGGCCACGTTCAAAATCAGCCAATTGGGAAAAATGTTGATGTTGACGTACTCTTGGCATTGTTCCCAAGTTCAGAACGAAATTGTGATTGCAAAATTGACAGTTAATTACACACTGATTGGTTTATTTCTTCAAATTTATTGTTACTAAGTGCAAACGAAAAAACAAAAAAAAAAACTACCAGCTATTTTTTATTCAAATTTTAATCGTTTGTTTGTTCTAATGATAGACGTCGTTGACGAAAATTTCAATAAAATCGTTCAACAAATTCTAGGTGCAATTTTTATGGAAGTCAGTATATAAAATTCTTAATAAATTCACGAAACAAAATCAATTTCTATATCGATTAACACATTGTGTGCGCATGTCCCCGATCGGAGCCGCATCGTTCAGCCGGTAGTGCGGACGTCCCCGATCCGAGCCACGTGTGTTCTTGTAAACAAACGTTGTCAATTGGCGCGAGCACGTTGTGCAGTTACTTTTGCGTACACGAGCGTGTAGGTTATGTACTATTATTTGTATTTATTCGTGCCGTTTTCGTTTCGTGTTTTTGTGATGGCAGAGGGCGAACCGGGAACCTCAAGAGCAAAAAGAGCTAAATTAACAAATAAAAATCCTCAACATATTACCGATGAAGAGCTATTATCTATTTTAATGGATTCAAGTGACGAGGACGACACATTTCTTGGTAATTTGGATAATCTGAATGATGGGGATACTCCTTCTGATTATAGTGGTTCTACTGAATCGGACCAGGAAGATCCAGAACAAGATGAATCAGGTTTGTTTCTATTTTGTATTTATTGGCGTTGAATAGTAAACATATATATTTTAGTTATTCAAGATGATTTGCCGCTTTTGTTACGTGCACAACAATGCTCAGATAGTGGTTCAGGTGATGGCCTAGATAATGATGTTCTTCCTCAGCAGCCAGCTCGACAGGCAGTAGTTGCAAATGTCCAGCCTGATTTACAACCAAACTGGGGAGACGCTCCTGGAAATAGAAACGATTTCGCATTGTTGAAAAAAATGAACTTTTAGTACCAATTCCTGGTGATAACAAGCCCGTCGATTATTTTCG
Organism: Vesta saturnalis; assembly: GCA_036346205.1. NCBI lineage: Eukaryota > Metazoa > Arthropoda > Insecta > Coleoptera > Lampyridae > Vesta > Vesta saturnalis. The sequence goes on along the minus strand of JARFJB010002298.1, from coordinate 965,503 downwards.
CATGTTGTTCGACGACGCAATACTCAATTGGTGGTTACTGAAACAAATCGGTACGCCGAAGAGATTTTTTGTTCAGAGGGGATTTCCGAACATTCACGAATAACGAGGTGGAAGTCTGTCACATGTGAAGAAATGTTAAAATTTCTTGCTCTAGTATTTCATACGGAAACCATCAAACTCAACCGACTGCAAGATTATTGGAAGGGACATCCGCTTTTTAATTTGAAATGTTTTTCTTCGCATATGAGTCGGGACCGTTTTTTTAATTATGCGCTGTTTACATTTTGCCAAAAATCCGGGTCACGATGAAATTGTAACGGATCGTTTACATAAAATACGCCCTATTTTGAATTTCTTCAACACCAAAATGGAAAGTATTTACTACCCAGGTAAAGAACTATCTCTTGACGAGTCGATGGTGCTTTGGCGTGGACGCCTAATCTTTCGCCAGTATATAAAAAATAAACGCTACAAATATGGTGTCAAGTTATATATGGTAACAGAGCCTAACAGTATAATTTTAAGATCGCAGGTGTATACTGGAGCCTTAGATGACAGTGGCGGAAAAGGTCATACGACTAAAGTGGTACTAAATTTACTTGAAAATTTATTAGATTCTGGCCATTCCATTTACATAGATAACTATTATAATTCCTTTGAATTGGCAAGCCGCCTTACTGGCCGTGCCACTTATTGTACTGGAACGCTCAACGTCAAACGAAAACATAATCTTACGACGTGGTAACTAAAAAATTAAAGAAAGGGGAAACGATTGCCAAGTACTCTGACAGCACCATGGTTGGAAAATGGAGAGATTAGCGTGATGTTCTATATATCTCAAATGAGTACAGTAACGAGATGGTAGAGTACGTAGATAAACGAAACCACAATCGACAAAAACCTACTGCTATTTTACATTATAATAAACACATGGGTAGAATCGACAGACAGGACCAGATGAATTCCTACTATCCATGTGACAGAAAGACGCTAAGATGGTACAAAAAAATATGCATCCATTTTATGCAGCTTATGTTACTAAATTCATATTTTCTATACAAGAAATATTCAGGAAGCCGAATGCCTTTATATGAATTTAGGTTATCGGTCTTATGCGGACTTCTACAAATAGAAGATACCGGAACACCGAACCCTAGACAAAATCTATTGGAAAAACATGCGCTAACAAAAATTGCTTCTAAAGCAAAAGACAGACGTATACAACGCAAAAGATGTCAAGTTTGCAGTAGCAAAAAACTGAGAAAACAAACTATTTACCATTGCAAGAAATGTCCAGGACAGCCTGGATTTTGCGTCGGTGAGTGTTTTGTCAGCGTTCACTAGTAAAACAGCTTGGCTCATTTTTCGTGCTCAAAGAAATTTATGTTCTTTTTTGATATGTAAGACAAATGCATTTTATATTTTTGTAAAATACGATTTTCTTTTGAATTAGCTCTGTATCATTATGTAAAAAAAGTTTTGAGTTTATTGTTTATTTTATAAAAATGTTGTTTTTCGGATATTTTTTTTGGTATATTATTCTTGCGTGTGTTAATATATAAGTACATTATTAAACTTGTCTTTTTATTGCAACAATGTGTATCTAAATACATGACCTACATTACAATAGGACGTCTGCGTCCAATCCATTTATTAGGGAAAGTCGTGCTCAGAAATTGTCGAACTGCAATTATAAAATGAGGAGGTGCCCCATCATGTTGGAACCATATGTCATTATGAGGCATATCTGGATCTTGCGGATGAGGAAACACAACAGCTAAAGCGGAGATGAGTTCAAACTGAAGAAAGTGTAACTAGCCGTTCCCCATTTAAAGTTTCTAAGGTCCAAGAATTAGATTTTCGACAATACCTGCTTAAACATATATTTTTTGACGATGCTGTGGGTGAAGGTCTTGTGTCCAACGAGGATTTGCAGATGTCCAGTACCTGCAGTTTTGTCTCTAATAATTGATGTATTAGTTGAACCTTATATTTACTTTTTCGGAGTATTTGTGACACAGATCCCGATGACAAATTACAATTCCTAGAGATTGTCCTAACGGACACGTGGATTATTTACAGTTTCTACTAAAACGTCTAGTTCTGATATTTTTGCTGGTCCTCCTTTGGGTAAATTTTTAACGTCGTCGTGCTCAGAAAATGTTAATTCAATTTTGCTGACAGTAATTGGAGGTCGATTAGGATGAATTGCATTAAATAAGTTACACACTTTTTGTTCAGTACGTACTCTGTCTCCAAAACCAATCATCATAAGTACTTCAAGTACTTCAATACGTTCTTCCTCAGATAAATCATTTTTAAAATGAAACATGAAGGAAACGTAAAACTGACAAAATGACACTGACAAACTAAAAGCCGACGATTATTTTTTATTGCCACAAAATATTACCTCAAGTGGTCAAGGAATCGATTAATTCCGTATCATACCGAAGTAAAATCGGGTTGCTATCGAGCAAATGCGCCAATGGGCGGTACTCAAGAACAGGTACTTTTAATTTTTTTTCAGTAATCACATTTCAAAAGTCATTATTCCGAAAACCGCTGATTTTAGAGATATGACATGTCATACAAAAAGTGTCCAGAATTTACCGTACAATTAAAAAATGGCATTATATACAGGGTGTTCCATTAAATGATTACTGCATATCTTATTCTTGAGACACCCTGTATACAATTTTCTTATGTCAAAAAATCCGCAACTAAAAATACTAATTGACGTGTCCGAGCGTGTTTCCACAAAATAATTACCTGAATTATAAACGAATTTCCTCCTTTCATCATGAACGCACTGTATACAGTATGTCACGTTTAAAAAACATTTCTTCAAAACAAAAAAAATTGATGAAACATTACAGGTATTTTATACTAGCAAATAAGCAAACAGCCAAATACGAACAACCCGAAACATATGTACACGTAAACACACGATACCCAAAACAAAAGAGATTAGACAACAAACACTCATTTACACCAAACACGCAAGAAAACAAACCAAAAAAACTAAAACATGCAATAAGAAACAACCCAAACATCCAAATCAAACAAACTAAACAAGCTATTTAACATGCAAATAAGTACACAAGCACACTACACTCACGCAGTACTAACACGTCAACAAACGCAAGCGCTAGCATGCAAACACACAACCTCGAAAACATATAAACTAGCTAAGAGGCCTCGGCAAACATCCGAAACAATTAAGAAACATGCTAAAGAAACAAAAACATGAAAAAAGAAAATAAGAAACAAGTAAACTCCCAAACACGTAAACGAAGAAACTAACAATCAAGTAAGCGCCCAAGTATAAAACATGTAAACCCGACACTCGTACAAACTCACAAACAAGTACACATGTGCCCCAAAGAAACTCGCAAGAAAACTTCAAAGAAACCAAACATACAATTACATACAACTCAGACAGCCAAACTAAAGAAACTAAACAAGTTATTCAACATGCAAACAAGTACACAAACGCCTAAATACACTCGCACGTACACACGCAGAAGCGCACGCATACACAATAGTCGTCATTATTAAAAAAACATCCTTATTTCGATGAGTGTAGACCATCTGTCGAACACAAAATATTCAAATTGATTCAGCATCTTCAGATTAGTATGCGTGTGCATGTACAGAATCAGAAACTAATATATACTGAAAAGTACTCGTATATGCCTGACGTTTTTATGAAACCGATTACTCGGCAAAATCAAAATGATTCGCTTGTGGTCCACATCACAATAACCTACCAGCTTGGAAAAAAAGTCCTTTCGGAGAGGTGATTCTTTTAATTCTACCAATATCTAAGATCCTTTTAACAAAATCTAACCCCAACACTTGATATAAGATGCTTTTGTTTGGTTGGGACAATACAGAAATGAGGTGGATCTTAAAACAGTAAGCCTGTTTGTGTGTGCGTATTTGCTAGTTCCTTTGTATTGGGTATTGTGTTTATTTACATGATTGTATGTGTTGTTAGCTGCTTGTGGACTTGTTGGCACGTTAAATAGCTTGTTTAATTTCCATGATTTTCAAGTTTGGGATTGTTTATTATTCCATATTTTAGCTTCTTTGGTATGCTTTCGTGTTTGTCCCGTTGAAGTTTGATGTGTTAGTTTGCATGTTTACTTGTTTGTGTATTTGTATGTTTAAAGTATTTACATGTTTTGTGCTTGGAAGTTTACTTGATTACTGGGTTCTCTATTTGCATATTTGAGGATTTACGTGTTTTGGGATTGACTTGTTTGGTAGTAGAATATTTGCATGCTTTTGACTGTTTGGTGTTTTCTTGATTGTTTGTGGTGTTTGGATGTGGTGCTTTGTTGGTTAGTTTCTTTTGTTTTGAGGATGTATGAGCCTACTGTTTATTTATTGTTCGGGGGTTTGTATCTGGGTGGGTGATTAAATTCTTGTGTATTTGTATGCACGTGATGCGCAAATTTTTTTATTGTAATAAACGTTTGTCAAATCGCCATTGTTACCGCGATAGAAAAGATAATTAGTGGATTTTTAATATCTTGATAATACGCTATAATTTGCTAAGGTTTTCAAAATATGTTATTTATGTATTTTTATGTAAGGAATGTGGGAAAGTATGTAACTGATACTTGGCTAAGTGTTGAAAAACACATGTTGGGGTTTGAGAAGCGCGTGTACGCTTAAAAACTGTTTTAATGAAGGGGCGTAACGAATCATTGGAAATTCTTATGCGCCGATTCTTAATGTAAAAATGTCACTAGTTTAGTAAGTAATTGCGTCGGTATAGACCACGATCAAAATATCTTTGTTTGTTACTTGGAAACTCGAGACCTAAATGTATGGTTTGTTACGGATTAATGCATATTTTTAAAATTAAGATGTCGTGCAATAATTAATATGAAACTGTTCCAACGTAAATTAATGTTTCTTGTTCTTTTATTACTTTTAAAAGACGGGGGTTGATCTTCGGTAGTACATAGTTAGGTTTGAAATCGGGGGAAAAGGAGTTACAGTTAGAGTGTCAATCGAGCCAGATCGATTTTTGGTTAATTAAATACCTTCGTTATAAACATATTTCTTGCGTGTACATTTTCTTTTGAATTCGCCAACACTAAGTTGTCTTTTTGAAGTTAAACCGCGTATTTTAACGATTTGTGTCTGTGATCAATTAAAAGAATGTATATTCAAGTGTAAGTAGGTATTTTTGTATAAATGAAAGCTCGCAGCAAATCATTCTACAAGCCTATGTAACCTATTAAAAATCATGCATTGCCTTACAAAGGTGTCTTATTCGCATGCAGGCTCATTAAGCTGAAATCTGCTAAAATAAAAGAAAGTGCAGGGCTCCCTCAGTCTGGCATTAGTGTGAATTACCATTGTTGTTTGTTGTTTACATTTGTATGTGTAGATGTGGGGTGGTGAACGGGTACATGATACCGATGGTTATTAATTGTAAAAGGTAATTGCCAATGGGTACTCACTCCCGGGACCAGATAACCATTAAACACCTCGAATTTTATTTTTATTGTTGTATAGATGAATGTGTAGCCTGAGAAAGGGGCGCTGTATTTTTCTAACGCACTCAAACTTATATATCGGTTACGATGTTAGGATCTATTTATAACTTACTCTTGTAATCCTTTGCTTTAATGACTGTTTTTGTGTCAGTTTGTTAAGTAGAATTGTTTGCCTGCGAACTAATTTTATATGTAATTTATTGCAATTTGACTTATGTATTTTGTGCTTTAGTAATCACTAAACAATTGTGTACGTGTAAATTCCTTGTCTGTTGTCTTTTGTCCTTGCCTTTACCTTATTATCATCACCTGTGAAATTTTACTGTGGTTGTATTTTATATGTACCGTAATTTGCTTTATAGTTTTATGTGCTTATTTACTTAAAGACCGGCATGATTGACTTTAAAGGGCCACGTTTGGTCGTACGATTTGTTTTCTAATCTGTTTATGACGCAATTGTGGGTGTGACTACATAGGTTCTTTTATTGTGTTTATGTGTAATTAAACTGCTTTTTATTTATTTTTATCTTAATGTTATAATTTTGTACGCACTTTAACCTGCTTTAATGATGTTTTGTTATACAGAGAGGGCCAAAAGTACCGCATAAGTTCAATTAAAAATTAGGTGTTTGATTTTTGGAAAAACGCTCGGACACGTCGATTTTAATTTTTTGTAGCGATTTTTTTGATGCTAAATTCATGCATACAGGGTGGCCCAAAAACAATTTATGACTACCAACTTCATTTTTTCAAATGGAAACACCTATTTTTTATTTCATTTTTGGATTATGCTTTAAATTTTAAGTAAGTTTTATGTAGCATTTTTTGACGTAACACACATGTATACAGGGTGGCCCATGTAGAAGATAAATTTACTTTTTCATTTATGGAACCCCAAGTATATTATGACGTTTTTGAGTTCTCTGATACACTCTGAACATATTTCATGTAACATACTAATATCTAAATTCAACAGTGTTCGAAAAAATTATATAAAATAAAAATAACCACAGAACTTTTAATACTTAATAGATAACAAATATTTCAATAACAGTTGAATATCGACATGGGTATATTACATAAAATATGTTTCTACATTAATAGTTCTATCGTTATTTCTATTTTATGTAATTTTTCGAATACTGTTGAATTTAGATATGACTATGTTGCATGAAATATGTTCAGAGTTTCTAAGAGAACTCAAAAAAGTCATAATAAAAAAAATGAAAAAGTAAATTTACCTTCTACATGGGTCACCCTGTATACATGTGTTACGTCAAAAAATTGATAAAAATGGATAACTAAAAACAATATTTGACGTGTTCCAGCATTTTCATGAAAAATATTTCCTTCTGTTTTTAACAAATTTATGCGGGACTTTAGACCCTCTCTTATGTGTATTTCTCGATAACTGTTAAGTTTAGGTATACGACATAATACATACAACTTACGTAAAATTTAAAGCAGAAGCCAAAAATGAAATAAAAAATAGGTGTTTCCATTTGAAAAAATGAAGTTGGTAGTCATAAATTGTTTTTGGGCCATCCTGTATACATGAACTTAGCATAAAAAAATCGCTACAAAAAATTAAAATCGACGTATCCGACCGTTTTTCCAAAAAACAAACACCTAATTTTTAATTGAATTTATGCGGTACTTTTGGCCCTCCCCGTATATTTAACCCTTTCATCGTTTTTTGTGTTATTTGATTTATTAATGTACTTATGCAATTATTTATTTATGAATAAAGTGGGTTTTATTGGTGGTTCTTTCCCACAATGTATATTAACGGGCTGAACCACCGGGGCGCAAAGCTCGTTAATTTTAATTTGAGTAGTTTTATTTTTTTTACCTGCCCCTCATGGTGCAACACTTACCTCATCCAGCCTATCTAATTCAGATAGCACAACGTACCTACCACTAGACGGCCACTTCGTTTGATCAGATTTGAGGTTTGGGAGTAATTAAATATCAGACTTAATTATTGTAAGGAAAGTCCATTTAAGGCAAGCCATCAATTTGAGTAACATTATTATCAGTAAATTCAAGATAAATCACTTATCGATTGTTTTGTTTCTTGAATTTGCATTCTTGCAAATAAGTTCAAATTACACTTTTCCAGATAGGGTACCTGGGGGGCGCTACAATACCGTATATTTAAAATCGTCTTTGCATTTGTGTTGATCCGCTAACAAATTTTTACGTTTACATAACAAAAGTATAAATAAATTTTATTTTAAGATGTTATTACGTTTGTTATGTTTTGATTTTTTAAGTGGATATAAAATTTATAAACATATAAAATATCAACTGTTTTAATAACAAATGTTTCCCCGCATAATTTGATTGATTCCCAGAAAATCAACAAAATGCAAAACTCGCTCCGAAAATCGCTACTATTAATTGATCCAAATATCAATCAAACTGTTTAATTGCTCTCCAAAACCCAGAATCAAAACAATGGTAAGAAAAGCACCTAAAATGGCTCAGCTCGCACTCTAATCCATTTCGATAGTAGAGAACTGGATTCAAGTGCCAAGGTACCAAACTAAATTTTTAAGTTTTTGACGGTCTAGGCCTGAAACAATACGTTTCTGGACGATTTTGAGGATTAGAATGTTAGTATTGTTGGACGGGAACACAAAAAATATTACTTGAAACAAAAATATTATTAAATAACAAATATAAACTACAAAAACTTAAACTTATTAGTCGGTGGTACCAATTACACGCGTAACTGCGCCGCAGACCAGCGTCCGTATGCTTTCGGTCGGTAATGTCAAGATATCGCACCGAACAATAAAATAGAGCACGATAAAAAAATTGTATAGCGCACCGTGAAAATAATTTAAAAAAATGTGGTAATTTCTATGATTTTTATCAGTGTCGCGTTTAGGCTGACAAATTTAAATAACGGCCATTTAACCCTTTAGTAGGCGAGACCGCCTTTTAGCGGGTAACATCTAAATTAAGTTAACTCGAAACATAAAACATAAAACTTTTTGTGATATTATTAAAAATATTTCTAGTTGCTTTTCGGACATCAAAAAATTATTGGTGAGTATAAAATAACTTACATTTACTTAAAAATAGGTTGGATTGTAGATTTTCTAAAAGTCAGTGGCTATCAGTGGCCCTGAAAAGCAACCCGCCAAAAGGCAGGCTGGCTGGGGTTCACATAGTTTTTAATATCTTTTATATGTAAACATTTTTTGGCATATTTTTGCATGAAAGTTATCTTTATTAAAAAAATTATTGATACCTGTCTTTTATTGTTATAGATATGTCTTCAAATGGGAAAGACAAGAAAAAATTACCTAGATATCATGACGTTCACAATAAATCGTGGAAATTTGATAAGTTGACGGAAGAGGAAATTCAGTAAATTATGGAATCTTGTAGCGATCTGAAGCAGATGCAAATGATATCAGCGATTTCGATGACGATGATAGTGTAAATGACCCAGATTATGAAGTATCACTTGAAGATGTGGAACTAATCGATGAGTGCGTAGAACAAATGGAAAGATCAACATCAGCTGATTATATTAGCGCTACACTTACTCATGAGCTTACAGAGGCCAAATCAGCATTTAAATCAACTAAAAAACGTTTACTTGAAGCAGTGCCATCATCAGAAACAGCCGAATCATCTAAAGCAGAGTCATTACCTAAAGCAGGACCGTCACTTGAAGCAATAGTTACAGACCACCCACGTCTGAAAGGTCGACGTGCCAAACGACCACGTTCGCCATTACCAGCAGAAGAAGCAAGTGGGCCAAACATTCCACCAAATGATGGCGGATTTATTGGAAACCCTGGTGAAATAATTCCCAAATCAAAAGAATTTGACAGTGTTGTCTGGCAAAAAAATACTTACAACTTCATCGCAATGCAGTGGTATTTAGAGGCGATGACAGATTACCAGAAAAGTTCAATGAGCTCGATACACCATTTGAATGTTTCATGTATTTTTTCACTGAGGAGATATTGACCAAAATAGCAAATTTTACCAAACTAGGTGCACGTCAACTGGACGTAAATACGAAGTTCAAAGTAAGCAGTATAGATATCCGACAATACATAGGAGGACTTATCTACATGTCTGCATATAGATATCCATGTTTAGAAGAATACTGGGGTGAACATTGGTTTGAAGCTATTTGAACCACAATCACATCAAAACGTTTTTGCGAAATTCGAAAATACATTAGATTCAACAATTTCTCTCTTATGAAAGATCGTACCCATCCTGAACACGATCCACTTTTTAAAATCAGACCAATATCTGATTATCTCAATGAACGTTTTGATTCCGTACCGAAATCAGCTCGGTTATGTGTCGATGAACAGATGTGCTCCACAAAGATGGTATGTTCGTTCAGACAATATATGCCAAAGAAACCACACAAGTGGGAAATGAAATTATTTGTAATATGTGATTCCACCGGCTTTTCGTACCGCTTTGAAGTATACTGCGGCAAAAATGATAATGTAGTATTCCGAGTACACCAGACTTGGGAGCAACTGGTAATGTCGTCGTTCGTCTTTCGCAAACAGTGCCAAACTTTAAAAATCATGTTATATATACAGACAATTTTTATACATCATTACCTCTTTTGATGTATCTAAGAAGTAGAGGTATTTACGCGTTAGGTACTATTCGTGCAGGTCGTATTACTAACTGGAAACTGCCAAGGTATGACCAAATTAAGGCCATGGAAAGAGGTTATTCGGAAGAGTATGTCGGTAGTGTTCTTGGTGTAGATATTACCACGGTTGTATGGAAAGACACCAAAAATGTTCGACTGGAATCTACTTATGTTGGTGTTAAACCATATTTAACAGCAGCACAAACACCAAAACATCCTGAAAAAATTGCTAGGTACGATCGAAAAAATAAAAAAATTTATAGAAGTGTCTACGGATTATCAAGGAATATAACCATCATATGGGAGGCGTGATTGGACGGTACCATATCCGTATCAAGACGCAAAGTGCTTCATTGAAGTTGTTCTACCATTTCAGGGATATGGCGATGGTTAATGCTTATATTCTTCATAAACGTATCCATGCTGGAGACGGAGGAAGAGGAGACAAAAGAGTGACTCCAGAACTACCTAAATTCCGTTGTCAGGTTGCAAATAGTTTGTGTTTTATCAACAAAAATTAGCTAAACGACCAGTTGGTAGACTTTCAAGCGCTGCTGTAAGCCCGGCAACAACAGTTCCATCAAGTGTTAAAAAACCATACAAATTGGGTTTAGATGCACGTTACGATGATGTAGGGCATATGCGTGATGAATTAGACCGTAAAATTGGTAAACGTACCTGTAAATTGCCTGGTTGCAAGTCGGAAACACAAATGTACTACCTAAAATGTCAAGTCAATTTGTGCCTATCATCTAAAAAAAATGTTTCCAAATTTACCACACCCAAACCATAACACTGTTTTTTTACTATTTTTATAATTTCTTTCTTAATTTTAGAATATATTACTTATTTTATTTATAATACTTGTATTTACTCTACTTTTACTTTTGTTTACTTGTATTTACTTTGTATTCTAATAAAACATGCTATAAACCAAAATGTATCTGAACTCCTTTAAGTTTAATTCCTTAGACAGTCCAGCCCGCCTTTTGGCGGGCTTCCTTTTTTCTCACCTAAACTGTAAACTATCAATCCTACATCATTATTGATTTGAAATTGGTATTCTAAGCTAAACAAAATATTTTCATCAAAAAAAAATTGGCATGCATAGAGGGTTAAACCAACGATAATTAACAAGAACAATAATACCACTTGGAAAATTAAATTTCAAAGCACGCTGCTCGACAAGTTTTTTCGATCATTATTGTTGCAAATTATAGAAAATATGCAAAAAATATTTTCCTTGACGATCCATTTTATTTATAAATTACATCTATATACAAATAAACATTCTCGATGGTGTAAAGATTAACGTGTTTGAGCGGTAACTAAGATCTGGGATTCACTACACATATGAATAGGGTGAATAACGTTTATACGGTTACAATTAATGCTTCGCTTTTGTTTTAACCATTACTTATGGAACATACTAAAAATATGTTTTACTTACTTGTGTGTCAGGTGGTTCAGTTCTGGCAAATGTGGGTATATCAGATGCTTTATAATCCGAACATTTCTAAAATAAGTCAATAAAGAAACTTTAAGAATTAAATAAATTTAACAAATGTATTAACTAACATAACTAATCATAGGTATATTTCTGGATTGAGCTACAATTGCTTCCACGTAACATGAACCTTCCGGTCCAAAAAATACAGCAACACCTTCACAAATCATATCAACCATAGCACGAGTTGCCAGAACTGTATCACCTCTCGTATCATTCCATTTTAAGACTAAGGTCACGTTTGGTAAAATGTTCGGATTGTTATTAATCTAAAAAGGATATAAAGTATAATAAGTCTAAAAAAATATATACCTTACTTCCTGAAGTGCCATAGTAAGTGCTCCAGAAACCGCCAAACCTTGTCTCTCTTTAAGTTCACCTTTAGCAGCGGTAAGATATCCAATTGTAAGCTTCTTGTGTTTATCGAGAGGACCTTTTTGAAGACTTCTACTACTGGGTATTTTTTCAGTAGCATATCTTGATTTACTTGTGTCATAAATATTCGAATACCCATTATTAGCATTAATATAATTTGTAAAAGTTCCATTTGTATCCATAATATGTTTATTTTTATAAGATATAGAATTGCTATTATAACGTGCTTTGCTGGTCGAGCTGGTAGGTTTTGAGTTAAAAGAATATACAGAATTTGAATTGATGACGGTTGAAAACGGTTGCTGTGATGATTCATCTTCAATTGATGGTTTGGAGAAATTTGCATTAGTAACGAAAGGAAGCAACAGCGCGACCAGCAGGACCAGGCCGAGGCGCATGGCCAGCCCACGCTCACACTATATAATCTGGAGAATCTGAAAATAAACAAAAACTTCATTAGTATATTGAGTAAAAAAAAATGCTCTTAAGTGCTACTTGTAACTTATCTTTTTAAGTACCTATTTGCAATCTTGACGTTAAGTGATTTGTGCTTATAATAAAATTACATTTCAAAAAACATTTTACCATACTAATGATATTGATAAACATATTTCTACATTTCGCGAAATAACTAAATTATATAAGATTACGAAACTCTTCAAGTGCCAGTTATGACTTAAAGAACAAAAATGATTTACGAGGGTGAACCAGAAAGGACCTTCATTTTGAAATAAAAACCAAACCAGTGTAGATACGAACATTTTATTGCATACGTCTTTAAACTACAACTTTTCTGTATTCTTCAACATAATCTCCCAATAAATTCAACCACTTATCATACCTTTTCACAGTTTTTGAAATACCCTCTACATAAAAATTTGTAAGGGAACAGATGAAAGTTGCCAGGAACCAAGTCCGGGCTGTACGGGGGATGGTTAAAAACATCCCACTGGAAGCTGGCCAAAAGTCCCTTTGTTCTTCGATCTGTGGAGCCAGCGTTGTCGTGCACAAACAACAACACCAGAAGACCCCGACGCTTGTTTTGGATTGTAATAAAAATGTGTGTGTAACGGTGTATAAAATTTTAAAATAATAAAAAGTAAGTTATAAAGTAATGAAATAATAAGTTCTCCAAAAATACAAACCTTACACCACTTATAGTGTGCCTTTGACTCTTGTCGGTAGATTAACAGGGTGGGTTCAAATAAAATGATTTGCTTAATTACCACTAGATCTGCTAGATTATTTTCACTTACCATCGATAATAAAAAATGTAAAACTAATGAAATTATCTCGGGCGCCAAATTGTTTTTTTTTAATATCGGAACAATTAAACCGAGTTTATAAAAATGTAAAAAAAATAACAATATACAGACTATGTTTATTAAATATCAAATGTAATGATGAAATAATGAAGGTCTTAAAATTATGCTTAAAGTACTAAATAAATCACTAAATAAATACCTTTGAAATTTTTGTACACAAACTTTTCTTTTTGACAACCTCTGGTATCTAAATATGAGTACGAAGCGGTTAACCTGGATGAAGTCATTCTTACGTCATCATGGTGCAATCTTGACATAATGTTATCAGCCGCACCCCAAACTGAATTTATCTTTATAAAATCCGTATAAATTTCTTCTTAAAACTTTAAAAATCCACTTCTTATTGCATTATTTGGAAGTATCCATTAACAAAAATTGCAATCGTAAAACGAAAAATGTACGCAACAATAAAATCAAATGCGTACTCAAAAGGTAATTACGTTGTAAATTGAAGTAATGATAAACGTGTAATTAAAGTAAAAATGGTATAAAAAATACGTAAAGAAAGTGCCTAAAAAGAACAAATGCTTTAATTTTATGTAAATGTATTAAAAATATATCTTACCACCAATTTGATGGCACTTTCACATAAATTTAGGTAAAAATCAAAGAGAAGCAGCTCCCTGCTTCGACATTAAAACAGGAAGTGAAAAAAATGGAGGTTTTCGAAGTAGATGAAGCGGTTCTGCGCACAAGATATCAGCAGAATAACTTAACGCAGACGCGTTGCGTATAGAATTAAGTCACGATGCGTTGCGCAACTCAAATGACTAGAAAACAGTTTATGGGAATATAAATCTTTACGAAAATATGCACTATGAAGATATGCAAATTAAGTTGCCTACCTCATACCAATATTGTAAAATAATTAAAATTTTCTTGTATTTAGAACTAAATGAAGGAAAGATCTTAAATTGAGGTATATTTTATACAACACAAAAAAGAGTTGTTACAGGATAGCTCTTCTTAGTTTTTTCTTAAAATTCACAGTAAACTGCAGACATGAAAGTGGTAACACGTTCCATATAATGAGCAACATGCCGTTAGCACCCCAAAAAACTGTAAGTATGACTTTCCTCGCTGACAAAGTTTGACTTGCTTAGAAAAGCGGTATGTCCCCATTACATTGACTGCAATTTTGTCTCAACATTCATACAGGTCATCCAAGTTTCATCACCAGTAACAATCCTGTTCAAAAACTCTTCTTCAATGTCATACCGGAAAAGAAAGTCTAAGGCAGAACTCATTCGTTTGGTTTTGTGATCTTCGGTCAGCAATTTTGGTAACCAACGAGCACAAAACTTGCAAAAGCTTAGTTTTTCGGTCACTATCTCATTCAAAGGACTCCTGGAAGCTTCAGGAAAATGTTGGGAAAGTTGCGAGATTGTAAACCGACGGTTCTCACAAACTTTTTCATTAACCTTGGTCATTAGGTCATCACTGACAACAGAATGCCTACCGCTCCTGTATTCATCGTGATTGTTTTTTGTACCATTCTTGAAAAATCGAACCCATTGACGGACAACACCTTCACACATAAAGTTTGGGCCATAAACTGTACACAGTTCGCAATGAATTTCGGCTGCTATCGCGGCACTCATGTTTTGACATTTGAACAAACGAAATCACGACAGTACATGCTACACCTTGCACAGCTAGAAGCGTATTGGGTTACTGTTCACAACACTGGAAAGATGGCCGCGCTACGCCCACTACTTCTCGCATTACGCTTAAACGGCAGATACTTTGTGGACGACCCACAATTTTGCAAGGGAGTAGAACGTAAGAATTAGTAGTTATTGTAATTTAGTCATTGTGGAAAACTATCACATTCGACAACTTTTAGATTCATTTCTACGAAAATAAAATATAGAAATTTGATTGTTCTAACATATAAGTGCAATTTCTGAATAAAAATGATCGACTGATTTTCCTTAAGAATTGAAATGAGTTAAATGAAATTTGTTGCGGGTTGATATAAGGCAAGGCGGTCAGGAGTCACGCTGCACCAATAAAACACATACGTTACAAGTAACTAACACACCGGCGCGGAGTCCGGTTGCTCGAAACATTGAATAATGTTAATTTTTATTTCGAATATCGAGACCTAATCTCGAAGGCATGTCAATGAATATTATACGCGCGAGGCATTCTTCCTTTTCCGCGTGTGAACAGCGTGGCCGTTATAAGCCGTCTGCTATCACGTTCATTTCTCCTGGGGTATATTTGTAAGTTATATCATAGGATTGTAGGGCTAATGCCCACCCAGCGAACCTTTCCACTTCAGTGGTTGGTGGTCGGTCATTACGTGTACCGGGTTTTCCTCCAGGTAGCCTCTAAACTTGTTTACAGTCCAGACAATGGCTAGGGCTTCTCGCTCTGTTGTTGAGTAGTTTCTCTCAGCTGGCAACAGGAGTCTACTCTCATATTCCACTGGTCTTTCGTCTATGTCTTCGCCCAGGTACTGCAGGGTCGCGTCTACCTTTTTTCGGGCCCTAGCCACAGAAGTAGTCTAGGGCCCCACCTGATCTGCATTTCTATAACCAGCAAGAATAAAAATACGGTTTCAACTTCGTTTATTTAACGTAGGTACTAGTATAACTAAACATAAATTTATAAAACAGTTATTGAAATAAAATGAAGAAATTTATATTTTTTGTATTCTAATTTTAATGTCAGTAAATGTATTAATGATATCATCGTAACACAACGTGTTGAGTATATCTTTTCAATATACAACATGGACAGATCGTCAAGTTTTTGTTCCGAAAGAGTGCTCCGCAAATAATTCTTTACCAATTTCAATACCGAAAAAGAGCGCTCTCCTTGGGCATTGCTGATTGGTAGTGTTAAGTAAAGTCTCTGTATAGTTTCAACGTTTGGAAATGTGATACAATGTTGTTCTCTATTATAAAGTTAAATTTATCAAATGCACTAAGTAAGTTCTCGGCTTGACTTAACAAACTAAACTGTTCCATTTCTACTTCCAGTCCCTCAACGTCCACATCCTGACTAGAAACTGCACTTAAGTAATTTTTACATTGGACAAATGTTGCATCACTGTAATTATCAATAAATTTAAACTTATTATTTATATTTCTGTACAAGTCACATCTTTTACACAAATTGGGGATTATTGCATCACACATCATTCTAAAACACACAAAGAATATTTTTCGGCTAATCCGTCGTTTGTTTGTATACTCTATTGGAATAATTTTCCCAGCTTCGTTTTCAAAGTCAGTAAAATGGTTGCGCATATTTGAGATAAAGTTGCTTATGGTATCATACAGTGCTACAACAGTAGATATAGAATCCTTACAGGACTGCAGTGATTTACTAACAGATTTCATTCTGCTTAAAATTCTGTCTGTCTGTGTAATATAGCACAAATTCGAATACGTTAATTTTATTGAATAATGCGCCTGCTTCGACTCGAGAAATTGATTTTTCGGTTGGAGTTGTGGCAAGCATCTGGTATTAGATAAAGGTTTAATTGTTAAGTGTTTTTTCGTCATGCAGCTTTCAAGTATATTCCACCTGTGAGTGGATGATGAGAAAAAAACGTTGAGTTCTTGAATAATATTGAAAAACGCTGTTACCTCCATACTGCTTTCCGCTCCTGCAGTTCCAACCAAATCTAACGAGTGGGCTGCACATGGAACAAATTCTGCAGAAGGACACTGTTCTTTAATAAAGTTTTGAAGTCCATTATAACAACCGGCCATATTCGCCGCGTTGTCGTAACTCTGACCTCGACAATTTTGAATATCAATTTTATTTCGCTTGAAACTACATTTTCTTGCTGTATGGGATGTAATGGGAATAAAATGTTCGTTGATTTTACTCCTCAATACATATCGCACAATAACGGTTAATTGATCTACGTGTGCAATATCAGGCGTAGAGTCTACAGTCAAAGCAAAATATTTTGCTTCTTTTAATTCTTCCAGTATTTTATTTCTTATATGATCGCCAATGAGAGTAATAAACTCACAGCATATAGCAGACGACAAATAGTGGACATGTCCCTTTCCCAAGTTTACGTATTTGTTTAAGTGGCTGGATCAAACTCAGTCAGATACTGTAGTGCGCCAATATTGTTGCCGCTGTGTTCTTTGTTGAAAGTTTGACTTTTTCCAAGAAATGCCAGTCCATGGGATGCTAAATACTTACTTCACGGTAGCAACAAATCGCTTCAAAATTTGTCTCCAATACAATCGCTCCGACTTTTCAGCTTCAATACCTTCACTTCTGCTTCTTGAAATTAATACACGTATCGATGAAATGTGATCCACAGAATTTTGATGTTCTGCTAATATTTTTGAAATATTTTTCCAGCCATTTGTGCCTTTTGATAATTTCGTTTCTTTTCGTGAAAGTAGTTTGTAAATGTGCAATATGCCATTTTATTGGTTTCTGTATAAACAAACCATTCTCGAGGCAATTTTTCTCTTATTCTTATTCACCCTAATAAACGCATTCGTGGTTAAGGGCATAGCACTATTCGGATCCTTCTTTGTATGTCGTTCTTGAGGATCCCAATGACCCAAATACTGCCGGTGGTTTACATCGTACATAAGAGTTTTCCATGACTGCGGTGTTTGTTTGGGGCCAAAGAGCAATGTGTCTAGGGAACACACAAATGCTATCTGTGGTATCGGTATGGATATGAACCTCTTCTTGTATTTCGCTAATAACTGAGGTATCATCGGTCTCTTTAGGACACGTATTATGTATGGATGCATCAGTATTTGAACCACAAACACTTTCGTCATCCGCAAATTTTTTTTTAGAAGTTTCTAAATCACAATTACGCGCAACACTTAGAACTACCCGCACTTTCTGCATCCGCACATTGTTAGCAAAAATGATGAAAGGGTTAATTTCATCTTCTTCTGTTCAAATTCTGGTTTCTCCCGTCTTTTTCGTTTTTCGCAACCACTGGCGTGTTTATACGACATTACTATTTACTTGGCACCAGTAGATGTAATCTAATACCAATTACCTATTGTAACATCAACTTATTTACGTGATTATTTATATACAGATTTATTTATAACAGTTCGGATTTATTTAACACTTAATCGCAATTACATTTATAACACTTAAAACCGAGTGTGAAATTCATTAACAAATTTATTAGAACATCGATATTAAGACTACCTCCTCAATACATTTCACGTTCCTCTTATAAAGCACGAAGGTGTCGGTTTTCTCTAGAAGGTCAGCGTCAGCGGATCGTCATCGTATTTCATAGAAGGATCAAGGTTTCCGCTTGTAATGTTATCCTTATCGCCGGTGACTAATTCTTTCTAGACTTTTCCGGCGCTTTTCTTTTATCCAGATTTACTTTTTCTTAGAATAAGTAATTACCTTAAATTGCAAGTGCAAGCGAGCTAATTCAAATATATTGTACCTAGGCGAAAACGCGACCCTGCCTGGTAGAGTACAGCGCCAAGGGCGTAACTGCTTGCGTCTGTTCTTAGGGTAAACGGTATGGCAATTTCTGCTTAACGTAGGATGGGTGCAGATGTTAGTAGCGTGAACATCAACATGTCAAACGGCTGTAATGTGTATGACAGCAGATATGAAAAATCAGTGGCGCCAATTTTAAAATTTTAATGCATTGCTGGTCTAAGCCGGAAATAATGAGTTTTTGAACGATTTTTGATAATTGGAAAGTCAGTATTTCCGGACGGAAGCACAAAAAAGGTGTACTAATAAACACCCAGACCCAGACATTAAGTTGAATAATCTAGAACGAAGATAAAGAACAAAACCAAAGTTTAGAATGCATTCATCACATTACAAGAATGCCCGATCAGATTTCCACATGAATGCGGGACATATCATTTCAAAGTCTGAAAATTAATAGAATAAATTATGATGAGGCCAGCTCATCAGTTTCTTATGCCTGTGTCATATTGCATTAACAAATAGTGTCTAAATAAGAGAGAACATCTTATGTATATTACGAGGCCAAGACGAGTTACCCGTTATGAGATGTCGTTATATCATTCGTGGTACTGCTGTTGTAAGTTATTCATATTTCTGTTTACATCAAACGTACAAAGTGCGATTTTGTTTCCTGCTTAGTCACTTAATTGCGTAAAATTACATAACAATTATGTGCCATGCAATAAAATTTGTTAATTAATTTTTCAAGCTTCCCACAAAAAACGTTTATAACGAAAACGAATCTAAAATAATAGGTTCCTACATTTTTTTCAATAGAGTTAATAATTTTCCAGATTTTCATTTATCGTACTTTACTTTAAAGCTCGTGCAATAAAATAGTTTTGAGAGCTGAACTAATATTTACCCCACGAAAAACTCTCATTAAGAGAACAGACAAAATTAAATCATCTATAAAAAAGTCGTTCAAAAGTTAAGAGCAGAGAAAGAAAAGAAAAAGTTTTGTATTTCATTCCCTCCCTAAAAGGAGGGCGGGTTGATTCATCTTTTCAAGCTCCTTCAGCCACAACCATGGATTCCAACATACATTAAGAATGTATGCATAATAAGAATCAAGGCTGGGCATGGCCACCTTAGGGCCAGAGTGAATGAAGATAAGGTCCCAACGTTCACCTAAATAATCGCACATTATGTGCGTCTAAGCAGTGATCATGTCACTATATTTGTTTGACGAAACCCCCCTGAAAAACTTCATACAGAGCAGACGGTACCGAGGAATGAACTCATTAAAACTACTTAGATCGTATCACCCCTAATATACCAGCTCGGTGTTAAGAAGAGACTTTAGCCTGTACTGTATGCATGATGTTATACTCCACTTTTTTGCACTACAGCTTACTCATCGTAGACGTAAATTTAAACATGTACTGTAAATTAAGCACTCTTTTCTTTTATCAGCACGTTGTAGAGGATATCAGAAATGAATTCACATCTATCAACTAGATTTGCATTTGCCGGACACCACTCATTTTTATTAGATAATTAAAATGCAAAAAAAACGAGATACCTGTACTTTAATAATATCATATGCAAACTCACTAAATGAAACAACTGTATCTATTCGTATATTCAATAAGTCAAAATAATATTGGCTGTTTAAATTCGATATAAATAAATGATATAAAGATAAAAGCTATTTCTTCTTCACCATGATGTATAATAAAGGGAACGGAGAGGTACGGTAACATCAACATTCTTCAATAAGGTAAAGGTAAACGTAATGTATTATTATCGGCCTAAGGTAATCTGTATTTGATTTTATTACAAATGTAAACATACATCGGAAATGTACTTTATTTTAAGATTTAATGATGCAAGGTTTATAGATGTGGTCACTCACCAACAACGTGTAATAAAAAATATACCGTACGATCAGAACGCTAATGAAAAGATACGAATAAATTATACTAAATTTGGATATTTAAAGAAAAAGATACTATAATATACTTAACATATAATAAATAATGTAAAAATTTATAAATAATAACCAAAACCCAAAAGTTTAATACAAATAACGACAGCCAAAAATTGGAATATTGCAGGTAGTGGTGACCGTATGGGATTTATTTCAAAACAAACTTAGTTTATAAGTTGGCCTGACAGAACTATGTGTATTGCTTCTTGTTTGTTTTAATTTCGGTAATCTCAGATATGCTGTATTGTAAGTGTTTTGTAACTGTGGTTTCCTATTAGTGGAGTTGATCGGCCTATTTCCACAGTTTATGGTTTTTGAGCGCGACGCTTCGGAAGCGAACTCTGCTTTCGTCATCAGGCTTAGTCCTGAGAAGGACTGTTTTGGCACTTGAGTCAAATTCATATGTTATATATATTTTTCCCAAGCAGTTGACTACTCTCAGATATATATATATATATATATATATATATATATATATATATATATATATATATAAGTTCTAAAAATATATATTGGATTACTCAGTGGCTCAACGGTAAAGATGTCAGACTAGTAAGTGAAAGGTACCAAGTTCGAATCTGAGAGTAGTCAAGTGCTTCGGAAAAATTATATATAACATATGTATTCGACTCAAGTGCGAAAACAGTCCTTCTCAGGACTAAGCCTGATGACGGAAGCAGAGTCCGCTTCCGAAACGTCGCGCTCAAAAAGCATAAACTGTGGAAATAGGCCGATCAACTCCACTAATCTCAGATATCTTATGATTCGTCTAGTTTTGCGCTTATTCAGGTCCACCCATTGCATACTTCTTTGAACACCAACAATTTTCAGATCACACTTTAGGTTTTTATCTCTTACCTGTAATTTGTTTATTCGTGTAATAACTGTTTTATGTATTATTATTTTTATTTATGTATTTAATAAAATTAATAATAATTTGTAATTACATGTTTTAGGTATGTTTCCTCATATCTTTAGTGTACACAGCGGATTTTTACTCATGTTATGTGAAAGTTGCTTGGCAAGCCAACTGTATGTTAGCTTGGAAATGAAAAAGGAGCACCTGTTAGAAATAGGAGCCTAACGGAACCTTGAACGTGGTAAATAAGGCCCAGATCAAGTCCAAGCTGTTAGAAATGGGATCTAATGTTAGAAGTGGGTCCAGAGCCCAGAAGTGCCCCAAACTTTATATCATAAAGACAGTACAGGGCTCTCTCACTCTGATATTTGTGTGAATTAGCATTGTTTGTTGTTTATATTTATATTTGTGTAGGAGGGCTGGTGAATGGGTACATAATACCGCTGGTTATTAATTGTAAAGGCAATTTCAGTAGGTAACATGGACCATTTTTTTGTTATTTAGTTCATGTGTTACCTTGTAAGGATATTTGTTCCTATCGGTAGGCAACATTTGTAATATAGACTCACAATGTGAAGCTTATCAGTATTCTTCGTGGTTTGGTTAATTTTGATGGTTTCACGATAGCCATGATGATTTGTTCCAAAATTTCTGATTTGAACTGTATAATGTTGCTTGTTCTTTAACTTGTGTATAAATCGTATAGGTACGGTCAAAGTACCATTCCCTATCTCAAGAACTAGTTCGCCTTTCGGTGAATTATACCTGTGCACATTTATGGAACATTTTCCGCCGGTATGTAATTTACTATTATTAATCAATTAATTCAAAAATGAAATTTTAAGAAGGCATTGCAAACTGTATGCTACCTTCTAATTATACCATTTTGATTATTATGACTACATGTATTTTTATTGGTTATGTTCAGGTAAGTGAAACTGCTTTTGATACATTTTTATGTTAAATTTTGTCCCTTAACCTTGATTCTGATGTTTTTTATAATTTAACTTTCATTTTTTGATGTTGATTTGATTTATTATTTTTGCAATACTCTTATGAATAGAATTGTTTTCAATTGGTGGTTTCCCCACAATCAGTTGTTAAGGAATGTTACTTGCACTTCGTTTTTTATTGATAATTGTATTCTAATCTACAAAAGCTATTAAAACGCTTACGTTTACAAAAAAATTCCTAAACCGATACAGCCTGAGACCAGCTAATGCCAAAAGCACATTCGATGTCAGATTTGAGTTCAAGACGTTAAGTTCAAGGTGCAAGTCCAGCGCTCTCCAAAACAGCCTCATTTCATGATGTAGAAAGCATCTTCTGCCAAAAGAAGAGGTTGATTTAGGCTTGAAGACCTTACGCTAAAAAAGCACACGAAGCATTGATTTCAGACTAAAATCAGCTTCAGTCAAAAGGACCTTAACATACGCTCTTTGAAGATGAAGGGGAACCAGCTACAGTCAAAAGGATCAAGATGAGAACGAACACGTAACAAATCAGATAATTAATTTAATTAAATTGCGAAACGATATCGATAACTGTATTTTATTTCAAAACGATTCAAGTCCACCTGAAATGATTAAAACCAGTTTCTCCTAATATGACCCTACATAACGCAAATTAAGATATTGATTTCAACCCCAGTTTCAGAATTTTCAGTTTGTAATCTGTTTTTCTTAATTTACAAATCCACGAGGAACAGTGCTGACATATTTTTCGCACAAATTATGTTTAATTAAAATCCAAGGTCAATATGAATGGCCTCCGAACTCCCAATTAACATTATTATGGTGAATTCCAACAATCCATTACAAAGAATTTAATAATCAATTAATGTAAAAAAGTGAAAAGCCAGGCACGCGGTTTATACTGAGTAGTGTCTTGCTAGCGTCACAAGACAAAATTTATTTAAAAATATTGTACAACAGAAAAGTTGCTAAAAGCGACTGAATTGTACTGTAGGGCTAACTAGAAGTCTTGTCTTACGGGCAGTGCGTGATGAACGTGAATTTTTTTATTTTAGATGTTTTGTTAGATATATGGAACTTTTTTTCTGTTTATCGTGAACAATAAACTTTTAAGAGTGCGGTTAGGAACATGTCTTTTTTAGGTGCCACTCTAATATGCAGTCTATATATAAGTTACTTTTCGAATACGCGGTCTACGTATGATTTTAACTCCTTATACGATCTACGCATAATTTTCATCTCTCATAATGCGGTTTTTAATGTAAGTAGCGGACCGTGAAAATTTTACTATTGTAATAACGGTTTGTCAAATCGCCATTGCTACCGCGATAGAAAAGATAATTAGTGGATCTTTTTTAATATCTTGATAATGCGTCGTAAGTTGCTAATTTTTTCAAAATATTTTATTTACATATTTTATACAAGGAATGTGGGATTGTTTCTCACTAATATTTGGCTGAGGGTTGAAAAACATGTGTTTTGAGGTCTGACTAGCAGGTGTACGCTTAAAAGAATGCTTTACTGAAGGGGCCTAACAAATCATTGGTATTTCTTATGCGCCGATAACTAATTGTCTCGGTACAGACCGCGATCAAAAGATATCTTTGTTTGTTAGTTGGAAACTCGTGAGCTACATGTAGGGTTGTTACGGACGAATGCATATTTTTAAAATTAAGACGTTAATATGAAACTGTTCCAACGTAAATTAATGTTTCTTGTTTTCATATTACTTTTGAAAAATGGGGGTTGATTGCGAGAGTAAAGAGAGTTAGGCTTGAAATCGGGGGAAAGTTAGTTAGTGTAAGTAGGTATTTTTATATAAATGAAAGCTCGCAGCAAATCATTTACCACATATTAAATACCTTGCCAAGGTATCTTATTCGTACGCGAGCTCATTAAGCTGAAATCTGCTAAAATAAAAGACAGTACAGGGCTCTCTCACTCTGATATTTGTGTGAATTAGCATTGTTGTTTGTTGTTTATATTTATATTTGTGTAGAGGTGGGCTGGTGAACGGGTATATGATACCACTGGTTATTAATTGTAAAAGGCAATTTCCAGTAGGTAAACACTCCCGGGCCAGACCATTTTATTTTTATTGTATATTGTATAGATGAATGTGTAACCTGAGAAAGGAACACTGTATTTTTCTAACGCCCTCAAATTTATATATCGGTTACGAAGTTGTGATCTATTTATAACTTATCCTTGTAAGGTTTTGTTTTAATGAGTTTTTTTTGTATCAGTTGTTAGGTAGAATTATTTGCCTGCGAGGTGATTTCTCTTTGTATGTGATTTATTGTAATTTGACTTATGTGTTTTGTGTTTTGGTGGTCACTAAACAATTGGGTACGTCTAAATTCCTGGTCTGTTTTCTTTTGTCCTTGCCTTTACCTTATTATCACCTGTGCAATTTTATTGTTGATGTATTTTATGTTTCATAATTTGCTTTATTTTTTATGTGCTTATTTACTTAAAGACCGGCATGATTGGTTTTAAAGGGCATTATGATTTTTATTTTGATTATTTATGACCCAATTGTGTGTGTGACTACATGTATTTTTTTTATTATTATGTTTCTGTGTAACTAAACTGCTTTTTATTCATTTTCTCTTAATGTTATAATTTTGTACGCACTTTAACCTGATTTCATGGTGTTTTGTTATATATTTAACCGTTTCATTGTTTTTTGTGTTATTTGATTTATTAATGTACTTGTGCAATTACTTATTTATGAATAAAGTGGGTTTTACTGGCGGTTCTTTCCCACAACAGTATATTAACGGGCTGAACCACCGTTGCGCAAAGCTTGTTGATTTTAATTTGAGTAGTTTCATTTTTCTACCTGGCCCACATGATGCAACACTTACCTAATCCAGTCTATCTAATTCAGATAGCACAACGTACCTACCACTAGATGGCCACTTCGATTGATCAGATTTGAGGTTTGCGATTAATTAAATATCAGACTTGTAAATAAATTCCAATGTTTTAATTATTGCCAGGAAAGTCAAAGTAAAGCTGGCAATTAATTTGAGTAATATTAACATTATTGTCAGTCAAGTCAAGAAAAATCCCTTAGCGATTGTTTTGTTCTTAAATTTGCATCAATGCAAATAAGTTCAAATTACGCTTTTCAAGATAGGGTAACTGGGGGACGCTACAGATATGATAATACTAAATGATGATGAATAACACGTAACGGATTGATCGTAAACAATTCGTGTTATTGGGGTAGGTATGTACAGTTAAGGGACTAATGGGGTAATTAAAAAGTGTCCACCTGTAATTAGGAAAAGTGGTTATGGTTACTTTGTTTACTATTATTAACATTCCCCAATTATTATAAATTGTTATCACTCCTTCAGCTTCACTTTGTTTCCTGGGAACATAGCGACTATCGAGCAAATAACTCAAAGTATTTTACCGTATAACTAACGATAAAGAAAACGCGATGGCGTTTTTAAGAAGACATCAACATCAACCAAGCAGATCCATGTGGAATATGGGATCGCGGAGTGATTATAGAGTGGTATTGCGTTGCAATAGGAGAAGATGTCAAAGTACACGGTTCATCCGGCATGGAAATGATTTTTTCACTACACCGATTTGAATGGACGAATAAATTGCAACTTATTTGATATCTATTAACCAACATGGTTTTATGAGTGAACGTTCAACCCCTTATATTTTACTCAATACGTGTCTGAAGTTCTTCATCAAAGAGATCAAGTGGATGTTATATACAATGACATATCAAAGGCATTTGATCACATTTCACATGATACCTTCATTGCCAAATTGGAAGGATATAGATTTCACAACAATTTACTGTCATTAATCTCTTGTTACCTTACCAACCGTATCCAGTATGTTACATTTAACAATTTCACTTCCACTCTAATTTATGCTACGTCTGGTGTTCCACAAGGCTCCAATCTAGGACCGTTATTATTTTTACTTTACATTAACGATGTTAATGATATACTATCTTGTATTTGCTGATGATTTAAAAATTTACTCTTCCATTTGTAACCAGAATGATTGTTTGCATCTTCAAACTTGTCTAGATAACTTAACTAGATGAAGCAAATCAAATCATTTAGTCGCAAGGTTAATGGAATATCTTTTAATTATTCCGTCGATTCCGTTCACTTAGATAAATGCTTATCAATCAGAGACCTGGGTGTTATTTTTGACCATAAATTTAGTTTTGGTGGCCAATCGTACATTGGGATTTATACTAAGAAATTGTAAAAAAATTCTAGTTTCGGCGCCTTACTTTCTCTGTATTTCAGTTTAGTTCGGTCTAAATTAGAGTATTGTGCGTTAATTTTCAACCCTACTTACACCATACCAAAAATGCATTAGAGTCAGTTCAAAGGAAGTTATTGAAATGTTAATATTACAAACTCCGTGGAACCTATCCTGTTAGAGGACTACTTGCTATTTTCAATTTTCAATCTCTTGAATCTAGAAAAATTATGTTAAGGTTAAAGTTTCTTTATAATTTGATTCACAATAACATAGATGCTCCTGACCTTTTAGCACTGTTAAATTTTAAAGTTCCTCGAACTTCTTTTCGAAGAGTAGCCACTTTCATTTGCAATACACCACGAACTGACATCTTATACCGATCTCTCATTTTCTTTATATGCCGGAACTTTAATCATGTTAGCGAAATATGTGATATGAACCACTCCAACCTTTCCTCCTTATTGTCAGCTTATGTGAATTTGAATATTGTTTAATTCCTTTTCTCGTTTTATTTTATACCATTATATTTGGTTACGTTAGTTTAAGTCTAGCTACGTTTAAATGTTAATGTAGTTTCAGTTTTATTATTGTCCTGTTAATGGATGTTATATCTATTGGACATTAAAGCTTATTATTATTATTATACTGTAGTTATGCGAAATCCTAGAGGTATTATTCAAGTTGACATTGGAAATGCAATTGCACACAAATGTTCAGTTAACCGGAAGAGCTCTCCAAACCGTCACCGACTGGTGTGTCGTGAAGTATGTTCTTCTACAATTTCTTTGCAACAGTGTGGGCAGCTTGTTGGAACCGAAGAGGATGCTGTTCAAATCGACGAAGCTCGTTTTTCGGGCCGCCGAAAATATAATAGAGGAAGGTTATATTACAAGGGGATGAGAGTGGTCATTTAGAAGACAGCGATGCGGAATCTGTTAACAATAGGAACCATGGGTTAAGGATCAATGGTCCATGGGTGTTTGAATTAAGAGTGACAAACGAAGTACGTTATTTCAACGTTAAATCAAACTTGGTTAGAATCATTCAACGGTCAACCATCAGGAAAATTATGTTAATCCTAACTGGTGTGCATACCCATGTATCGAACGAGCATGGCTGGACGCCAAAATTAAAATACTAAAGAAGATTAAAGGAATGCCGCAACATCACCTGCAATCACACCTAGATCATGCAGCATGGAAAGTGTTGATGAAAGACCTTTTCATTGCTTTTTTATGCGATGTACAAGTACATTTCAGATGATCGATTATGTTTTTATTGTACTAATATATTTGTTAATGGAGTATTTTAATTTAGATATAGGTTTCATTACTGCTATCACATTATGCAGATTAGAGTGTGGTAGCGCATTGTAGGCTGAGTATCATATGTAGAATGCATATTAGAGTGGCTCCCTTATTTTATTTTTTTTTTGTACGTCGTGATAACTTCACAGACAAAGCAACCGTTGCTGTAAACTGTAACAAACCGGATTAAATCCAATAAGCAACGAACATTTCAATAGAATACCAAACGCGTATTAATAAGCCATCTAAAAAGTCATCAATATTGCAAAACTATTATTGAAAAAAACTACACCCAATAAAAAAGTAACAAAATATTGATAATAAAAAAAGGCAAGTTTCTTTTAACAATAAGAGCGGTTTGACAAGTTTGTATAAAGGAAGTATTAAAAACTAATTTGTGAACTCTGATGTGAATAAATATAAATAAATATGCAAATAAAAGTAAACATTTGAGAACAATGTCTACTAAGAAAAAAAAAGTATTTTTAAAAATAGTTGGCCATGGAAACAAATGATAAGCGTCTATTTTTATACTGATGCTAATTATACTAATGAAGGATGTTTAGTTAATTACGCAAGACTAATAGAAAATTATTTTCAAAGTTTTTGTTCAGAATTAGGTGTTGAACATTTATTTAACGTCAGTTTACGTAAAATTGGCACTAGATGTCGGCAAATTCGGCGTTACGTCATAAAATTCATTAAAATTGTAACAATCGCAATATGTAAAACTACCGCATAGTTTAGCCCACACTTTAAACGCAGTCAATGTCAATGAGATTTCTATGATATTTATACACTTTACAAGGCAAAGTTGAAGTTTAATTGGTTTGTTCTAAAAATAAACAAATAAAAAAAATGACTCAAGTCGGTTAATTTGCAATAAGGGTGTAGACTATTAATGGCGGGGGAGTTTGTAGGAAAAAAGAATGTTCAACAGCAATATTATCAACGTTTTGAAACGTATACATATCAATTCTTACAATGCAGGCTATAATAAACTGTACTAGCATGTTTCTAAAAATAACTCGAGCTTCAGACGTAAAGACTCGAAGGCCAGTCGAATGCTTCAGGCATTAAACATTACAAACAATTCCTTTTAATATTTAAACTAATTTACAATAAAATAATAATAAATCATCGAGCATAGAAACAAAGAACGGGAACGTGGTTACCCTTCTTTTATTTTATTTTAATCTTTGCTCTTCCGTATTTACTATTATTAATAACTGTCATCAAGATACTTTCGGTCGTAATCACGCAGCCTAAGATTATTTTGTGTGATTAAAATGTTTGAAATAGGACGGGTCCTGTAGATAAATCCTTGAGGGGCGCCGTTTTTGTATTATTATCGTATTGAACAAATTTCATCCTTATACTTAATTGTGTAATCCTAATATTTCAAATGAAATTTGAGTGTCTGTTTAGAAGATTCGGTAAGTAAAGCGTAAGTTCAAAGCACTTTGGCAACAATCTGATAATTCCAGGTTATTGCATATATGTATTAATAAAAACCACTCTCTCATCTTCGCTTATTAATAAAAACTGATAGATACCTACCGTTAGCAGTCACGAATTAATTCTCTGTCAATAATAATTTTTCATATGATGGTTATGTGAAATGTGATTATAACGCACCAATTATTCATTATCTTCCTCACTCGAAAAAAACATGAGTACATATTACTTAATAATTATAATAAAAATTAAGCTCCATAATGTTAGCTATCAATTTTTATTTCTATCGATTATAGAAAATGACTAAAAATAATTTGCCAAGTTATCTTATCTAAGTGTGCCTAATTACGTAATATAAAATGAATTAAAACAAGTGTACTGCAAACACATAAAATGTAAATCCACCCACAATACTGTTCAAGGCTGATAGATTAAAAACATTAACTAACTAGCACAGGATTTATGAGCAGAAAGACTACATTGATTAATATATTTTGACATGAACAGAGCCGATCACCATCTAGCTTAACGACAGGGAGTGCTTTCGTTTGTTCAAAAATGGGTTTTGTAGGTACACGTATTAATTTAGATTTTAGACCATATTTGCATTACATATAAAATTAGAACATAAAACTTACAACTAAAGTACTTACATAACGATAATGCAATGGAAGACTATAGCAAAATTTGGCAATTAACATAAATAATTAAATCTTATATCCCTTCTGGTGTTATTCTCTTCAGCAGTTCTACAGAAGTTTGGGCCCTCAGCTCAAAGTTCTTGTGCCGTGGTATCAGATATGGCTACAGGTCGTTCTCCTTTTCAACTAATTTGTTGTGTAATGTTTTAACTTTATATGTAATTTTAGTCTGATGATAACAATATATTTGTCGTAACATGTCGCTTTATGACTGCTTTAAGATCAGTTACATTTAGAGTTTATCTCAATAAAAAATTTGGTAGGGAAGGTTTTGTGTACTTGTTCATACCACCCCATTTCGAGTATCATTCCGTCAACAATTGTGGATATATTTACTTACGTCAACTTTGCAAACATTCCGTGTAATTAAATGTAGCCGTGTTGTGTGAGATGAAAAACTTTTTTATTGTCAGATTTGTTTAACTTCATATTATTAAAACAGACTTTAAAAGGCTAAAGATTGCAGATGGACAAAATAAATAATAAATAAATAATCAGTTTTGTAAGTACACATGCATTAATTTAGACCACATTTCAAAAATATTTTGAAATACACAGTACCCCAAATGTATGTGGAATATCAAAGATTTTTTTAACTTTTATGGAACATCCTGTATTTTAATGCTATTTGGAATTGCTAGTAAAAAACTCTAGTGTCGTCACTCAACATTCCAGTATACATACATATATCATAAAAGTACTAGTGGGTTTATTTAATTACAATGCAAAAAGAAACTGACATTTTTTGATTTCATGTTATAGATACGGATTTTCACTTTTTGTTTTTTATATATTTTAATACTAGTTTAAGAAGCACTTTCAATTATTAATCCATTACCTTGTATTTAAAACAAAAAAAAAACTGGCTGGTCGGGGATTAGAAGTCTCCTTCCCTGCATTACCAGTCCGGTCACTTCACCATGTGACGTATCTTGTTAGCATAATATTGATTTCTACCATCTTTGTTCATTTTTAGTTCGATAATCAAGCTAAAACTACGTATACACCGTGTCCAAGGTAAGGATGCCAACTATGGGGATCTCGGAAACGGTAAGAGATGGAAGGTCGGTTAAATGGAACAAAAGTTACGCATTTGAGAGGATGTATTTATGGTCTTTGTAGAACTCGAATATCTCTTTTAGTTTTTGAGATATTTGAAAAAAATTTAATTTTCTGATTTTCGTTTTTATTTTTTTCTGACCTTATTTGAAGAGCTATCAAGAAAATAAGAGCACATTTTCATTGCAACTTAATGCTGTTATTCAATTTTTGATACAACGTTTCGTTTGTTAGCAACCATCATTAACTTTATTTTTTTAAATACACGAAAAAATTATTTTTGCCATATTTAAATTCTCTCCTTGATTCTGAATTCAACGATATATCACTTTATATTTTTGATATGTTTCGGATGAGAAAATGCATATTCAATGTAAAACATCGAAAGCGTATATTTAAAACTAATACTAGAAACATTAGAAAACCGTAAAATTATTATAAAATTTTGTTTTGTAATTTTAAATGATAGACACATAAAAAGAAATTTATTTTAAAGGTTAATAAACTCACAAAATATGTTCAAAAAGATTCCCGTTATTCTCTAAACATAAATAACATCTTCTAACTGTAGCATCTAAAACATTCTTCAGCATTTGAGGAGTAATACTAGCAAACGCTTCGAGAACTAATCTTTGTAAAATTTCTTCGTTTTCAGTATCGTTTCCAGAAATGTAATTTTTAATGTATCCCCAAAGAAAAAAATCCATAAGTGTTATATCTGGAGAACGGGCTGGAATACATCTTTCTGGAAATCTAACTGACAGGTATTCTCTGACAACTCTGGAATTATGTGCTGGTGCACCGTCC
Source organism: Vesta saturnalis (assembly GCA_036346205.1). Taxonomy (NCBI): domain Eukaryota; kingdom Metazoa; phylum Arthropoda; class Insecta; order Coleoptera; family Lampyridae; genus Vesta; species Vesta saturnalis. The sequence goes on along the minus strand of JARFJB010002298.1, from coordinate 933,314 downwards.
TGCATAAACCAACAACCTTCAACTTCTTGGAAAGGCAAATCATTCAAAGCCATCTCTAATTCATTTTGGAGTAAAATTTGGTAACGTTCAGAATTTAAGGACTCGTGGTAAATGAAAGGACCTATAATTCGAGTACCGAATATAGCAGCCCGCATATTAAATCCAAAACGGTGTTGGTGTTTGGCCGTTTTGTACAGACGTGGATTTACTCTTGCCCAATAATGAGCATTTCTACGATTAAAAATACCATTATTATTAACCATACCTTTATCGGACCATATTATTTTATTCAGAAAATATTCATTGTCTTGAGATTGACGTGTATACCATTCGCAAAATATTCTACGTCTTTCTGGGACACCTGGTCGAAGTCCTTAGCAAATTCTAAATTTATATGGATGTACTTTCTCCTTCTTTAGAACATAATGAGCTGTGGAATAGGCTATGTCAGTTGCCTCTTCAATTTTTCTAGTAGAAATCTCTGGATTTTCCGTTACAGCTAATAAAACAGTATTGACTTTTTCTTCATTGCAAGGTTTTTTGCGAGATTTTACAGGTTTTTTTAAAGCACCATATTCTTTTAGATTAACTGCTAATGTGCGAAAAGTTTGTTTGTGAGGTTGACGCCTTTCTGGATATTTGTTTAAATACATTCTTTCGACTTCAGAACAATTACGTTGACACAAAATGTAACACGTCAGAGTATATCGAATTTTTCATTATTTGAAAAATGTACTCCTACCATATTGTTTTTAGGTAAACACAAAATGTAATTAACTCAAAGACCACCAAACAAACGTAATACGGACAACAATCAATTATGACAGCTAGGTAAACAAATTGCAAAGTCAACTTATTTTTATCAAATGCATCAGTACGACGGAAGATATATTTTAACTGTTTAATTAATAGTATTTTCACTAAATACATACTTGTGAATTATTTTATTCGCAACAGGCATTAGCAAACGAGAAAACATTATTTTATGATAATTTTACAGTTTTCAAATGTTTCTAGTATTAGTTTTAACTGGACGTTTTCGATGTTTTACATTGAATATGAATTTTCTCACCCGAAACGTATCAAAAATATAAAGTGTGATATATCGTTGAATTCAGAATCAAGGAGAGAATTTAAATATGGCAAAAATAATTTTTTCGTGTATTTAAAAAAATAAAGTTGATGATGGTTGCTAACAAACGAAACGTTGTATCAAAAATTGAATAACAGCATCAAGTAGAGCTAGAAAAGTGGCAATTTTCATGATAGCTCTTCAAATAAGGTCAGAAAAAAATAAAAACGAAAATCAGAAAATTCAATTTTTTTCAAATATCTCAAAAACTAAAAGAGATATTCGAGTTGTACAAAGACCATAAATACATCCTCTCAAATGCGTAACTTTTGTTCCATTTAACCGACCTTCCATCTCTAACCGTTTCCGAGATCTCCATAGTGGGCATCCTTATCTTGGACACGGTGTATATGCGCTTTTTACGATTTTATTGATGCTGCAACATCCCAATCTTGGTTAAAAGGCTCAATTCAAATAAGAATAGTGTTTTTATTTAAACACCATTTCTGATGCCCTAATCAGCTTGAAATTTCATATCTAATAGTCTTTCAGCGCCTTTCATGCGTGTAAGAAATTTCAAACCGATTTCATAACTCCAGCTCAAACGATCTGGCCGCTATCGTATTTACATACACATCGGCAGACACATATGGACGGCATGCAAAATGGTCAAAATGGCTTCAGGGGCCCTCAAAACGTGAAGATCCGTCAAAATCTCAAGGTCGAATATTTTCATGATCGCAATATCTTCCCTTTACTATACTTCGTATAGTATACGGGAATGTAAAAATAAGGCAACTTTGCCAAACATTTTCTGTAATTAAATGTAGCCGTGTTATGAGACGAAAACATTTTTTATTGTTGGATTTGTTTAGCTTCATGTTAGTGAATTAGACATTAAAAGGGCAAAGATTACAGATGACCAAAATACGTTGTTTATGGAAACGGTAAGAGATACTGATTTGGTTAAATTGGAGAAAAGTTGGGCATTCAAAGGTCTAAGAAAAAGGCGTTTAGATATCCCTGAAAAAATTTTTTATTCTTGTTATTTTTGAATTTTACAAATTATTTTTTCTGGCGATAATAAAAATCTAGATCAAAACCGGTGACACTTATCTGCAGCAACTTTTCATGCTCTTTAAGGTGGCACTATTAGTTTTTAATCGGACCTTTCATTTTTGCGGAACCATCATCAACTTCATTTTTTTAAATAGGGCCTGGTATTCTGATATCAGGTTATTAAGCTCCTTTTTATTTCGACTGTAATGGTGTATAACACATAATGGTTTAATTGCGTTTTAGTCTTTTTTTTCGACCTTAAGCAAGAAAATTCGTATTACGGACCTGTACATAGTATATATATATATATATATATATATATATATTAAAAGTTTTAAAAATAAAAAATTACATACAGGTCCGTAATAATAGGAATTTTTTTTATTAAGGCCTAAAAAAAAGACTAAAACGCAATTAAACCATAATGTGTTATACATCAATGGATTCGGAATAATAAGGACTTTAATAACCTGATATCTGAATACCACATCGTAGTTAAAGAAAATGAAGGTGATCATGGTTCCGCAAAGAAATAACCTGATATCTGAATACCACATCGTAGTTAAAGAAAATGAAGGTGATCATGGTTCCGCAAAGACGAAAGGTCAGATTAAAAACAAATAAGCCATCTTAAAGAGCATGAAGAAAAGTGTCATCGGTTTTGGTCTAGATTAAATATCAACGCCAGAAAAAAAAATTGTAAAATCCAATAATTTTTTTCCCAATAACTTAAGACCCAAAAATTTTTTCAGGGATTTCTAAACCCTATTTTCTAGTCCTTTCAATCCAAAAATTCAATTTTTTCAAACTAACTTAAGAACCAAACCTTTTTTCGGGGATATCTAGACCTTTGATTATGTAACTTTTCTCCCATTTAACCAAATCTGCATGTCTTAGCGTAGTATCGGTCATTATCTTGGACACAGAAATATTAAGGTTAAAGGATTATCCAGAATTAACTTTCGTTTTAATTTTTCTGGAGAATTTAGTTATCGTAATATTACGTTAAAGGGATATACAGATACATTCATTTTATTGGGTATCAGTTCTGATCGGAAATGTTAATCAAATTTGAATCGATATTTCGAAATATTTTATTTCCTCGTCAGGAAACCAATAAATTTATATTTAAAACGTGTGGTCGTTGCAGATTATGTCTATAGAACTGTAGTGGTGTAGGTAGTGGACCGTAAAAAGTTTATTATTGTAATAAATATTTGTCAGATCGCCATTGTTACCGCGATAGAAAAAACAATTAGTAGATTTTTAATATCGTGATGATACGTCGTAATTTGATAATGTTTTCGGAATATTTTATTTAATGTATTTTTATGTAAGAAATGTGGGAATGTTTGTAATTGATATTTGAGTAAAGGTTGAATAGAAAAAGGAAACATATATTAGGGCAGAGAAACAGGTGTTCTGCCGAAACTGGCGTGACGAATTATTGAATATTTCTATACGCGCGTTCTTGATGTAAAACTGTCACTAGTTAGTAATTAATTACTAACGGTACACACTGGAAACAAAGACGTCTTTGTTTGGAAGGTGGAAACTCGAGACCTAAATAGGGTTTGTTACGGACGAATGCATATTTTTAAAATTAAGAAGTCGTACAATAATTAATATGAAACTGTTCCAACGCAAATTAATGTTTCTTGTTTTTTATCACTTTTCAAAGACGGGGGTTGATTTTCGAGAGTAGGCATCGTTAGTGGAAACCAGAGGGGAAGGCAGTTGCTGTTGAAATTTTGATTGAGCAGGACGCCTTGTGTTGTTTCAATTAGAAACTCCCATTGTAAATGGTTTGTCTTTAAAATAGACAAGATTAAACGATTGGCCAGATTAAAACAGCAGAAAAAATTCATCGGTTTTGATCTAGATTATTTCCAACCAAAAAAATTTTTAGCATTTCTAAACGCCATTTTCTTATGGTATCTTAGGTATCTTATTCACCGGGTTCATTACGCTGAAATCTGCTTAAATAAAAAAGTCAAGTTCCCTCACTCTTGTATTTGTGTGAATTAGCATTGTTGTTTGTTGTTAAGTAAATTGTTTGCCTTGAACTAATTTCTCTTTATACGTAATTTATTGTAACTGTACCTATGTATTTTGCTTTAGTAGTCACTAAACAATTGTGTACGTGTAAATTACTTGTCTATTTTCTTTCGTCCTAGCCTTCACCTTATTATCACCTGTACAATTTTACTGTTGTAGAATTTTATATGTACCGCAATTTGCTTTATTGTTACCGGCATGATTGGTTTCAAGGGCCACATGTTTGGTATTACGTTTTATTCTGATTATTTATAACACGATTGTGAGTGTGACTACATGTTTTTTGTGTTTAGGTGTAACTAAACTGATTTTATTTTCTCTTAATGTTATAATTCTGTTCGCACTTTAACCTGATTTAATGGTGTTTTGTTATATATTTAACCCTTTCATTGTTTTTTTTTTTGTATTATCTGATTTATTAGATGTACTTATGCAATTACTTATTTATGAATAAAGTGGGTTGAATTGGTGGTTCTTTCCCACAATAGTATATTAACGGCTGAACCACCAATGCGCAAAGCTCGTTAATTTTAATTTGAGTAGTTTCATTGTTTACCTGCCCCTTATGATGCAACACTTACCTCATCCAGCCTATCTAATTCAAATTTCACAGCGTACCTACTACTAGGCGGCCACTTTGTTTGATCAGATTTTAGGTTTGCGAGTAATTAAATATCAGACTTGCGAATGAATTCTAATCTTTATTTATCATCAGGAAAGTCCCTATAAGGCAGGCAATTAATTTGAGTAATAGTAACATTATTGTCAGTAAAGTCAAGATAAATTACTTAGCGATTGTTCTGTTCTTGAATTTGCATTATTGCAAATTAGTTAAAATTGGGCGTGTGAAGTTAGCACCCCGACAAAGAGTTCCAATAGTTTTAATTAGAGTTCTAGCCTCCTTTTAAAGAGTTTAGAGGTACTTTATAAAAAATAAAAGTAGTTCCGCTTATTAACGGTTCCAAATTTTAATTTGAAAATGGGAGGTAATTACATCGAAATCGAGATCCAGTAGTTCTGAATAGCTAAATTACTATATTTTGCAAGGTTCTAGAGTTCCTGATAAAAAACTGTTTTTTTGAAAATTAAAAAAAAATTAAAAATTTTTCAAAATTTAATTTCGACAGGCAATAGTTCTAATCAACTTTTGATGTTCTTCTATTCATTCCTAAGGGTTTTCGCTAATTAAAAAAAAGTATAATCAGCAATGAAAAGTTACAGCCCTTTTACTTAAAAAAAAGAAAATATTAACAAAAAATATTTTATAAAGAGTTCTAATAGTTTTCGCATCAGATTTGGATAGTATTCGAAAAGCTCTGAAATAAATTCTTATGATCGAAAGCGATCCGATTAATATTTATAAAATTATTTGACTTGAAAAATCGCATAGCTTAAATTCTCCAAATATCGACGAAAAATATTTTGAAGATTTCCAATAGTTCCAAAATAGTTCTCGACATGCACAACCCCTTTCCAAAGAGTTCCGATGATAAAATCAATTAGATAATTTTTTTAATAATTAGTAAAAAATAGCCCATTTTTCAGATAAATTAATTTTTTTTTAATTTTTGCATCGAAACTCATTGTGCATGTCGAGAACTAAACGAGAACTATTTGGGAACTGTTCAAAATATTTATCGTAGATAGAAAATTCAAGCTATACGATTTTTTAAAGTCGAATAATTCTATAAATATTAATCGGATCGGTTTGAATCATTATAATTTCTTTTAGATCTTTTCGAATACTATCCAAATCTGCCGCGAGAACTATTAGAACTCTTTAAAATATTTTTCCTTAAAATTTTTTTTAAAGTAAAAGGACTAACTTTTTCATTTTTGATATTTTTTTAACCGGGGAGAACTCTTAGGAATGAATGAAAGAATACCAAAGGTTGATTGGAACTATTGCATATCAAAATTGAATTTTCAAAAATTTTTAATTTTTTTTTAATTTTCAAATTTTTTTTTCATATGAGGAACTCGACTTTTGGAAAATATAGCAATTTAGCTAGTCAGAACTACTGGATCTCGATTTTCGGTGTGAAGTTAGCAGAGCTGTATATACTACTTTTTTGCGAAAGCGGAAACACAAAAACACGGAAAATTAATAAATTTAGTAAGAGTTTCGTCAAATCCGTATGTAATAATTAGTGGCCTTTGAGATTCGTACCTTAATACCTATACCTAGTATCAGAAAACTGTTTTAAAAAAAACTGAAGATTGTGAATAATTTGAATAATTGTGGGCCTGTATCATTTACTGTAAACGCAAATAAATAAGTTAGTTCTTTAGTTCTTGTGTTTTTATTTATACTCTGTATTTGAAACTGTCAAAACATATAAACTTCTTAAGGAGATAATGTGACATATTTGCTCCCTATGGAGAAAATGTTCCATTTCTGTCACGATTTTGAGAACAGAGAAACTAACTTCTACTTCTGGTTTCGCAAAAAATTATTTCATTTCTTTTAATTTTTTAAGTTAGCATCTAGATGTCCATTAACCTCTGTCTGACATAAAGTTTTAAACGTCTGTTTGACATAGATTTTGTTTTTGTTTTTACAATGTTGCCTATTTTCATAATGAACCTATTGTAAAATAGGTTGCAAATTATCGTAATAAAAATGCAATTAAAATTATTTTATTTCTTTTAATTTCCATTTTGTATTTTCATAAAATATATATTTAATAATTGAAAAATTAATTAAAAAAAACTTCTATGAGAAAAAAATTATTTTTTCTATAGCAATTGTTAAAGTGTGCTTTGAACAACCCAAATCAATAGATCAAGTTTCGCTTTAACCGCAAGGGTAGATAAAGGTAAACTTTAATTTCAAGGGTAGATAAAGTATTTCAATTTTTATTTATATAAATATAAAACTTATTTTTAATTTTTATTTGCATCAATAATAACTTCAATATTACAATTTACATTTCCAGAAATATCAAATTTTGGAAAAGAACCTGTTTCATGTGAAAAACGTACAGAGGACGTAGAGTTTCATGAACTTTCTATTCCACAGAGTTTTCGTTAAAATTAACATTTTTCAGTCATCGATAAAATTGTATTTTATCGTCTTGTATAACAAATAACTATTTTTAATGACTTCTAAGACTTTCACTTTGGTGCTAAATTCAAATTTTTTTTGTGGAACACATTAATTAAAATTATTTCTTTTGAACTTATTCGTTCATAACAAAGCTTATTTTATCGTCGATATTTACAAAATTTAAGCTATGCGATTTTTTAAAGTCGAATAATTCTATAAGTATTAATCAGATCGTTTTCGATCATTAGAATTTCTTTCAGAACTTTTCGAATGCTATCCAAATCTGCTGCGAGAACAAAATTTTTTCATATCAGGAACTCTAGAAATTTGCAAAATATATTAATTACGCTTCTCAGAATTACTGGATCTCGATTTTCGGTGTGAAGTTACCACCACATTTTTCAAATTAAAATTTGGAACCGTAATGAGCGGAACTCTTTCTAAATTCTTTGACAGGAAGCTAGAACTCTAATCAGAACTATTGGAACTCTTTTTCGGGGTGCTAACTTCACACACCCCTTCAAATTATACTTTTCAAGATAGGGTATCTGGGGGACGCTAACAAGACACCCTTTTAAAATTTGCGAGCTTGATCCTATATAAATCTTTTATTGCTGCTTTTTTCTTGTTTCTCGCTGTCGATCCAAGGCTCTGGTCGTGGTATCGTGCTTGAAGCAAACTTCGTAGTTATTTTGTCGCAACCCTACTGTTTAAATTATTTGGCGGGTTTTGTATAGAGAAAAAATTTCAAATATCTGGTACATTAAAATATCAAGCATTCGACTTAAACTGCATATTTTTTGTTTGAAATATATTTACAATTTTGAATACAATCCTAGTGTTGATCTTCCTAATTTTATGCTACACGACATTGATCTCAAAAAGTGGGCAGAAACTGTATTCTTATTGAACGGGATGAGATCATTAGAAGGCAGCATACATATTTACGACACATTAATAAATTTAGATAGAAAGGTAAGAATTATTTATAGTTTGACTTGACACATTGACTTTGCATTATTTAATTTTGTTGTAAAATTGAGACACACTCTAAATAAAGCATGGAATCATCAAGTAGTAAAGGGCTGAAGTAGTGCACTTCACGCAGCTAGTCAGCCTCACTTTCACTCACCGATCCTCCGATTCGGATGTAAATAACAGAAACCACCTGAAATACCTTGGCATTTATTTTGATGGTAAGTTAAATTGGCATCAACAGATTAATCATGTTGTAAACAAACTGTCAAACAGTATATTTGTTAGGCGGAAACTGCAAAATTTAGTAAACAAAGATGTTTTATTGATGACTTATTTTAGTCTATTTTATTCTCATATGCAATATGGCATTGGGGTCATGCGCCGGCGTCCAAAAGAATATTCGGATTACAACGTAAAATGGTTCGAATAAAATGTAATGTTGATTACAAGCAAAATGTAAGATACAAATTTAAAGAGCTGGGTATTCTAACGTTTCCATGCATCTATATCTATCATTGTCTGGTATACAGGGTGGGTGTCTACTGCGTGGACGGAGGATTGCTCCTTAACTATTAGAGATATCAAAACCAGTTTTGGTGTGGTAATACACGATCATTGGACCTACAATCTAAAAATATTTAGGTATATACAGGGTGATTGACAAAAATATTCCAACACAAACCTGTGTTTTTTTAAATAGAACACCCTGTATATTTTGCATTTTTTGATTCACTGTTACATTTAGAATTAAGTATAGAAATTTGTATCTGTATCACTAACCGTTCTGCAGATATCGTCACTTTAGTACCAAAATAGAGTTAACTTTGGAACGATGCCATCGTTGTCACCACGATTTTGTAAATCTGTTTATACCACCGACTATTAATAATAGTCTACTAACAAACAAACTGGGAAACTTTTCGAAAACATGTAAAATTATACAGAATGATTAACTTACGCGAAATGTAACTTTTCTCAATTTTTTCAAATATAACGCCCTGTATATTTTTTCACATTTCGATTCCCCGTGAAAAGATACTAACTGATAATAGGTTTCATAGCCATAAGACGGACCTTTCTTGAGATATTGACGCTTTTACGTAAAAATATTCTAAAATACAAATTTACTATGACAATAGAATTCAACAAAACAAATCAGGTAGGCTAGCCGCTCGTAATAAAGAGGAACAATTGCATCTATTGTTTTGACGTTTGTATAATCATTAAAATATTGTTCCATTAGTTTGTGTGTTTTTGGATTGTCGTTTTGTTAATTTTTGTATAAAATGAATTTTTCCAAAGAAGAAATGGTCGATGTGATCTTTATTTACGGTGAAGCTCAAAGAAATACTTTGCTGGCTACCCGTTTGTACTGTAAGCGATACCCAGAGAGAAGACAGTCGCGGAAAGAATGTAGTTGAGAAATTCTGGAAGTGTGTGTTATCCCAAGCGCGCAAAAAACAAGACCAAATGAAGAAATTGAGTTTCAAGTTGTGGCATCTGCATCTCTTATAGAAAATCCGCAAATTAGTACCAGAGAGCTAAGTACATACCTAGACCTAAATAGAAATACAGTTCGCAGCTTTATTAAAAAAAAACCAATTGCATCCTTATCATATCGAGCAACATCAAGCTTTAAGTGAAATAGATTTTCAAAATCGTGAATCTTTCTGCCAATGGGTAGCTACTAAAGTCAATGAAGAACCCAATCTTGTTAATAACATTCTATTTACGGATGAGACAACTTTTCACAACAATGGCAATATTAATACACATAACTATCATCACTATTCAGATACTAATCCACACATTTTAAGAGTTGTTAGCATCGATGGTCAGTTAATGTGTGGGGTGGTATACTCAATTTTAATGTGGTTGGTCCCTTTTTCTTTGATAGGAGTCTTACTGGAGAATGGGTTTTTGGAAAATGATTTAGCCGAGCTTTTGGAAAATATCCAGGTAGATGGCGCCCCTCCACACTATGCAATCAGAGAGATATTGCCTAATCTCGATAGAAATTATCCGATGACGTGGATAGGACGCGGTGGTGTACAAAACTGGCCAGCCAGATTACCGGATCTTACGCCCCTTGATTTCTACCTTTGGGGCCACGTTAAAGAAAAAGTTTACCAGCATCCTCCACCACAAGCGAAGATATGAAAAATAGAACTAGAATTGCGATTCAATCCATTTCGCCTCTAATGTTGTTGCGAGTGAATCTTTCGTTTACCGAGCGAATTGCAAAGTGTTTAGCTAGGCGTGATCAGCATTTTGAACATTTAATTTGAATTTATGGTTTTGATCGTTTATGTTTACTTGTTCAACTTATTTTTATGTGCAGATAATTATTTTCTTATTTGCTCTGAATTTTGTTTTACTTGTTCTTCTGTATGTCAATATTTTCAAATAAAGCGTCAATATCTCAAGAATGGTCCGTCTTATGACTATGAAACCTATTATCAACTAGTATCTACTTGTATAGTTTTACAAGTTTTCAAAAAATTTCTCAGTTTGTTAGTAGACTATTATTAAAAGTCGGTGGTATAAACAGATTTACAAAATCGTGGTGACAACGCTCACATCGTGGTTCCAAAGTTAACTCCATTTTGGTACTAAAGTGACCATATCTGCAGAACGGTTAGTGATACAAACACAAATTTCTATACTTTTATTCTAAATGTAACAGTGAATCCAAAAATGCAAAAATATGCAGGCTGCTCCATTATAAAAACAGGTTTGGGTTGGCATAGTTTTGCCAATCACCCTGTAAATACCTAAATATTTTTAGAATGTAGGTCCAATGATCGTGTATTACCACACCAAAATTGGTTTTAATATTTCTAATAGTTAAGGAGAAATCATCCGTCCACGCAGTAGACACACAGCCTGTATATAAAAACGCACTGCAATGATTTTATCTTAAATGAGAGCACAACACTAGAACTCAAAATGAAATTAGGTTAGACTACCTCAGATTAACTTTAAATAGATTTAGCTTCAATTATTATGCACCAAAGTTTTTTAATAAATTGCCATCTTTAATCCAAATATTAGATATTAAAAAAATTAAGTCTTGGATTAAAGCTTATCTAACTGATAAATGCTATTAACACTGTAGATGAGTTTTTAAATGATGTGTGAGCAACAATTGAAATATTTGTGTGTGATGCATGTTACATTGTTACATTGTTATGTTACATTTTTATATTTGACGACTGTAATGGTCTTATGGTTTTTTAAACAGAATAAACTAATAAAAAATAAATAAATAATTAGTAATGACGGTTTTATTTTTGGAGCTGCACTTGCCTTTCTCTAGTGTTTATTGAAAAGGGATTTACTAATACATGATTTTTAAGCTAAACCAGAATATTACAATTAGAAACTGGATGCAATTGCAAAAGAAAAAGAACACAAGGTGCTTCGTTTGTCATATCATTGCGAGCTAAACTCCATACAAATGGTATGGGCGCAAATTCAACAATATATTCAAATGGATTCGTTTAAGGAAGAGGTATTCACCAACTAAATAGAATCACAGTGATTATGTAAAAAAATTGTGTTGAAAAATTATTGTACTCCGTAGATCGAAAGCTACATTTTCAATAGTACCGGAAGTTCATTTATCAACCATATTGAATATTCTCTATCCAAACATCGATTAAAAATATGGTCCAATCAGTAGGTTACCGACGATGCCACCTCGCACAATTAAAGACCACTGCCTTTGATTGTCCACCGTTTGCATCCAGAGTAAAGTTTTTGATTTAAAACTACCCGGTAGCCTTTGAACACGTTCTACTGTAGGTTTACTCACTTACAAATCTCTACTTAATACTCGTTGGCTAACATGTGGATTTTCAATTTCATAATTTCATTGGCAACTATCTTCCTATAATTATGATTCGCATAAACAACAGAATCTGTTTCTGTAAATGTATCAATCAATTTCTTCAAATCAGGTGTTCGACAGTCGGGATAATACTCATGATGCATATGTAAAGCCAAATAACATTTCTCATACATCCCCAAGATGAAAACCATTTCAATACTACTTATAAATTTAGTGTTTTCCATTATTTTGTAGTTACCAACCATGTTATAGTTCATACAGTAGAACCAGTCATCAAGTTCGCAAAAATTGATTGTTATTTGTTGTTAATACAGTAATCATTGAATTGGACCTTCACTATAAAGATTAAGTATGTCTGTGTTATGATATGCATCATAAAACACAAATCTAAAATTGTGTTGTTGGAGTAGATAAGGAAACGTGATTTTCACTAATTTTCTTGAAAATTGTTCGAGCTATATTTAATATGGGTGATGAATACTGAAGAATAATGCAAGTAAGCTTGAAGTTGCAAGACACAAAAAAAGATCGCAAATAATCTGTACCTCGTAGGTTAAAATGACATAGTAACCGTCGGCTGAAGATGTCATAGCGTGTCATCTTAACCTGAAATTGAGTAAGAATACCTTAAAATACTATTTATTTTTTAGGATTCCCGACAACTATCAACAAAAGTCCACACGTCATTCATGGTCAAAATAAGATATAGTGAAGGCCATCGAAACCGTGAAAGAAAAGAAGACGAGGTAAATCTTAAGGTTTCTAAAACATTCAATGTGCCGCAGACCACATTACGACAATATTCCGGTAAATCATGGTCGCTTTAAGCCTGTCTTTGAAGCCGACATAGAACATCTGTTAATAAAGCATATACTTCATTTTGAAGAGATATTCCTTGGGTTGAACACCACTGGCGACAGAAAATTGACACATCACTTTCCAAAAAAGGCAGGACTGTTTAATAGATTCTGTCCTCAGCATCGTCCAAAAGCCACCTAAAATAATAACACGCAAGAGAAAAAATAAGGTGGTGCATTATCAAGTGCAGAATGAGGCCAGCATGTCTCTATCGCTGTCTGTGCCAATGCTTCTGAGAATTTTGTCCGCCTGCAATAATTATTCCATGAAACAACTGTAAACCTGAAAATGTTGATGGTGTACCTCCAAGCACTTTGCACCTACATTACGATATAGGTTACATGGTCTATGACTTTTTTCAAATGGATTAAAACATTTTGTCAGTTTCACTGGCTGCAATGCTACAAACCTGATCCTCGATGGCCACAGTACCCACAAAGACCTAGAGGCAGTAGTTTGCTAAGGCCAAGGGAGTCATATTGTTGTGTCTTCCGTGGCATTGCACCCATCGAGTGCAGGCACTTGACGTTTCATTTTTGGACCACTGGATACATATTGCTACCGACAAATGAGCATCTGGCTACCAGCACACCTGGATAGAATTGTGAGGCTTTACCAAGTCGGCATTTTTGGGAGAGCGTATGGAACTGCTGCCACAGTCTGATTTTGAAAAAAGTGGAATTTATCCGTTGAACCACAAATTTTTCCGGATCATTTATGTCTGCTCAGCGAAGAGATGTAGGCGAACGACAAAAAATGCGACGAGGAAAATGATAAAGCTTCCTAAATCAACAGCCGGTTGCACACAACTTTTCAAAATAGCTGAAGATGCTACTGGATCTTTTTCGTCGAGCACAACACAGCATGCCATGAATCCTACACCACTCGGTCCTGTTCACGTAATTGCCAAATCATTACTGGATCGTTTACCACCCAGGAGATACTAAATGATATTTCGCCACTTTCGAATTATTGTTTACGGGGCGAGCAAGAAAGACGAAGAGGAAACTCTCTGGCTTCTCCTTTTATGTACGAAGTTAAAGGCCACGTCCAAAACAAAAACGAAAGATGGAAAAGTGTCAGAATTCAGAAGCGGGTGAAGCGCATCCTTCAGGATGATTCCAATTTCGAACCTGAGGAAGATTATATGCAGGACGCTGATTATGTTGACGACTCCGATATTGCATGCCTTTATTAATAAATTTTTGTAATGTGAACCTTAGATCACCTTTAAATTTTCATATATTTGCCTCAAAATAAAAAGTAAGTTATCTTAAGCACAATTACCCTAGATAATCATTCATGGGACGCGTTAAAAAAGCAAAATAATAATAGAGGGTGTTCATTAAAAAAACTGATGAAACGCTTCTCAAAGTTTTCAAGATTGGAATTTAATTTTTATACACTCTATATATTGAAGAGAAAGGTAGCTGCTACATTTATATGTTATTTACATTTACATAAAACACAAATTGCTAAAAATGTTGAAATTACAGTTGTACACAGGACGTGTAAGAGAAAGACTGCCACAGGAAGTCAAGCTCCTTGTATAGTTGAAAATATTGAGATTGTTTTCAATTTGTCTCAGTCTCATAACGTCAAGCTATAATCTTAAACGTCGGACGTCATCACCTCCGATGTCATTATAGCTATTCATTCACGGAACATTTTACCAAAAATTTTTAGGTTGGCAAAGCTTGATCCGGAATTATGTCATACATGTCACTCTTACAAAATGTGTCAAAAACAGGATGAGTCCAGTGCAAAACTTTGATGTGAGCAAATTCACGACCGTATTTTTGGCAATTTCACGCATTTCAGGGGGCGTACATGTAATATTATCTTGATTATCTTTCATTTTCGTGTTTTGTGACAGAATTTGAATAAAACAAAAGGCGACTAGATCAAATTTTCACTTTTAAAATTAAGACATTACCAATCGCCACAAAAACCCCTAAATCAACTAAAATAAAAATTTTTGTTTAAAAACGGCATAAAAAGGGTAAATTACAAAAAATAGCATAAAAAACATGTTTCATAAGACCTTTATTCATTGTTTAAAAAACTCATTTTTTAATATACTATTTATTAAACTACTTTTTCAGATAATTGTTTATTAATTATTCAGCAACTCCAAACCAAGCAAAACTAGGGTTTATTAATAAACGAATTTAAATGAGATTAATAGAATGCGCTACCATTGAGTATATATTATACTCAATGGTGCTACGTTGAGTTGTATGAAACATATAACAATTAATGCATTACGTCACAATGACGGGACCTGACGGAGAAAAAAACAATTCAGGCATTCTGTACTAGTCGATATAAAACTTTCACTTTTAAAAAACAGGAAAGTTAAAGAAAGGGATTCTCTGAAAAATATTGTAATCTCGTATATCAATGCGCCATGAATAATTCTGACTTTCTTAACGCGTGAGCACGCATTAACCCTTTATAGGTTGGTGGCAAATATAGAAACCACTTCCACTACAGACTATAGTGTGTGGGTTTTGATAGTGATTTTCGACCTTATTGACTAAAGCAGGGTACCCGAACGTTAGATGGTCGCTACAATTGCCACATCTCAAACTGCGCGGCACATTCGCGCTGTAAGTTTGGTATTTTGCCACCAACCGTTAAGCACTGCTATTACAAGTTGTATTGTTAACACGTGAGTGTTTTTTGTGAATTGTGAATTACCGAGAAACAATGTAAGTATGTGGATTCATTTGTTAATTATTATATTTGTTTATGTGCTAACTAGTTTCTAACTATTAGTTTCGGCTAGGAAGATATCAGCTCTTTTATTTGTAAATCTAACCTTTTATTGTACATATTTGCATTGTATAATTTATTTTGCAGAATATGACGAGCTGGAATTATTCTGATTTGCAAAAGATCTCGGCGGAAGAACTTTTGACCTAGTTGAATTTGGAATCAGTGACGAACAAGCATTGGATTCGGAAGCTGAAGGTGAAAGTGATGCCGAGGATGGCCCTGTGCACAATATAACACCAAGCAGTCCTGAACCATCATATTGTGAACGTAGACGTAAATCAAAACGTGCAACTCATTTCCCGTCAGATCCTTCAACGTCGGCACGAAGGAACGACAAAAAAATGGATAAAGAAGGGCAAGATTTTGATTCAGACGATTCCTTCAAAGATAAAGATTACATACCAGAAAATGACGAAAGTGACACCTTTCTTTCGGATGATTGCATTCCCAACCAAGAGTATATCAGTGAAGCCGAAGCAATTCCGCAGGAAAACCCGGAATAAATTTCTATTGACTTCGGAAATGAGAGTTCTTCTTCTGGAGATGAAAATCAGAGCCAGGCTACAAACAATCAACATCTAAACTAAACTAAACTAAAAATTATTTGTTAATTGTTTTTGTTGAATGCAGTCTGGTTTTCTGTGCTGGTTTCGCTTACTAAAAGCAACGTCGTTTGATTTCAGTTACCTACTTGTGCATTATTTGCGTAAACATGGCACCGCCTCGAAGAAAGTGTCATTTTAATTTGGAGTTACAGAAAGAATATTCGTTTATGAAAATAAAAATAAATTGAGTCCGCATATTGCGTACTGTGAAATTTGTAGAAGTGATGTTGATATTTCCAACAGTGGTCGCAGCAATATTAAGGCTCATCTAACCAAGAAAAAGCATACATTAGCTGCAAATACGAAGTCTAAAAACTACACTAAACACTTTTTCAAAAGTGAAAACTTCAGCTCTGAAAATATGTTAATTGCAGCCAAGGAAGGTACTTTCGCGTATCATACGATCAAGCATCAGCAGAGTTTTAGATCTTTGGATTGCACATCAAAGCTAATAGCGAACATGTTTGAGCCCAAATTTATGGCAGCTCGAGCCAAAACTGAAGCCATTGTAAAAAATGTTTTTGTTGTTAGCATCATGGTCGATTCGTCCAACCACAAAGAAATTAAAATAGTACCTTTGTTGGTGAGATACTTTAATTGTGAAAAGGTATTCAAGTGAAATTACATCAGTTGCAAGACTTACCTGGTGAAACATCAGAACAGTTAAATAGTTATGTGTTTAATACTTTGAAAACCCACAATTTAGTGGACAAGTGTATTGGATTAGCTGCTGATAATCCCAATACAAATTTTACGGAATGAAAAGAAAGGAGTGAACAACCTATTTGCAAAATTGAATGCTTCTCGTGGCAAACCTCTGGTTGGCATTGGTTGTGTTGCACACATTTTGAACAATTGCATACAAAATGCTACGGACGTCTTACCAATTGACGTTGAGGTTATTGTTGTTAAGTTATTTAAGCATTTCTATATTTATACAGTGAGAGTAAATCAACTTAAACAATTCTGCGACTTTGTTAATATTGAATACAAAAGATGTTATCATTTTCTAAAACAAGATTTTTAAGTCTGATGCCCGCAATTGAACGAATTCTACAAATGTACAAACCGTCGAAAGCATACTTTTTGTCTATTGAAAATTGTCCAATGATTTTGAAGCAATTTTTGAGTGTGCACCAGCGAAATTGGGATGTGGTTTGTACACAACATTGCTTCTATGTTTCACAAAGTCATATTAAAGGTAGAGGGTGACAAAATATGCGCAACAGAGGCCGCTCTAGAGTATTTCGATCTTCAAAATAAGCTTGAAAATCGTTTAAATGAATTATTTTGCCGCTTAAAGTAAGAGAATCCCTTTACAACTTGACAATTGGGAAGGTAGTTTAAACTATCCAGATGACTTCATCTCACAGGTTAGATTATTTTATTCAAATTGTGTGAGTTACTTGAAGAATTGAGTACAAATTTAAATGAATTAAGGCTCTTTGAATGGATAAATTTGAGAAACCAAGTTTCATGAAATCAAATTTTGTGTGCATGTGCTGCTTTTAAAGACTACTTGGGTTCGACACTGAATGAGGACGAACTCTTCGATGAAGTTAGTCTATTACAAGCTAAACTGTCAGAAGATAAAATTGCCGAGTGGAACTCGAAAATATAGGTACCGAAGATCGATGGGTTGAAGTATTTAAATGGAATCAAGGGTCTGGATCAAGTGAAGATTTCAAAATTGTGAGATTTTATGTCAGTTTATTTTTGTCTTCCTGGAACAAGTGCGTCAATTGAGCGACTATTCTCTAATATTAATAACTACTGGAGTGCAGAAAAATCGCAAATGAAAATATCAACACTAGAAGCTGTGATGCAAGTGTACACAAACTTCGATGAGACTTGCAGTGAAATGTTCCAGTTTTTGAAGACCAGAAAGCAAATTTTGGAATCTACCTAAGCTCTCAAAATACGATTGGCACAAAGGTGACCCCACTGATGGCGTTGCAGGCACGTCAAAATAATTAATAACATTACACATTTCTGCCAGAGTATTTTATGTGTTTGTATTTTTCTAATATAGGAATATAGGTACATATATTATGTATATGCATGTGTCATTAAAATTATTTTATTTTTCTTCTCATTTTGATGCTTGGCTATGTCACTCTACATTTAGTTCTTTGATTTGTCCGTTTTTATCTATTCCTAATACAACTTTTTGTTACTTTTTATTTTTGTACTTATTTTCTGAAAATAAATATGGTCACCCAAAATATAAGTGAACATTTCTTGTGATTATAAACACAAATCCAGTAAGCACCACTTTCCGTGTTAAATTAAATTTAAGTACTTGCACATTAACAGTCGTGCAGTCTTTATAGCAAAAAATTTCCTTTGTCAGGAGTGTTTACAAAATTAATAAAACATTTATATTAAGAAAGATATGTTTAATATGTGTATCAAATGTCATAAAAGTATACAAACGCCCCACAAAGTCAAAACTAATATTAAAAATTGTTTGTATAAGCTACAAAAGTAAAGAGACCTTGAAGTTTTATAAACAATTTTTTCAGTCTAACCGAAAATAGTTTTATTGCTTCTGTATTATCAAGATATTTAATTGCAGAAATAAGTGGTCGTTTGGTTTTGCTACATTGGCTCTTAGGGAGTTCAGTCACAAGGTATTTATTACTCATAAGACTAATATTACATTACAAGGATAAGGTAGTATTTTGTTTAATAATTAAAATCCATAATTTAGTCTTCAAGTTTATTAAATTATGATCTAGAATTATTTCAATTCTAAATACCTCAATTCCGGAAGCTAGCTCAAAATTAACCGTTTAAAAATAGGTGAAATGTATACATGATATACAGCAAATCATTTTAACACAATGCGATATTTTAACAATAAAAAAATTAAGATTTGGTGCATATCGTATAAAAAATAGTTTTTAATAGTTTTATTCAAATTGGATTTGAAGGTTAAATTAAAAGACTTAAGTTTGTCAGGCATGACTTGCTCTAACGCCAACGTTTCGCAAGAGTACTCATCTGATATCGTCAGTAAAAAAGCTGTTAATTCATAGAGTTTCAAAGGAATAAAATACATAATAAAATCATAAAGATAAACATCCAGGATGTTACTACTCCCTTCAGTTTTGATTGTGTTTGAAAATATACTTTCGCCATTATTACACATAATCAAAATACTTAACTTTTTGGATTTTTTAATGGTGTATTGTTGTATTTATATTTAACATCAATCTATACGTTTCGATAACAATTACAGTTATCGTCCTCAGTAATGGTAATTCTTTAAGAATTGTTTAAGATGATTTATGAAATACGAAAGATATGAAAACGCAAACATAAGCCAGCTATAATACAACAGCTTAATAAACGTATAAAGTCAACTATGGAAACTAATTTTCGTAAAGAATAACCAGATCCTTAATAAAATTACATACACAAACAGAAACTTGACACATCAATTAAAGATCTAGTCAAATCTAACAAAGAAATATTATTATAAGTTTTTGTTATGAACGAATATTTATGATTTACCTTTGAACTATTCGTTCAACAAAACTTATAATAATTTAAATTAGTCAAGATTGCTTTGGTATTGAATCGAATTGAGCTCACATTCCATTAATATAAGTAATTTGACTGTAAATCTCATTATATTTAGAATTTACATCAGTTCTACATACTAAAGACAAAATTGACATTGATTGGGGCTTGAACCTTGGTGGCAGTTGGTTAGCGTACTCTAGCAAAGTACAGGTAGTTCGAATCACTAGGTAAACTTTTATTTATGTATTTATAAATTTAACCAAGAAATAGTTCTTTGTTAATAATTGTAATTGTCATTTTACAGTAAAGACAATGTAGTACCTTT
The DNA here is from genome assembly GCA_036346205.1 of Vesta saturnalis. Lineage (NCBI taxonomy): Eukaryota > Metazoa > Arthropoda > Insecta > Coleoptera > Lampyridae > Vesta > Vesta saturnalis. Next base: position 913,145 of record JARFJB010002298.1, on the reverse strand, counting down.
AATATAATTTTTTATTTTAATTTCAACTATATATGTTAAATTATTATAGTTATGTGGTACCCACATGTAATTGATAATGTTTTCAATTCAACGTCTAAGAAAAAAACAGCAAACAAACCTAGACATACCAAAAGCTAAACTTTAAATTAAGACCTTTTTTAAATGTAAGAAACCAAAACCTATCTAAACGCAGACTTTCTTCTTACCTATTGAGGCTATTAGGATGTTTATATATCTCAATAGCTTCACGTTGTAACAGAACATAATAATGAGTTTGTCTTGACAATATTTCCATACTATCAAATTATTATTTAAAGCATGCTAAGATGCGCAGATTTCCCTGGTTGACCTCATCTACCTAAAAGTTGTCACAACAATGGAAACAAGCATATAAATCATAAAGGATAGTTTCTGCATCGATTGCTTCTTCGGCGGAGATATAAATTAAGATACTGTAAATTGACAACTCGTCCTTTATCAACAGGGTGTAAAGGATATCACAGATAAATACACAACTATAAACTAGATCGTTTGTTGGGGACCACTCGTTTTTTTAGGTAATTGAAATACAAAAAGAGAGGAATATAATACTTGTTGTTTAGCTTCACCATGAATATGAAGACTAAATTAAGTTAATTTATTAATGAGAACACTAAAAAACTACACACACTCACGTGCACCATACCACAGCACACAACACCACGCACATACCAACAGCAACACACAACACACACACACACACACACACACACACACACACACACACACACACACACACACACACACACCACACGCACACGCCACGCACACGCACACATGACACGCACATACACACAAGTATATATATATATATATATATATATATATATATATATATATATATACCTGTCCAAGATAAGGATGCCACTATGGGGATTGAAACGTAAAGATGGAAGGTTAATGATACAAAGTTACGCATTTGAGAGGATGTATTTATGGTCTTTGTAGAACTCGAATATCTCTTTTAGTTTTTGAGATATTTGAAAAAATTGAATTTTCTGATTTTCGCTTTAACCATTTTTTTGACCTTATTTGAAGAGCTATCAAAAAAGACAGAGCATATTCATTTCTATCCACTTAATGCTGTTATTCAATTTGATACAAGTCGTTTGTTAGCAACCATCATCAACTTTATTCTTTTAAATACGACAAAATTATTTTTCCATATTTAAATTTCCATTGATTCTGAATTCAACGATCATATCACACTTGTATCATTTTTGATACGTTTCGATGAGAAAATTCATATTCACATGTAAAACATCGAAAACGTACAGTTAAAACTAATACTAGAAACATTAGAAAACCGTAAAATTATTATAAAATTATGCTTTGTAATTTTAAATGATAGACAAATAAAAAACAAATTTATTTTAAAGGTTAATAAACTCACAAAATATGTTCAAAAAGATTCCCGTTATTCTCTAAACATAAATAGCATCTTCTAACTGTAGCATCTAAAACATTCTTCAGCATTTGAGGAGTAATACTAGCAAACGCTTCGAGAACTAATCTTTGTAACATTTCTTCGTTTTCAATATCGTTTCCATAAATGTAATTTTTAATGTATTCCCAAAGAAAAAAATCCAAAGGTGTTATATCTGGAGAACGGGCTGGCCACAGTACATTTGCATGAGTGCCAATATATCTTTCTGGAAATCTAACTGACAGGTATTCTCTGACAACTCTGGAATTATGTGCCGGTGCACCGTCCTGCATAAACCAACAACCTTCAACTTCTTGGAAAAGCAAATCATTCAAAGCTATCTGTAATTCATTTTGGAGTCAAATTTGGTAACGTTCAGAATTTAAGGACTCGTGGTAAATGAAAGGACCTATAATTCGAGTACCGAATATAGCAGCCCACATATTAAATCCGAAACGGTGTTGGTGTTTGGCCGTTTTGTACAGACGTGGATTTACTCTTGCTCAATAATGAGCATTTCTACGATTAAAAATTTCATTATTATTAACCATACTTTCATCGGACCATATTATTTTATTCGGAAAATATTAATTGTCTTGAGATTGACGTGTATACCATTCGCAAAATATTCTACGTCTTTCTGGGTCACCTGGTCGAAGTCCTTGGCAAATTCCAAATTTATATGGATGTACTTTCTCCTTCTTTAGAACATAATGAGCTGTGGAATGGGCTATGCCAGTTTCCTCTTCAATTTTCCTAGTAGAAACCTCTGGATTTTCCGTTACAGCTAATAAAACAGTATTGGCTTTTTTGCGAGATTTTACAGGTTTTTTGAGCTCACCATATTCTTTTAGATTAACTGCTAATGTGCGAAAAGTTCTTTTGTGAGGTTGACGCCTTTCTGGATATTTGTTAAAATACATTATTTCGGCTTCAGAACAATTATGTTGCCACAAAATGTAACACGTCAGTATATCGAATTTTTCATTATTTGAAAAATGTACTCCTACCATATTGTTTTTAGGTAAACACAAATGTAATTAACTCAAAGACCACCAAACAAACGTAATACGGACAACAATCAATTATGACAGGTAGGTAAACAAAATGCAAAGCCAACTTATTTTTATCAAATGCATCAGTACGACGGAACATGTATTTTAACTGTTTAATTAATAGTATTTTCAGTAAATACATACTTGTGAATTATTTTATTCACAACAGGCATTAGAAAATGAGAAAACATTATTTTATAATAATTTTATAGTTTTCTAATGTTTCTAGTATTAGTTTTAACTGTACGTTTTCGATGTTTTACATTGAATATGAATTTTCTCATTCGAAACGTATCAAAAATATAAAGTGTGATATATCGTTGAATTCAGAATCAAGAAGAGAATTTAAATATGGCAAAAATAATTTTTTCGTGTATTTAAAAAAATAAAGTTGATGATGGTTGCTAACAAACGAAACGTTGTATCAAAAATTGAATAACAGCATTAAGTAGAGCTAGAAAAGTGGCATAGAAAATGTGCTCTTCTTTTCTTGATAACTCTTCAAATAAGGTCAGAAAAAAATAAAAACGAAAATCTCAGAAAATTCAATTTTTTTCAAATATCTCAAAAACTAAAAGAGATATTCGAGTTCTACCAAGACCATAAATACGTTCTCTCAAATGCGTAACTTTTGTTCCATTTAACCGACCTTCCACCTCTTACCGTTTCCGAGATCCCCCATGGTGTGTGTATATACATACATACATACATACATACATACATACATACATACATACATACATACATACATACATATATATATATATATATATATATATATATATATATATAAGGAAATATTTTATTTGAACAAAATTCATTGATTATACAAATTGTATATAAATTAAAATTTAAAAATACATACAGAAAAAGAATTCTTCGAGTAGGCTTTGAACCCACTATCTGTTCTTTGTTGGAAAAGTGCGTTACCTACTACGCTATCGAGGGAGCAAATCCCACTCGAGTGGTACATTGATAAGGTGCGTTATCCATAATTACGAGAGATTGTCCTAAATTAGGTATCAATTTTTTAACGATCCATTTTTTAAACAAGTCCGCATACAATGGTAGTCCATCTTTTGAAATTTTGAATCAAACAGTAGTGATGCACCATTAATAAAGCCCGATTATCACCTAGCATGAAGTACAATAAAACGTTTTCCATCATAACCTTGTGGTTTTCTAACACTTTTTGTAGAACTATCTTTCCCGGACGATCTAGGATCACCTTTTGAAAAATCGTCTAGAAACACGATATTACGTTTAAATTAAGAATTTAAATTGTTTATATAATTCTTCATAAAATGTATTCGATCGTACAATATTGGTTTTTGGACTAACGCTCTGCAATTATTTTCTTTTGAAGGTCTAAAGCCTATATCGTCTGTAGGTAGCGGACCGCGAAAATTTTATTATTGCAACAAACATGATTTAAATCGAAATTGTTACGGCGATAGGAAAGTTAATTAATGGAGTTTAACATATTTTATTAAATATTAAGTCGGTATTTGAGCATGGTTTACGGGATATTTTATTTTTGTAACTAATATTTGGCTAAGGATTGTGGACTAAGGACATGTGTTTGAGGTTTGACTACCAGGTGTACGCTTAAAACCTGCTTTACTGAAGAGGCGTAACGAATCATTGGGAATTATTATGCGCACATTCTTGATGTAAAAATGTCATTAGTTAGTAATTAATTACGTCGGTACACACTGCAATCAAAGACGTCATTGTTTGGTACGTTGAAACTTGAGATCTAAATGTAGCGCTTGTTACGGACTAAAGCCTATTTCGTCTGTAGGTAGCGGACTGCGAAAATTGTATTATTGCAACAAACATGTTTTAAATCGAAATTGTTACGGCGATAGGAAAGTTAATTAATGGAGTTTAACATATTTTATTAAATATTAAGTCGGTATTTGAGCATGGTTTACGGGATATTTTATTTTTGTAACTATTTGGCTAAGGATTGAAAACATGTGTTAGAGGTTTGACTACCAGGTGTACGCTTAAAACCTGCTTTACTGAAGAGGCGTAACGAATCATTGGAAATTATGTGCACATTCTTGATGTAAAAATGTCACTAGTTAGTAATTAATTACGTCGGTACACACTGTAATCAAAGACGTCATTGTTTGGTACGTTGAAACTTGAGACCTAAATGTAGCGCTTGTTACGGGCGAATGCATATTTTTAAAATTAAGATGTCGTTCAATAATTAATATGATACTGTTCCAACATAATTTTTTGTTTATTATTACTTTTGAAAAATGGGGGTTGATTGCGGGAGTAAATGTAGTTAGTTTGAAATCGGTGTGGTTAATTAAATACCTTCATTGTAAACAGTTTGTCTTTAAAATATTTCTTGCGTGTACATTTTCTTTTGAATTAGCCAACGATAATTTGTCTTTTCTTTCGGGTGTTAATTCTAATGTGTTTTCCAAATATTAATCTATAAATAACAGTCACCCTTTTTGAAGTTAAACCGCGTACGTTAACGATTTGTGTCTGCGATAAATTAAAGGAATATACAATTATTCAAGTATAAGTAGGTATTTTTATATAAATTAAGGCTGACAGCAAATAATTCTAGACGCCTATATAAAGTATTAAAAATCTAGCATTGCCTTGCAAAGGTATCTCATTCGCAGGTGGGCTAATTAAACTGAAATCTGTTAAAATAAAAGACAGTATAGGGCTCCTTCACTCTGGTATTTGTGTGAATTAGTATTGTTGTTTATATTTGTGTAGAGGTGGTCGTGGGCGAACGGATACAAGATACCGCTTGGTTTTATTTGTAAGAGGCACTTGCCAAGTGTGTACATAATCCCGGGTCCAGATAAACACCTCGAATTTTATTTTTATTGTTTTATAGATGAATGTGTAACCTGAGAAAGAGGCGTTGTATTTTTGTAACGCACTCAAATTTATATTTCGGCTACAATGTTATGATCTATTTATAACTTACCCTTTTAAGGCTTTGTTTTAATGAGTTTTTTGTGTCAGTTTGTTTAAGTAAAATTGTTTGCCTGCGAACTAATTTCTCTTTATACGTAATTTATTGTAATTTTACGTATGTATGTATTTTGTGCTTTAGTAGTCACTAAACGATTGTGTACGTGTAAATTCCTTGTCTATTTTCTTTTGTCCTCGTCTTTACCTTATTATCACCTGTGAAATTTTACTGTTGTTGTATTTTATATGTATCGTAATTTGCCTTATTGTTTTATGTGTTTATTTACTTAAAGACCGGCATGATTGGCACATGAGGGCCACATGTTTGGTATTACGATTTTTATTCTAATTATTTATGACACAATTGTGGGTGCCACTACATTGGTTTTTTTATTGTGTTTATGTGTAACTAAACTGCTTTTTATTCATTTTTCTGTTACTGTTATAATTTTGTACGCACTTGAACCTGATCTAATGGTGTTTTGTTATATATTTAACCCTTTCATTGTTTTTTTTTTGTGTTATTTGATTTATTAATGTACTTGTGCAATTATCAGATGTTAACGCAAAACATTGCATGACAGTTTGATAATTCAAAACAGAATGACAATTACTACTGAAGTCAATTTTTTTCTCCAAAAAGGCTACGACATCCTATAAATATAGCCCACATTTACTATCGTGTAACATACCCAGCCACGTTAGTCGTAATCTGAGTCGTATACACAACACTGTGTCGTTACTATGTTCAATCAATTGATGACGAGACGTCATCTTTCGTGACATCGACTACATATAATTATGTATCTATTTTTTTTATTTAAAAAATTTTTAATAATGTACTTAGTTCTTTATCAAATAATACCTAGTCAAAATTATTCGCATCGTTATTCGCCTTGTAGTACGGACCTACTTACACAGGCATAGTATCTCGTCAGATCACGCGTAATAAAAAATGCTATAAGAATGGATATAGAAATTAAATATTATGTCGTATAGCTTCTCTACATAATCTACCTATTTATTTAAAAATTACGAACATATGCTAATATTTGCGAATATTTACAATATTTACAGATATTTACAATATTTACTCATCGCTGTACACCATATTTATTGGGTGGTCTACCCCTCTCAAACGAATGTACTTGCATTACATAACAGATGAACAGAGATGGGTGAATTGCTTGACACAGCTTATAAACATGGATTGACGTTTTTGTTGTTGTAAGTATACGATAGGACATACGTAAATTTTAATATGTGAATATGTCCATGAACGCAATCTAGGTATTTCTCTGCTTGTACCCTTTCTGCGGTCAGTTCCAACGGAGTACGGCATTCTCTTTGGACCATTAACTTTGTTGTGACTTCTTTTATTTGTTGTTAATTTTTTTTAAACACAAGTTTCCTATTTTACGTTGCGTGTTTTCTTATTGACCTTTAACCTAGTAGACTAAAATCCAAGATTGGTTTATTAATTAATTATATACCGGTAATCTATATTTAGAGATTACTGACCTTTTTTATATATAGACGTAAATTTTATTTAGTTTGATGAGTTTTTAATATAATTATATTTAACATTAATTTATAAATACATTTGTCTTCTTAATTTCTTGGAATGAAAAATTATTTGACTGTATATTTGGATTTAATATTTATTTCACATAAACTTCTGTTAAACAAGTTTGTTATAAAAGAATTACGGTAGCGGGCAGCAGGGAATTCCATTACTAGAGAAGAGATCATAAAACTTGTTTTTGTGAAAAAAATGTTTCAGCGAATCATTTAGCAATCAATTTCAATTTTTGTGTTGAAAATTATTTCGAATGAGTGCCTGTGATGGTTGTGACTCAGTTATAAACAGGTCAGTGTTGTGTCCTAAATGTGATAAACTGCGAAGGTTACACAGAACAGATTAATCAGGAATTGAAAGTGATTTAAGCAGCCATATGGATAAACTAAAGGCTTTTTTGAGTCAAATGAATGGTCTAAAAAGTGAAATGGAAAAAAATGATTTATCTCAGAACAACCTGGAGAAAGATATTGTAGGTAGCGGACCGGGAAAATTTTATTATTGTAATAAACATTTTCTCAAATCGTTTGTTACCGCAAAAGAAAAAATAATTAATGGGTTTTTAATATCTTGATAATAAGTCGTAATTAGCTAATGTTTTCCCTGATATTTTATTTTATGTAAGAAATTCGGGAATGTATGTAACTAATAGTTGGCTAAGGGTTGAAAAACACATGTTAGGGTAGAAGCAAGTGCACGTTTAAAACTGCCTTTACCGGGGACCATAACAAATATTTGAAAGCGGCTGTATGCACATTCTGGTGGTAAAAACTTCTCAAATGTAGCAATAAATTGTGTCGGTACACGCCCCGATCACAGAAGTCGTTGTTTGCTACTTTGAAATTTGATATTAGTTTTCCTACGGACAAATGAATATTTTTAAAATTAAGATTTCGTTCAATAATGAATGTGAAAAATCTTCCCACGTAATAATTTCTTGTTGCGATTAGTGTTTTGATTCAGCCGGATCAATTTGATTGTTTTAATTATAAACTCTTATTGTAAACCGTTCTGTCTAGAAATATATTTGATCGTGTAAAACAACTAAAAACGCGAATTCATCCTTTTCTTTTTTGTAGGTTTTATTGTAAGTTTTTCCAAAATTTAATTTATAATTAATCACCGTGGCGTCGAGTTTTAAACCGCGTATCTTAACTCGTCGTGTTTGTGATAAAGTGTTTAACCAAAGGGAATATATTCAAGTGTAAGTAGGTATTTTAATGTAATTAAAGCTCGCAGCAAACAATTCAACATGCCAATGTAACGTATTCAAAATCAGTCATTGCCCTGCAAGAAGTATCTAATTACGCACACCAGAAAAGGGGTGCGCTTTAGACAGTACCGTAGCCCTCCTCATTGTTAGAATGACTTGGCATTGCTGTCTGTTAATTATATTTATATAGAGTTTGTGTGGACAAAAGTGTAAAAGATAAATCTCGATTATCATTGTAAATAGGCAATACTGAGAGTTTACATACACACGGGTCCAAATGGCCGTAAAAACTCATCGAATTCCATTTTTACTGTTTTTATTGTTTTGTATAGATGAATGTGTAAACTGAGAAAGGGGCGCTGTATTTTCTAACGCAGTCACGTTGTTACGATTTATTTGCACTTAACCCTTGTAAGGCTTTGTTTTAATGAGTTTATTTTTTAGTGTGTTTGATTCAGTCTGTTTAATTAGAATTGTTTGCTTGCGAACTAATTTCTCTTTATATGTAATTTATTGTCATTGCACGTAGGTACTTTGTACTTTATTAGTCACTATACAATTGTGTATGTGTAAATTCCTTACCTATTTTTTGTTCTTGCAGTTACCTTATTATTTTAATTGCTTGTTTACTTAAAGACCGCCATGATTGGTTTTAGCGGGCCACACGTTTGGTATTACCAGTTTTATTCTGATTTATTTATGACACAATTGTGGGTGAGCTTACACTGTTTGTTTTTATTGTGTTTATGTGTAGTCAAACTGCTTTTTATTTTGTTGTTCCTTAATGTTACAATTTTGTACGTACTTTAACCTGATCTAATAGTGTTTTGTTATATATTGGACCCTTTCATTGTTTTTTTGTTATTCGGTTTATTTATGTACTTGTGGAATTACTTATTTATGAATAAAATGGGTTTTCTTGGTGGTTCTTTCCCAACATATTACATTAACGGGTTTCACCATCATTTGCGCAAAGCTCGTTAATTCTAATTTGAGTGGTTTCATTGTTTACCTGTCCCAAATGATGCAACACTTAACGTCATCAAGCCTATCTAATTCAAATAACACAGCGTAGCTACCACTAGACGGCCAATTCTTTTGATCAGATTTGAGGTTTGCGAGTAATTAAATATCAGACTTGTAAATACATTCTAATATTTTAATTATTGCCAGGAAAGTCGATGTAAGGCAAGCAATTAATTTGGGTAATAGTAGCATTATTGTCAGTGAAGTCAAGATATATCCCTTAGCGATTGTTTTGTTATTAAATTGGCCTTTTTGCGAATAAGTTCAAATTACAATTTCTAAGATAGGCTACCTGGGGAAGCTACAATACAAATACGTCAATTAATTTTTGTAATGAGAAAGTTGATTAAAATTCTAAGATTATTTCTCAACAAAACACGCTAAGTCAAAATCAACAGTTTATTGTAGATAAACTTCTAGCAGAAAATAAATCCTTAAAATCTCAAATCATAGATTTAAAAAAATGAGGTTGATGCGGGAAATCAAGAATCACGGCAAAATTCAGTTGAAATATATGGCTTAGCTTTGCTAGAAAATGAACAAGTCTTTCCAGTACTCAAAAAACTTCCAACTGCCGTTGGTTTTGATGTCAAAGAAGAAATGTTGGAAAATGTTTTTAAAATTAAAGGTGAACAATCTCCTGGACAAAATATGTTGGTTGTACAATTTTTGAGCTGTTCTGACAAATTCACGTTTTGGCAAAAAAGAAAAGTAAAAGAGATTTGAACACAATTCATCTTGGCTTTATGGACAGCACTCCGATCTATATCAACGATTCACTAACTCAAACAAGGCCCGTATTTTACTAGCACAGAAATTTAAAAGTAAAATGGCTAGAGTGATGTGTGGGTGAGTTGTGGGAAAATTATGCTTCGTCAAACAGACAGTTCTAAAATACTCACTACGCAAGATGATCTTAATAAAATTTTTACATGAATCCCTAATCAACAGTAATGGCTCGTCATTTAACAACAGTCAGTTTAATAATATTTCCATTTATTATCATAATGTTCATGGACTAAGAACCAAGACAAATGATGTTTACCTGTCCGTGATTAATTTTGAGTTTGATGTGATGGCTCTTAGTGAAACTTGGCTGTATGATGGAATCTTTGATAATGAACTATTTGACTCAAGGTACTATGTGTGGCGCTCCGACCGTCCAGGGGATGGTCGCGGGAGGGGTGGAGGGGGTTTCCTTGCCATCAAATCCTGTCTCGGTCCTAGGCTACTCAAGGCTTACTCCACTCATCAAATCAACTCTCTATCTTTATAGTTTCAATTTTAAAGGGAGCAATTTTGATATATGTTCAGTATATTTTAGACCTTACCGTGTAATTCTATTTATTTGGATTTTTTTGAAATTTTTGGGGAACTATTTTCTATGGGTAAACTTTCCTATAATATCATAGTTATAGGAGATTTTAATATACCTGAATTTCTTCATTATTATAATGGTAGTATTAATTACTCTAGTACAATAATGTTAGGAAACTGTAAAGTTGAGAGTATCAAAAATATTATCTTTACATAATTTTTTTTAATAGTGTAGGAAGGGGGGAGGTAACTTTCCTTAAAAGATAAGTATTAGAATAAGCTCGGACAATTATTATTTATTATTATCTTACAATTGCAACGGGCGTAATACCCTTTTGATGAATAAGATTCGAGTTCTTTTAAACTTGTTTTTTATAATTTCAACATTGAATAAAATTTGATATTGTCACTGTGAAACTGAAAATGATTACTTTTTATTAAAATTGAATAGTTTCAATTTATAAAGATATCATTTACTAGTTAAATTTTCCTTCGCTTGCGCAAATCAATTTTACGATTTACGTTTGCGAATTCCTTTCTTAATTGGTTGCGCCGGTTAGCTCAAAGTTAACATAAAGAAATGATTACTATTATCATTGACCAAAGTTATGCTCATTTCGATTTATTTATCTGGATTCCTATGGAGTTGACTTGTTCTTACATTTATATATTCAATATTTGTACAAGATTTTAATATTAACAATCTTTAACAATAAAACGTTATACTCATTTAATTAAATTCCACAACTGAACGAAAATGCATCAATGCGTTGTTTACAAACATATATAAAATCAAACCTATAAATTAAAACAATATTCTTAAAACTAACATGTAAAATCTTTAACTGTATTGTTATTCGATTGTGATAGTCAAATGTAAAGTTTCGAGAAAATCAAACACTAAACGTTTTATTTAGTAACACAAACAAAAAGGGCTTTTACTTATTTTCGTTGTAATGATGTAATGCTTGCGTTCCTTTGACGGCTAAAGGGACCTCAAATAGATAATAGACTGCTCTTACGATGATGGCACTTGGCCGGCATTCTGGAACCGTTCTCCTTGGTTGTCCTTATCTTTTCTTATACCTTTGTTAGAGCTGAATACGCTTCTAATTTTCTTCCCCACAATTTACTGCTTTTTGTAAATTATTGTTCGATAGATTTACACTATACAGTTTTTATTTAATTGTTCAGTTTCAATTACAACCGGCGTGCGCAATAAACTGCAAGCGAGCTACGGAAGACCATACTTTCATTATCAATGTTTTTAGTTATTATAGTTATATATCGATCTATCAATTGGGTCGATTGTCTTATTGTACATTTATCGCTCGCTATCAAAACATCAACTTGGAACACTTTCAAAACGCACTTAAAACGCTATTGTAAACTATTACGCAATCTTTTTATTACCACTTGATAGCGTTTACAATTTAATTCGTTTTAGCTTTTCTTTCTCACTGATAAGGAAGATATCACTTATCTTCTTTTAACACAATACTAACTGACTTTTCGTTATAAATTCACAGTTTTAATTGCAGCATAAATCAAGCTGTAGCAATCGCTTTTCAACCAACTCCGATTGCTTACTCTTGGTTGCTTCCTTAATGCGACTATTTTAAAAACTGCACATCATTATTATGACAGCGTCTCATCCCTTCCAACACATCAATGCACTTGCAAATTCCGCGTATTTAAATAGATAACTTATTGAAATAGACTCAAGCTTTTCATTGTAATATTAATTACATTCAAATACAAATAAACAATAACCATTAACCATTTCTGTATCCAGAAAAATAATATATAAATATCTAATCTAGCATAATTTAGCTCGAAATTTTGATTTTTCTAAAGCCCCCGTTACACAATGTAAGCCGTTTTGGGAGTTTTTCCCTTGGCTCTATGCCTAATTGTATTTATTATGTACATTTGAATATGTAATAAAAAATTAATGAATATCTATTTTACTACTGATGGTGCACCGTAAAGCAGAATTTGATTATAATTCGATTTACAAAACTCATCCAATTTCACTTTTACTACCAATAATATGTCATTACCAGATTATTGAACAAACACGTAAAACAAGGTTATAAAAAGAAGCACATCTGTAGAGCAATGCACATAATTTACATGATTTGTGACTGTTTTGTCTGATTGGTGGTATAAAAACTTTGGGGAATACCTATAACGAATTATATTATATAATTATGAGAGATGTGGTTAATAAAAGTAACACATTTGTAACTAATTAATTAGTAATCAAGCAAAATTATGTATTAACTTTTCAGTAGGTTTATTCAATTACACACTTCAACAATACAATAATTAAAACTGTGTTTTATCATACTAATTTTATTAACTTATTTTGTGTGCAACCGCCCGCAAACTGTCATTTTGCATTCCATGTAGCGGTGGCAAAATGCAATTTTGCGTCCGTTACCATGGATAGCGGACACAAAATACCTTTCTGCCCGTTCAATTACTTCTAGCAGTATGATAGATGGCACGTTGTACTGATTTTTCAGCAACTTTGTATACAAATAAATGTAGGTATATAACCTCAATTTTGCTTATTCATTAATCAATTTATTAAACCCAGTTAATAGTAAAAAAAAAACCGGTACTTAGGAAGATAAACATTTACAACAATTTTGCAATTATTGTTATTTTTAATATTGAGCCCTCCTGAAATCAATGATGTGGATGCTTGTGCGTTAACTGAATAATTGCACATACAAATTAGTTTCTGCAACACTAGATGAAGTTTGTCGTGCAGTTAGAGGAGAAATTCTATTTTAGTCCTGAATATATGATTCTGAAACAGAATTGGACTTCCATCTCCCATGCCGTTTGAAATTTGTCATTGAAACACCGCTGTCGGCCAGCAAGGTTGATGTTCTTCTAAAACAGAGTCCGGTATGTTCATTTGGATTAGGCAGCTTTAAAAATTCTGCAGTTTTACTTGCGACAGCTGCTATAGTATGAACACCACCGGTGACATTTTCTATTTACATATTTGAGAAAGAATTTTTTATTATTATTTATTATTATTATTATTTTATTATTTTTAATACATTTTCTTCCAAAGTAATATGACTGAGTTTTAAGTATTCCAGCTCATTTCTACGAATTGGACCTTGTATGCCAATTTATTGTTAATACAACCTAAACTAGCATATATTGCCTATAAACAACTATGAGAAACACATGATAATAATTACCTTGTTAAAACAAATGTGCTTCATCACTGGCGTTCAACAAAAATTCATTCACTTCTTCCCGAGATAATGCCCTAGATTTTTTGCCCTTGTATCCCACCGATTTTCTCTTCTGGTAATAAATTATATTGGCTTATGTCCATACCCACATTCAGTTTCAACGTAGGGTAGGGGTAGGATTTTTCAAAGAGCACGACTTGAAATTTCAAATGTGTCAGTACAATGTTCTCGCTGATTTTCTTAATCCTTTTGGTGGCGCACCAAACTTTTGAAGTCAGTGTAGCATTTGTGTGCTTCTGTTATTAGGGTTTCTATATCGGATGGTATCGACTCACTATCGGTCATTTTGGTGATGTGTTTTGTACTGAATTCAACAAATTATGCTTAATTACAATTTCAATTTGATAATGAATATTGTTTGTTATTCGACGTATCCGCGTTGCTAGGTAAATTTTATTCTGTTCCACATCGTAGCATACAGAGAATTTTAGTACTGATTGTGTACATGAATAAGTTGGAAATAACTGTGTATTCATACAAATAATTATTGTCACTACCAGAGAAAAAATAAACAATTTGGTAGCAAGTAAATACAGGGTGTCCCAAATAAGAGTGATAGATTTTAAATGTAATTGCTCTAAAAAGATGGGGTTTTCACTAATTGATTTCGTTTACCCAATGGTTTTTTTTTAAAGTTTGTTCAAATTTTATCCCATCAATACAGTGCGTTTTACTAATGTTGGTCAAATTAAAACGAACAAATATTTATTCTTCTAAATGGAACACCCTGTATATTTCGATTGCATTCAAGAGAAGGATTCATCTTCTGTTCAAAAATGTATAGTTTCATATCTTTTGTTTTCTTAACAACAATGATATTTGAGCGTTCAGGTAACACTACAGTTTTCCTTTATTTAAGTATAAATTTACCACTCGAACAAGGAGGATATTTAGAAGAAAATTTGGTAAAAATCCCCCTTATGGTGATGCTCTGTTGGAAAAGTTGATGTCTGTTAATGAAGTACTATACCCTAATAATAACAGAATTTCAATTAGAAAGATTTCTGGAATTATAGAAATTTCCAAAAGTGACGTTCAAAAGTGTCTAAAAATTTTAAAACTAACTCGATATAAAATTCAGACCTACCAAAAATTGTAGGAGTCAGATTATGAAAAACGGCTAATGGTATGCGCAACTTTACTAGATTTATTCAGGAATGAACCTAATACGTTGTTAATTATCTCTGATTAAGCAACGTTTCACATTAGCGGAATGTGTAACAAACGTAATTGCGGAATACGAGGCTCTGAAAAACTCACTTCTTTTAATGAATTTGAACGCGATAGTCGAAAAGTTAATGATTGGTGTGCGTTGTCCTAAACAAAAATCTATGGACCTTTTTTCTTTACGGATATGTTGAAACAGTTTTTTTATCCACAGTTACTTCAGGATAGAATTAGAGACAACGTTTACTTTCAACAAGATGGCGCACCACCTCATATTCACCGCATGGCACGAGATTCATTCAATAATTTTTTTAATCAAAAGTGGATAGGTCGAGCTAGTAAAATACCCTGTACTGATGGGATACAATTTGAACAAACTTTAAAAAACTATTGGGTAAACGAATTTAATTAGTGGAAACCCCACCTCTTTAGAGCAATTAATAAGCTTTGCATATACATTTAAAATGTATCACTCTTATTTGGGACACCATTTATTATTGGTCATAACATTTTGATCCAATTCTGGTGAATACTTTTTGATATGCGAGCGTCCAAATTCATATGAAAAACTACATGGACTCAAGATCCTTAACAAAATTAATAATCCATTACTGCGCCTCAAGTAATACCCAGACAATTGAAGAGGTCGGAGCAATAAGGGACCTAAGGCAAAATTTTTAAATTTTCACGATTTTAGTGAAACGGCATTTGTAAAGACGGTCTTAAGCCACCATCCCAGTTGTACGGCTATTGAGCGACAGATGTGGCCAACAAGCTTTAACGACCTTGTTGCTGACTTGTAAAATAGTGGAAAATGTTCAATCAAGAACGTCACAAGCCACAACAAAATCAACAAGGCGACAGGTTATCGAATGTTATGGAAGCGAAAACAGACGTTTTATAAAGAAAAAGACGGATTCGGATTCTCACGACTCGGTAAAAGATAGGGAATATTTTACACATACTAGTGAAAGTAATGAATCTACAACACACAGTGCAACTGCAGATATTAACCAAGTTAAAGCAGAATGCAGCAGAGTTTCAGTTTGAGTCCAAAAAAACGTCCATCAAGCCGGTGGAGTAAAGTAAATATTGAAGGAGGAAAGAAAACCAAAGTAAAAAAACGTCGAAACTTGGGACACGCCTACAAAAAAGTGCAGAGAACTGCTCAAGGGTACCAAAACATCTATATTTAACAGCTTTTTGGGATTTAGAGACATATGAAAATCGAAAATCCACAGTAACAAAGAAAAGCTACAAGGAAAAACAAAAAGACAAGAGTCAGCAAGAGAACAGTAAACGAAATAGACTTCCAGATATGTAAACAGTTTTTAGCGGTTCATGGACTTAAAAATTCAGCTAACCGGGTTAATCTAGTTTTAACACAAAAATCGGAAGGAAGGCCAACATTAAAAAAATATAAGCGTGGTAGACATCACAACTGAGCGAACAAAGTTGCCCCATAAACGGTACAATTGGTTCACGACCACATTAGAAGATCCATAAACATACAAGCCATTTTCTTATGCAAACAGAGTGTATTTAAACCACGACATTAGTATTTCAAATCTTTATAAGGATTATTACATTGTATGGTGTAAAGAGCGTTATAGTATCCCTGTTAATGTGGATCTCTACTGAACAATCTTTAACTTAGAGTACAACATTGGGTTTAAGATGCCTAAAAGCGATACTTGTGAAACTTGTGATTTGCTGAATCTTATGATAAGTTCAAATAAGGATAATGAATGTGAGGCTAAAAATCTCCGGGTGAAATTACAGTTACATCAAAGCGTGGACTTATAATCCATACATGAGCAAGGTGATATGTTTATGTCGACAGGGTTAGTTGAAAAAAGAGGAAGTTCCGAAATACGTAACACGTAAACTCACCGGGTCTGAAAATTTGTAGTCTTTACCGATAATTGTGGGGGCGAAAACAAGAATTGGCAATAATGGCGTTATGGCTGCAGTTAGTTAAGGAAAAAGTTTACAAAACCATAGAGCATCCGTTTCTTATACCTGGACACACTCATTTGCCTTCAAATAGGGATTTTGCTTTAATAAAAAAGCATAAAAATACATTAAGCAAGTGTTTTCTTCAGAAAAATGGTTTGATATTGAGAAAATCGATCAGAAAAAACCTTTTGTAGTGGTGGAAATGTCACAAAATGGTTTTTATATCTTTGATGAGGTAGAGATAACGAAAATGAATTTTACTTCTGAGAAAAAACTAATCAAGTTTACAGAGGAGCACTGTTTTCGGTTCGATAGCGAAAATCCAAATTCCATATGAAAATGTAAACTTTCACCATTATCACACATATTTAATTTAGATTTGTATAACATAATACGAAAATACACCATAAAAAACCCAAAAAGATAAGTATTTTAAATATCCAAATTCCATGTTTATTAAACACACCTTAAATGGAAGCTTTGAAGAAGTAAATGTTGGCAAGAGACTTAATGTCAAAAAGGTTCAGGATTTAAAGAAACCTTTACAATACATTCCCCCACTAAAATTATCAGTTTTACCTCAG
The DNA here is from genome assembly GCA_036346205.1 of Vesta saturnalis. NCBI lineage: Eukaryota > Metazoa > Arthropoda > Insecta > Coleoptera > Lampyridae > Vesta > Vesta saturnalis. The sequence continues at coordinate 895,538 of JARFJB010002298.1, read as the reverse complement.
TATTATTGAAAATGCTTCCAGTAATATTGAACAAGACTTGGACCAAAGTTAATGAAACAGTATACAAGGTGGTCCAGACCTAGTATTAAATGTTTTTTGGGTGACAGAACAACGTAGATGTGACTCAAATACACAATTAAAAAAATTCCATTTCACACACCTACTTAAAGAAAAATTATTTTGATTTTTCCCAAAAATTCAGAAATTTTGGGATATTCTAATACATTCTTCGAACTTTAACACTACTATTGTTTTCTACATTAAATTTCGAGTAAGGATGGATAGCTTATGATCATCCTGAATCTACTCAACCACTAATTAAATTGATTAGAACTGTGAAGTTATCATTTTCTTTAAAAAAAAAAAAGCTTATAAACCCACATTTCTTTAAAAAAATTGCTAGATAGTAGCAAATGCTATAAAAACTGCTTCAAAATCTAAGCTTTCAGAAGACAGGATACAACATTTTATTCGTCACCATTTAAGTACAGTTATGCCAGTTTGTGTAAAACGTGGTTTGAGAAAAATAATAATTCAACTATATCAAACTAAAAAGACACACATGAACATTTTTATCATTACAGCTATAACATAAGGTTACCATTAATTCTCATAGCCCACCTTATGATGAGATAAGGTATCACGCACAGATGTTATCCACATATTCCTGATTTGAAAACGACATCTTGAGATCACTGCCAATGAAAAACTAAAAAAAACTGCATCCAAACAAAACATAACATCTATGCGTGATACGGTACCTCATCATAAGATGGGCTATAACAATTAACTGTAAGCTTATGTTACAGCTATAATAATAAAAATGTTGATGTTTGATAGAGTTGAATTATTATTTTTCAAACCACGTGTTACACTATTCAAACTGGCATAACTGTACTTAAATAGCGACGAATAAAATATTATATCCTGTCTTTAAAGCTTGTGAAAGTTTTATAGAATTGTACTATCTAACAACTGTTTTAAGAATGTGTGTGTCAAGCTTTTCCTTTTAAGAAAATGATAACTCAGTTCTAATCAATTTAATTGTGTGTAGATCCAGGGTGATCATAAGCATCCATCCTTACTTAAATTTAATAGAAAGCAATAGTGTTAAAGTTCGAGGAATTCAGAATTTCTAAATTTTTGGGTGAATGTACAGTTTTTTTGGAAAAATCAAATTAATTTTTTATGGCGTGTAAATATTTTATGTGATTTGAGTCACATTTATGTTTCTACCAAATTTTAAGCTAGGTCTCGACCACCTGTATAGATGGGGATCTAGAAACCTATATAACCTATAAAACTACAATTAAGTTTAAATCGATTGAGATTTGCTCCCACCGATAGCGTCGTTGGTAGCGTAGTTCTCTAGCAAAGAACAGATCATGGGTTCAAATCCCACTCGAGGAATTCTTTTTCTGTATGTATTTTAACATTTTAATTTATATGCAGTTTGTATTATTATCAATAAACTTCGTTCAAATACGATATTCCTACAAGAAGTTAAGTTAAACATTATCATTAAAATGTGATTTCAGGATTTTGTTCAAATCTTTAAACCTGATTTACTACAAATTTTACAAATAAGGCTTAGGTCCCATATTGCTCCGACATCTTCAACTAATATTTAAGTACAATAATAACGATTTATAAATGACAATAGTATTTAAAATTACTATATGTAATAAATTCTGGTTTCTTGCACTGTAAACTATTTTTTGTCTATTTTTGGTTGGGCATGTTGATTCATTACGGATTCTAGAACGTTGGAATTTTTAAATATTTATTGTAATTTGAATTTTATAGTAACAAAACTCTAAATTTCGAACTTATACGACCTACCAATTTACACACATGCAGAACATGCATATTATAAAGTGTTAAAAGGTAATAATAGCGTATTTGAATCACGTGCGATGGCAGTTCAGCATTTTAAAGTTGCCAGTTTCCATTTTAATATTTAATTAATGTACGTTCATTGCGTAACTTTTATTTTAAGAACCATTTACTTCTTTGTGATTAATATGTACAAATTTCTAATAAATATGTAAATAAATTGACATTTACTCTATTATGGAGAAACGAAGAATAGCATAAATGAACAAATATAATAATATTCCAATTATTTAATGAATTAGATAGCACAATATTGTATCGAGATCAACATTACAGAAGCAGATGTTACCATTACAGCTCATTATTAGTTGCCATTTTAGGTGTCACAAAATACTTTATCGTAACACCATTGGCTTTATCATAAATTTAATCAAGAGAAACATTAGTGTATTAGTTACACCATTAACAAAACTAGTGATTAAATCTGGAACATTTCCGGAGTGTCTTAAGCATGCATTAGTGTTAAAAAGGTAATGGCACATAATCTACCGACCAATTTCAATTCTTGCCGTTTTTAGTAAAATTATAGAAAAAGTGCTTTATAAACAAATAAATAACTTTTTTGAAAGCAAGCAATTTTTTTATAAACAACAATATGGTTTTAGGAAAAAGAGTAAGCACGTCTGATGCAATAAATGCCTTCGTCATCAGCACTTTAGAATGCTTTGAGAGATGTTAATATACGGTGGTAGCGTTTATTGATTTGTCTAAGTTATTCGATTGTGTAACGCATAAAATATTAGTTCAAAAACTTAAATCTATATATCACTTTAGTGACTATCAGCATGAGGAGGTTCTATCCAAGACGTTACTCATAAAACATAGTGTTCCGCAAGGATCTGTGTATTTTAAAATCACCGACAAACGAAAACTGGAGATTCTATGATTCAAAATAAGACAAAAATGATCATAAACGCTTTTCCCAAAATGCTTCCTAACCGGGATACAGGTTGCTTAAGAATACTTTTTTTAAGGTTTTTTTAAGATTCCTCAAAAACTACAAAAGATATTACACTGAGATTTGGTATACCTAAATGTCTAATTAAATACAATTAATCAGGTGAGTTTGTGTCAACTGACTCCATCCAGTGGCGTAGAATATTTTAAGTTAATCAGTTTAAGTAAAAAAAACGCACGCCCCTGGTTTTTTTGAAGAAATATTTTTTGATAAACTCAACATTTAATTCTGCAAATAAAATCATACTTAGTATTTTTCGATTCGGTGCCCCGTTTTTGAAATATTTTGCATTAACATAAACGACCACATTATTGAATAAAAATCAAAACTTGTTTTATTTTACAAAAAAATTACGCAGTTAACTATTAGGTACATTATTAAAGAGATATTGAAGGAATCAAAAACAAAATAATAATTATTTTTATACATATTGTTCAAAATGTCCTCCTTCCTTTTCAATGCAAGCTTGTATTCTTCTTAGCAAATGAAACCTAACACGCTGAAAAATTTGTGGCATAGCCTTAATCTCATCGCATGCCATCTGTATGCGATTCCAAAGTTGCTCTCGATTATCAATTTGAACAGAATATACACGAGTTTTCAGATATCCCCACACAAAAAAAATTCAATGGGTTTAAATCTGGTGATCGTGCCGGCCACGGTACTTCACTTCCTCTTCCAATCCAGCGTCCAGGGAACCATGCATTTAAAAATTCTCTGACGCTTCGTGTAGAATGTGGTGGTGCACCATCATGCATGAAATACATGTTCATTCTAACATCTAAGGGTACGTCGTCAAACTATTCTGGATAAAAACAAAAATTATTTTTTAATCAACGTGTATCTCGGTTAGGAAGCATTTTCGGAAAAGCGTTTAGTCTTATTTTGAATCATAGAATCTCCAGTTTTCGTTTGTCGGTGATTTTAAAATACACCCTGTATATATATATATATATATATATATATATATATATATATATATATATATATATATATATATACACACACACACACACACACAAGGTGAATCACGTGCGACGCCACGGAGTTCTACGCGAAGCGGCATATAATCGTTAAGTTCTAATACAGTGATATTATGTAAGTCAATATGAGCAACATCTTAAAAATATTTTTAAATGTACAGGGTGCTCCAAAAAAAGTGACATCAAAGTTATGTTTTTTTAAATGACACACCCCGTATATTATTGCATTTTCGAATTTTACATGAAAAATAAGTAGCACTTTCATAAGGGTTATAGGTAGCGGACCGCGAAAATGTTACTATTGTAATAAACGTTTGTCAAATCGCCATTGTTACCGCGATAGGAAAGATAATTAGTGGATTTTTAATCTCTTGATAATACGTCGTAATTTGCTAATGTTTTCAAAATATTTTATTTATATATTTTATGTAAGGAATGTGGGATTGTTTGTAACTAATATTTGGGTGAGGGTTGGAAAACATGTGTTTTGAGGTCTGACTATTAGGTATACGCTTAAAAGAATGCTTTACTGTAGGGGCGTAACGAATCGTTGGAATTTCGTATGCGCCGATTCTTAATGTAAAAATGTCACTAGCTTAATAAGTAATTATGTCGGTACAGACCGCTATCAAAAGATATGTTTATTTGTTACTTGGAAACTCGAGTGCTACATGTAGGGTTGTTACGAACGAATTCATATTTTTAAAATTAAGATGACCCCATAGATTGCGCATCTTTGAATTTTACATAAAAAATAAGTAGCACTTGCATAAGGGTTCCCTATACCTACATAGAGAGTATTTCAAGTTATACCAATTTTTCTGACAATGTAGGGTTTTAGGAAAAATTAAATATCTCCTAATAAAACTAACTCCAACAAATTTACTCTTAGGTTTAAGTAAAATACTGTTCCCTTAGTCTATTCATTGACCGAATAGTAAACAACTCCTTACAGGGTGTCCATTTTTTTCAGTTAAATTAGTAGAACATTCATACTCAAATATTCGGCTTATTTGAAATGAAACAGCCTGTACCTTATACGCTTAACGTTTAGCTTACTTAATTACCTTTCAACTTCTATAAGGGTTTCCTATATCGAAACCTTCAAATTTTCAAATTATTTAAAATTTTTTGGAATTTATCTGTTCTGTATCATTTCTAGATTGAAATATCCTCCCAAAATGCCTACTTAATGACTTTTTGCTAATGTGACTAATATTATTGTGACCAATCTTGTAAGTTTGTAGTGTGCTGTGGAATTGCCGGTAACGCATTTGGTAACGTTAAAATTCTGACATTGGGCGTGATTTTTGTCATCGCGTATTGTTATTTTTTTCCGATTCTGTTGAAAGTTGTTGAAATATTTTCAGTTTAATAATGGTTTATTCACAACAAGAAAGAATTGATATCATTTTTACCATTGGTGAATGCCATGAAAATTGTTAACTTGCTTCAAGAGTGTACTCAGAAAAATACCCTGAGCGGGTGCATCGCGATTCAAAAGTTTTTGAAAGGTTACTTCAAACATTTTGTGATACAGGAAGTGTAGCTTACCCAAACCAACTAAAAGTGAAGCTTGTTACAAACGATGATGATAATGAGTTTTTGGTACTAGGTTACATTGTTGATAACCAAAATACTAGTACAAGAGTTATTTCAAGAGAAACAGGAATTAGTCAGCCTAGTGTGTGTAGGATCTTAAAGAAACATAAATACCACCCATCTAATATACAAATACATAAAAGGTTATATGGCAGAGACTTTCAAAAACGTATTGATTATTCCTTATGGGTCCTTGATTAAGTTAGTGACAATGAACATTTTTTTTAAAATGTAGTCAACATTCCATAATAATGGATTAGTGAATCGGCACAATTTCCATTATTACGACACCGAAAATACACATTTATTTAATACTGTTGATCGTCAAAATCGATGGAGTGTTAATGTGTATGGTGGAATTGTTGGCAATCATGTTATTGGCCCGTATTTTTTCGATGGCAACTTAAATGGTCAAAAATTTCTCGGATATTTAAAGAGAGACTTTTGGGAACTTTGAGAAAGTATTCCTTTAAATATTAGACAAAACCATAGTGGTTGCAATTAGATGGAGCACCTGCACATTTCTCACGTGCTGTTAGAGAATATTTAAATAGGAAGTGTCCTGATAAGTGGATTGGTAGATGTTGACCAATCGCTTGGCCTCCTAGATCTCCTGAACTAGCATCCATGGATTTCTTCTTTTGTTGCTATATCAAAAATTTAGTTTACATCACACCTCCCACCACTGCAGATGATATGAAAAGAAGAATCAGAAATGCTTTTGGGAAGGTCACCCTTGATATGTTGCAAAACGTAAGATGTTCGTTGGAAAAAAGAATAACACTGTGTACTCAAGAAGATGGACATCATATCGAACATTTATTGTAATTTTTTTAATTTTTTGAGTAAATTATCACACCACATAAATAAAATTTTAGGTGCCATTGTGTACATGCTTTCTATCCTTACTCTGTGAAACTGTTGCATTATGTAGATTAAACTAAAAATCGCAATAGATTTTTTAAAGTTTCACTTTATTTTTTTAAAATTGAAGCTCATCGGTTTCTCTTGGACGAGCCAAGCATCGTCAGAGCTTTGAAAGGGGACAATTTGTTCTTACGGTTATCGAGAGTAAAGATAAGTGTATAAAAAACCTATTGCGATTTTTAGTTAAATCTACATTGTGTAGAAATAACTTTATGAACGTTTAAATTAAAGTTACTATGATTTGAATTTGAAAATGTGTTACATTAGCCAAAAATCATTACGAGTGGGCATTTTGGGAGGATATTTCAATCTACAAATGATACAGGAACAGACAAATTCCAAAACTTATTAAATAAGTTCAAAATTTGAAGATTTAGGTATAGGAAACCCTTATAGAACTTGAAAGGTAATTAAGTAAGCTAAACGATAAGTGCATAAAATACAGGATGTTCCATTTAAAATAAGCCGAATATTTCAATACTGAAATACGAATGTTCTACAAATTTAGCTAAAAAAATGAACACCCTGTAAAGAGGTGTTTACTAATCAGTCAATAAATAGACTAAGGGAACAGTATTTTACTTAAACCTAAGAGTAAATTTGTTGGAGTTAATCTTATTAGGAGATATTTAATTTTTCCTCTATATGTAGCTATAGGGAACTCTGTAGCGTACCCCAGGTACCCAGGAAAGCATAATTTGAACTTATTTACAACAATGCAAATTCAAGAACAAAACAATCGCTAAGTGATTTATTTTGACTTGACTGACAATAATGACACTATTACTGCCTTACTTTGACATTCCTGGCAATACTTAAAACATTCGAATTTATTTACAAGTCTGATATTTAATTACTCGCAAACCTCAAATCTGATCAAACGAAGTGGCCGTCTAGTGGTAGGTACGTTGTGCTATCTGAATTAGATAGGCTGGATGAGGTAAGTGTTGCATCATGAGGGGCAGATAAAAAAAATGAGACTACTCCAATTCAAATCAACAAGCTTTGCGCAGCGTTGGTTCGGCCCGTTAATATACTATTGTGGGAAAGAACCAGTAATAAAACCCACTTTATTCAGAAATAAGTAATTGCAAGTACATTATTAAATCAAATAACACACAAAAAACAATGAAAGGGTTAAATATATAACAAAACACCATTAAATCAGGTTAAAGTGCGTACAAAATTTTAACATTAAAAGAAAAAAAAATAGTTTAGTTACACAGAAACGCAATAAAAAAACACATGTAATCACACGCACAATTGGGTCCTAAATAATCAAAATAAAAATCGTAATACCAAACATGTGGCCCTTTAAAACCAATCATGCCGGTCTTTAAGTAAATAAGCACATAAAACAATAAATTAAATTACGGTACATATAAAATACAACAACAGTGAAATTGTAAGATAGTAGCAAATGCTAAAAAACTGCTTCAAAATCTAAGCTTTCAGAAGACAGGATACAACATTTTATTCGTCACCATTTAAGTAATAGTTATGCCAGTTTGACTAGTGTAAAACGTGGTTTAATAATAATTCAACTATATCAAACTAAAAGACACAATGAACATTTTTATCATTATAGCTATAACATAAGGTTACCATTAATTCTCATAGCCCACCTTATGATGAGATAAGGTATCACGCACAGTTGTTATCCACATTTTCCCGATTTGAAAACGACATCTTGAGATCACTGCCAATGAGTAAATGAAAAACTAAAAAAAACTGCATCCAAACAAAACATAACATCTATGCGTGATACGTTATCTCATCATAAGATGGGCTATAACAATTAACTGTAAGCTTATGTTACAGCTATAATAATAAAAATGTTGATGTGTGATAGAGTTGAATTATTATTTTTCAAACCACGTGTTACACTATTCAAACTGGCATAACTGTACTTAAATGGCGACGAATAAAATATTATATCCTGTCTTCTGAAAGCTTAGATTTTTAGAGAATTGTGTGTGTATAAGCTTATTCCTTTTTTTTTTAAGAAAATGATAACTTCACAGTTCTAATCAATTTAATTAGTGGTGGTGTAGATCCAGGGTGATCATAAGCATCCATCCTTACTTGAAATTTAATGTAGAAAGCAATAGTAGTGTTAAAGTTCGAGGAATTCCCAGAATTTCTAAATTTTTGGGTGAATGTACAGTTTTTTTTGGAAAAAATCAAATTAATTTTTCTTTAAGTGGCTGTGTGAAATGGATTTTTTTTAATTGTGTATTTCAGTCACATTTATGTTATTCTATCACCCACAAAAATTTTTAGCGCTACGTCTCGACCACGCTGTATAGATGGGGATCTAGAAACCTATATAACCTATAACAACTACAATTAAGTTTAAATCGAGTGAGATTTGCTCACACCGATAGCGTCGTTGGTAGCGCATTCTCTAGCAAAGAACAGATCGTGGGTTCAAATCCCACTCGAGGAATTCTTTTTCTGTATGTATGTTAACATTTTAATTTACATGCAGTTTGTATTATTATCAATAACCTTCGTTCAAATACAATATTCCTACAAGAAGTTAAGTTAAACATTATCATTAAAATATGATTTCAGAATTTTGTTCAAATAAGGCTTAGGTCCCATATTGCTCCGACATCTTCAAATAATATTTAAGTACAATAATAATGATTTATAAATGACAATAGTATTTAAAATTACTATATGTAATAAATTTTGGTTTCTTCCACTGTAAACTATTTTTTGTCTATTTTTGTTTGAGCATGTTGATTCATTACGGAGTCTCGAACGTTGGAATTTTTAAATATGTATTGTAATTTGAATTTTATAGTAACAAAACTCTAAATTTCGAATTTATACGACCTGCCAATTTACACACATGCAGAACATGCATATTATAAAGTGTTAAAAAGTAATAATAGCGTATTTGAATCACGTGCTATGGCAGTTCAGCATTTTAAAGTTGCCAGTTTCCATTTTAATATTTAATTAATGTACGTTCATTGCGTAACTTTTATTTTAAGAACCACTTACTTCTTTGTGATTAATATGTACAAATTTCTAATAAATATGTAAATAAATTGACATTTACTCTATTATGGAGAAACGAAGAATAGTATAAATGAACAAATATAATAATATTCCAATTATTTAATGAATTAGATAGCCCAATATTGTATCGAGATCAACATTACAGAAGCAGATGTTACCATTACAGCTCATTATTAGTGGCCATTTTAGGTGTCACAAAATACTTTATCGTAACACCATTGGCTTTATCATAAATTTAATCAAGAGAAACATTAGTGCATTAGTTACACCATTATAAATCTGGAACATTTCCGAGTGTCTTAAGCCTGCATTAGTGTTATAACGGTAATGACACTTATAATTTACCGACCAATTTCAATTCTTGCCGTTTTTAGTAAAATTATAGAAAAAGTGCTTTATAAACAAATAAATAACCTTTTTTGAAAGCAAGCAAGTTTTTTGTAAACAACAATATGGTTTTAGGAAAAAGAGTGAGCACGTCTGATGCAATAAATGCCTTCGCGATCAGCACTTTAGAATGTTTTGAGAGATGTTAGTATACGGTGGTAACGTTTATTGATTTGTCTAAGTTATTCGATTGTGTAACGCATAAAATATTAGTTCAAGAACTTAAATCTATATCACTTTAGTTACTTAAGTGCTGCTATTACAGCATCTTTTTAAAAGATAGGTATCAGCGTGAGGAGGTTCTATCTAAGACGTTACTTATAAAACATGGTGTTCCGCAAGGATCTGTTTTACACACAGATATATATATATATATATATATATATATATATATATATATATATATATATATACAGGGTTTTCAAAGTTAAGTCGGCACTATTGCTATCTTCGTTATTATTGGTGCTACGAAGTCGGTTAAATGGGCAAAGAAGTAGCATTTTTTTCCGCTCGTTACGATGGTGAAATCAAAATGAAAATTGAACATCATGTTCGCGAGTTATGTTAAAAATTTCCATTTTTTAAATGGCACACTAATATGCATATAGAAATATCGATAGAAAATTAAATTCTGAACGAATAAGTTCCTATGACATTTCACCTAATCTCAAAATTACAAAGTTATTGATCATTTACCAAATTCATCAAGGTGGCTGTGTCAACTATATTTTCTGTATTACCATATATCGCCTGTTGTACACCACACTCTTCACATATCCCCAAAAGAAAAATCCATTGGAGTAATGTCAGGTGATCGAGGAGGCATACGGATAGGCCCATTAGTTGATAAATATCTGTCAACATCTCTCCCTCTCCCTCACCCTCCCCCTCTCACGAAAGTGCTACTTATTTTTCATGTAAAATTCGAAAATGCAATAATATACTTACGGGGTGTATCATTTAAAAAAACATAACTTTGATATCACTTTTTTTGAAACACCCTGTACATTTAAAAATATTTTTAAAATGTTGCTCATATTGACTTACACAATATAACTGTATTAGAAATTAACGATTATATGCCGCTTCGCCGTAGAACTCCGTGGCGTCGGTCGTGATTTACCTTGTATATATATATATATATATATATATATATATATATATATATATATATATATAATAACAAGTTGTAAGTTATTTTGGGATACAATCGTTCGAAACATATAGTTAAAAATAAATCATTTGCTGATAACACTTCTACGTTTCGATTTATTTAAAATCATTTTCAAGAAGCTAAAATATGAAATAAGAAAATTACAAAAATTAATAAAGTATTGATACTTACAGAACAGCTTGATTAAACGTGAACTACAATTAATAATACAAAGAAGACAACGTCATACTCAATCCAATTCAAACAATAAACAAACAAGTGTGGAACAAACTATAAACAAGGAGATGTCTTATTAATTACACATTTCGTGAGGTTTCTTTCTTTTACTAAAATTTTTGGATCATCAAAGCCGAAATGGTGGTTATTCTTTCATAATCCGAAAATTTAATTAAAATTGCTATCGTGAGCGTTCTTAAAATTAGCTTAACACAAAGAAGAATTAATATGTTCAATTAATACTGATAATAAAACTTTTTTTGGTTATTAACTGATATTGGATCGAACATTTGTGGAGATTGGAAAAAGTAAGTGAAATTAAGATTCAAAAGAGATAACATAACTATAAATATTGCTAAGTCCATTAATGTCTGATCTTTTGTTTAAATTACCTTTGTATTTGTTAATGCAAATCATCTCATAAAACAAACGTTTAAAAAGAATATCTTCTTGTTTTAACACTTAAACATTATCATAAATCATATTATGAAATTCATTAATAACATGTTCTGCTAAAGCACAAGAAGGTATTCTCCTTTTTGTATCACTTCTGTGAGAAATTATTCTTCCCGATAAATTTCTTGAAGTTTGCTCTATGTAACATTTGTCGCAATTGTAACAAGGGATCGAATAAACTACATTAGATTTTTCTAAAACAGATGCGAAACAGTTTTGATGTTTATAAAGATATAAAATGGTGGTATTATGATCATTATTAATTTGATTTTTATGATTATCTGTAATGTTATTAAGTAAATTAGTATTAAAAAGTCATTTATTAAGTAATTTTAACGGATAAGAATTTAAAAAATTTGGATGATGTGAATAGAAATTAATAAATCTGTTACTAAAAATTCGTTTATGGTACCATTCAGTGCGGAGTGTGTTGTTATCTCTATGAACTAACATATCTAAGAATTGAATTGAATTATTTAATTTTTTTTTCGCAAGAGAATTAGAGATGTTCACTCTATGAATTAAATGGCCAAACAATTATCAACACTATTTTTAGGAACAGAAAGTACTGTCATCCACATATCGTTTAATAAAAGATTTTGACAATAGTAAATTAAATCATCCAATACACAATTACATAAAATTGGTGAAATTGAAGATCCCACTGGAGTGCCAAAAATATGTTTAAAATAACAGTTATCGAAAAGAAAAAAATGTTTAAAATTACAATTATTTTTAATATTTGTCAATACTGGTTAGAATTACATGTGAAGGTAAATTTGTAAAAAGTGACATTACATCAAAACTAACAAGTATATAACCTTGTGGAAGTTGAAAATTAATATATATATATATATATATATATATATATATATATATATATATATATATATATATATATATATATATATATATATATATATATATATATATACAAGGCGTAGCCAGGATTTATAACACAAACCATGGTCCATGGTCGTTCAAAATGTAAAATTTTAGGATAAAAGAAAAGGCAAATGAAAACAAAACTTTGAGATTTTAATTATACTTAAATTAAACTAATAACAGATAACAAAAAATATGCAGAACAGAAAAATATGTATATTTTAGATTTAATTTTGTTTATTAAAATTTAAAATTATTTAATTTATTTTTGTTTCCAGGGCAGTTGCTCCCTGTTTACTACGCCCATGTATATATATATATATATATATATATATATATATATATATATATATATATATATACAGTGCTAGTCAAAAGTCCCTCCCCTTCTATCTTTTGAACGGTTTTACTTATACTAATGAAATTTGAGGGTGAATATAAACGGATATAAGCTTCTCAACTAGTCATGACAAGTGACGTAATAGTCATATACGACGTCACAGGGCCACAGACACCAATAATTTTAAATAGTACCTTATGGCAAGTGACATCTCGTTTGAAAGGTATTATTATTATTTAGTCATACTAATTTTGTTAGGGTTTAGGTTGATTTTGATAGAAAAATTAAATAAATACTAAAATTGGCATTTAATTAATCAAGATTGTAAAGTCTGCCTCTGGTTAAAAAAGTTGACGTTTTTTAATTCTCTCGTTGTTTTTACTTTGATAAGTTTTTATACCTTGACTATTCAGTTTAAATATTCCTTAACGCGACGTTTAAGTGTCTACATAGACAAAATGGTACGTACGGTAACCACAAAGTAGCAGCTATCTTAATAATTTGTGAATGTAGAAACAATTTCCATGCAGCGGAACGTATTTTTAATGAGAGGTCCTATATCGAGGACTTATTTGAGGAACTTCTTCAGAAGTTTGAAGCAACCGGTAGTGTTCAAGATGTCAAACGATCTGGTCGACCAACAATTAGTGACGACAAAAAAATCGACATAATTGCAGAAATGGTAGTACATCTTACTTCTTCTACAGCCCAAGTTGCGTCTATCTGTGAAGTCAGTCAAAGGACAGTACGTAGGGTGTTGGCTAAAACAAATTTCATGCATACAAATTAAAAATGGTGCACCAACTATCAGATGATGACCCCAACCGAAGATTAGAATTCTGTGAAAATATGTCCAATCAAATTATCCAACACCCAGACTACATAAAATCAATTTGTTTTAGTGACGAAAGTACTTTCTTCCTCAATGGAAACGTTAATACACAAAATGTGAGATATTGGAGTGACTCAAATCCTTAAATCTTTCGTTAAAAACATACTCAAGTTCCAGAAAAAGTAAATGTTTGGGCAGGTATTTTGCTAACTTAACCGGTGAAGTGTATCTGGAGATGTTACAAAACGCAATTGAACCGTTAATTCTTGAAATTTTGGAAGATAATCTAGATGAATTATGAAACTTGGAAATAACGTTCCAACAAGATGGTGCTCCTGCACACTATTATGGTGCAGTAAGACGTTACTTGGATGAAGAATATCGTGGCAGATGGATTGGACGACTAGGTCCGATAGAATGGCCAGCTCGGTCACCAGACTTGACACCATTACATTTTTTCTGTGGGGTACTTAAATCTAAGGTTTACGCTACAGCACCTGGCAATATGCATATTTTGAAACAAAGAATTGTTGAAGAATGTAGAGCAATTTCCGCAGACACATTTGAACTAGTACGACAAGAGTTTAGCAATAGGATGCATTACTGTCAGGAATTAAGTGAAGCACATTTCCGACATTTACTATAATCTTGATTAATTAAATGCCAAACTATAATTTTAGTATTTATTTAATTTTTCTATCAAAATCAACCTAAACCCTAACAAAATTAGTATTACTGAATAGGTAATTTCAATACCTTTCAAACGAGATGTTCGACTATTACGTCACTTGTCGTGACTAGTTGAGAAGCTCATATCCGTTTATATTCACCCTCCAAAGTTCATTAGTATAAGTAAAACCATTCAAAAGATACAAGGGGGGACTTTTGACTAGCACTATATATATATATATATATATATATATATATATCAGGGTGTTCCAGTTTTTTGTAGCAGGACTTGAATAGTCGATAGAGCTTTCAAAATTAAGACCAAAAGTTCATATAAACATAGGTTGCCAAACGCTTAGGTTTTGGAGATACAGGGTTTCAAAGTTTTCAATTTTTTTCAGTTCTTTTAATTTATCTTCAAAACTATTTAAAATAATAAATCCAAATTTAGTACACATATTACACTTATTAAACTCAATATTACGAGTAGTTTAACGTTTATCAATATCTACAGGGTAGTACATTTTCTGGGGTGGTACACCCTTTATCCCCCCCGAACTTTTTCATGCGACGCCTCTAACTCTTAAAAACCAAAAATTTAGATTGCCCATTTGATTTAGGAACTTTTTTGTCTTCTGCTTTTTTTCGAAAAATGCATAGTTTTTGAGATAAATTAGCTGTAATCTATGAACAGCTTCCAAATGGTAAGTAAAGAACGTCTGATGCTCCCGCAAAAAATAGTGTGCCATGAAAAGAACAATAAAAAAAAGAATCAAATTATGTCAATTCTCACGTTTTATTTTAAATACGACTTGTGCATAAGAAAGAATGTAATTTATTTACATATTTTATTGTGTTAATTTTTATTGCAAAAGTGATCTTTTAAAATGCCATTTTTGTTTTCTAATCAAGAAATAGCGGATATCCATTTTATTTATTGCTTTGTAATTGGAAGTTCAGCAGCAGCAGCCTGTGAATATAGGCTGGATTTTTATTTGTTCCCCTTGCCTATAGTATTATGATATAAATATATATATATATATATATATATATATATATATATATATATATTAGACCATCATAATACTATAGGCAAAGGGAACAAATAAAAATCCAGTTTTTTAGATGAAAGAAAACTCAAAATGGTTTAATATTACAATCATAAACATTATACAACTGTAATCCGGTATATATTATTATCATTAATATATCTGCCTCAGATCGCATTTTACTCTCTTAACGAATTGAAATAGAAACGTGTTTATATGATCTAGCTATAGTTGTACTTCATATTTGTTACTATAGCACGTCCAAACCTTCAAATTTAGTATGGGGCTTATGGAAAAACAGTGCAGGATTGCCAAAATTATTATGCCAATAGATATACTGCAGCAATAATGCCGTATTACGGTTATAATAATACCCTTATTTATATAAACAAGGATAATATTAGATCTACGGTACGAGAGACACAATTTCTAACCTCAAAATTAATAAAAATATTTGCAATGCAATACAAATTTAGATAAATCTGCAATGTACTTATGAATATACCGAAAAAGACTACCCTTAATCTATACAAATCGGATCTTTGGACTGGCGTATGTAATGTAATAGGGGTACATTATATGGCAATATGACGGGTTAGACTACCCTGTACATGGGATTGTGAATTTTATTAAAGTTTGATTATAACTGCATCATTTATTTCCATTGTAAAAGTGTGGCTATTAAATAAAGAGACTGACGCTGTAAAACATTTTATTTTGACATAATATAGGAAGTGTGGCTATTAAATAACGAGACTCTGCAATATCATCTTGAAGGTTATCACCTACCCACATCTTACCTTCAAAAATCTTTACACGACATATATTGTTGCCAATTTTCAATCATCACTTTTTTGTAACCAAATTTTATTAATTCCTCCATGTCTTTAACTTTCAAAGTATTGTTATTCATTTTAACATGATGTTTGACTTATGCCCACACCATTTCTATAGGGTTTAATTCGCAGTGGTAAGGAGGCAAACGAAGAACCTCATGCCCTCTTTCTTGTGCCATAATATCAAGTTTATTATTGTCATATAGATGCCTCACTTGTTATCTTCAATGGGCATTTCTTTCTTACTAAGCCAATCTACAAATTGTTCTTTTCGCCACGCCATTGTTGGAATCTTCTCTACCTTCCTGCAGTGATAAGAAGCATTATCAATAACGATAATTGAATTAGGTGGTATATTTGGAATGAGTTGATTGATAAATCATTTCACGTAAGTGTCTGCATCCATTTCATTGTGCACATCGGCTGTGTTGAATAAAACCATTGTCGCCACCAGAATGAACTAAGGCAAATCGGGGTCTAACACCACTTGGTGATTTTAAACCTGTACTGAGCCCTTGAACGAATGTCTGCCGATCACTTTCGATACTGGTGTCACACCATACCTTACTAACCCCACGTTAACTCAGGATTTGTCGGTGTATGTAATATATTTACGTAAAAAGTGAACATTGTTAATTATGCAAAATACGACATTATTTTATAAACATCGAACAAAAAGACTAAGTACCTTCTTCTCGGAACTTTCTGATGCATTTTAAGTATTTATGCCTCCATCTTATAAATTCATCACGTTCAACAAGGATACTCTTGCGTGGCATCTTTTGAAAGTCTAAACCCATATCTTTCAAGAGGTTGAATAGTGTACTGCGTTTAAAATTTGGTAGATCAACATCACCATTAATGGAAGAAAGGATACTATTCACGTTTGTGGAATGTTTTCAATGAAAAAAATTGTGCACTTTACGTCGAATAATTGACTCAATATTCTAGTCATATACATGAAGACGATCATTGAGTTGTGCACCTTTTCGTTTCATGCGTTTTTTTCGGGCTAGGTACTCTCCGGTTTGGTCTTTCTTTTTGATAGCATAGATACTACGCTCTGTGCAACATAAAGCTTTGCTGGCTTCTGTAACAGCTGCACTAACGTTCAATGTGGCCAAGAAATAATTAAGTACATTCATAATGAGGCATTTCTCCTTATGGCTGAAGTGTTTTTCACTGTCGTTTTATGTTTGCAGGACCATATTCACCTTCCATCTCCATATGATACAAAATTATACAAAGTACTTTTAATAAATGGAGTTGGCTTAATTCGATAAATATCGTAGAAGAAGCAACCAATAAATTGGACAGTACACGAAGTTGATATTGGTTTATTATTTTACGTTTAACAAAATCGCTATGAAGAACAAGGATACCGTTATTTAGAAATGACTAAAGATAGTAAAAGAGAGAGTTACTCCATAAGAATCCGTACTGAATTTGGAGGGTTGGACAGACTATAGTTGTTCGGTGTTATTATTTGCAATACTGTTTAATTTATGTTGAATTGAAAAATGTACGCGTCTTCATCACATTAACACAATAAATATAATAATAATTAGTATTTTTGATAAAAACAATAGTACAATATTATCACTGTAGTAGTCTTTCGAGTATGAGAAAAATTGCGAATACCTGCAAAAATAGTTTCTAGACGTCTGATGCACAAAATAGTAATTTGTGAATCAATCGAATAAGGCAGTTTTTTAGTATTCCCATACAGAGTGCTTTTGGAGCGCAGCAAGTGAAACATGTATGCATGAACCAAGAGATACTACTGTCACCCTGCATTTTAACACGAAACCACAAATATTGAAAAAATCCATTTCCATTACTTGCTATGATAATTTAAATCATAAGTAAGTAAAATTTAAAGGTTTATTGTGTAACATTATTAATACCTTAAATAGAAATCAATGCAATTATCGCTCGATAATTAGCGGTTCACAAATACAAAGAGTAAACCATTTTATCACAAATATACTAATTAGATCAGAATAGATTAGTATAATGAAATTCTTCTAATAATAGACATTGCTTTAATAGAAAAAATTAATTACTTACGTTGGAGTATCAATAGTGATAAAAATAAGAGTAAACAATAAGTGTAATCGTAACACTATTATTCCTATTTTGCGATCATTGTGCATTTAGTGGTAACTATGAGAAAAACAAAGTTATTTGCATGGAGGGTGAGAAAAAGTAGGGCAAGGAGGAGCAATTAGGTCAATCTACGTAAGTCATTGTTTAAATCGTTGCTTCATATTTTCATTCAATCGAACATAACCTATATTAATGTACATTATTTTATTTCAGCCGATGGAAAAAGAATTTGGATCTCCAGACAATAAAAGTTATCAATAATGATAATACACCAGAAACTGGAATACATTTATCAGCAACATCGACAATTCAAATGGTGAACAAGTGTGAAACGAATGGGAGGGATTCGGCTAACATTACTGAAAGCGAGGAGCTTCTCACTTAACCAAAATTCCAAAACACCGATTGCCAAAACGAAAATAAAGTACGTTTATTGGCGTTATTGTTATTTCCTTTCGTATTTTCAAATTGCTTGCGGTAAAAGGAAACAGAGCACTTAAAAGATATTTGTTAAATAGCACTAATTTTTAAAATACAATATTATTCTAGAATTTCTTTTATATAATTATTTATTTTTCTACGCGTTTCAATACAACATTTATCATTATCAAGAGAAAATATATAAGTACAATATATTTCAAATATCTGTTAAAGGTGAGTTTATAAGATCAACCTTCTCGTTCATAATAGTATTTTCTGTTTATGTTTATAAATTTCGAATGCTTCCACAACTTCTAATTTGTTTTTTTTTTATTACAAAAATGTAAAAATTTAATGTTGTTATGTCATAAGGTGACTATTTACTATTAAATGTTTGGCATAATTTGATTTGTCTGTGTGTTGTAACATCTAATGTATTCTTTGTATCTAATATCCTTGAACTATCAGTGTACCAGACCAGATTTTCCTCAGTAATTTCTTAGATTTGCTTATGTCCGTCTTCTCGATTACCAATAGTGATTCTGAATAGTTTGGTTTTCAATTTTTTGGGTATCATGTAGTTCGCTCCCGCGTTTATCGCATTGCGTCCATAATTTCTGAACAGGCAAGTCACTGTACCTTGCGTACCTTTAGTTTTGTTGTTTCCTGGATTGCTTTTGGCCAAAATACCAGTGCCGTGTATTATTGCAGGTGTGACTACTCTAGTAGTGTACCATGCATGCTTTCAGTCCCATGTCTTATCATAGGAGTGTCTTACCACAACGAGCGTGATTTCCGCTTTTCTGATAACTTTATCAATGTATTCTAGGTAAGCTTTGAGTCGATAACAACAACAGTATTTTGCTTTAACCGACAAGTTGATAAGTTACTTGCCAACAAGAAGAGGGTCGAGGTACTCTATTTTCATTTTGCACGTGACTGGTAATATTGTTATTTTGTGAAGTCTGACTTCTTGGACTTCCTTTTGTAACCACTTAAACGTTATATTCAGGGTGGTTTGGATACACTCCCTTACTGTATTTACAAATTTACCTTCTGGTGAGAAGACGAGGTCATCTGCATAGGCTATAGGTATAAATCATTCACTTTTATTAGTAGCGTGTACATAATGATGCTCCACAACAGGGGCGATAAAACTCCCCCTTGTGGACATCCCGGCCCACCAAGGTCCCCAGCAGTATTGCTTATGCACCACTCGACTCCTTAGCATGAAATCTATCCACCTGCAGCAGATATGTATTTGTGATCTGAACAATTTACTTCATCAGAGACATGCCAATTCCTAACACAATTAGTCATAAATGAGCAGGCTATTGTTATATAGATTACCTCCTGCCTACCCCCGGTTACGAAGGTAGGTTTGTTTCCCTTATTCATTACGTCCGAGTTGTGTTCCATAGTGAATTGTAAAATTTACTCTGTTATTGCTGTTGCTGCTACCGTATACGATGTTATGTACATTTGCGTCGCATCCTATAAGCAGACGTGATCCACCTCCTCTACAACTATTTACTGAATCCTCCACTGCTGTTAGTGGAGGTGAGGTTTGGTCGCCCGAATGAGAGTACGGCGATGCGAATATAGTCTCCCTCGACCCCCCCCCACCCCACTGGATACTACTTTTACCTCTACCAAATACTGTGGACAGAAGTTTGTTAGTGGTAGAATTTGTAAATTTTTCTTTATTAGTATACCGGTCCTGGGTCTGTCAGTGGTTCTACTAAATAAAGGCTTCCCCCACCGCTCGTATTTTACTCTGATTTATCCAGGGTTCTTGAATTAGGGCTACATCGTAGCATTCTGTCATTTTGAGTAAAACGGCCGAGGCCGCCTCACTGTCGGTCGTAGTCTGTATGGGCTGAACAGGATTGCTATAGGCCAGTAGTAGGCCTTGAACTTAGCCTTCTCTAGGATCCCATACGAGATGCTGTCCGTGTAGAAGGCCAGGATGGTGCCTTTCTTTTCCTGCTTCGTACTTAACAGTCGCCGGACTCAAGTCTAAAGGCCAGGGTTCTGACTTTCATGACGGGTCCTAACGACTGCTTCTTCGGGTGTCCCCGGAAGCCACACCACTGCTTTTGGACGTTTTTGAAGATCTTTAGGTCCCACGACCACTAAGTCCATGTCCTCCCATAGCGCTTCCAAATTGTTTACTGTCCTCTTCAGCCAGTTCTTGGTGAAGGACCTCCCGTGTCTGATCGAGCAGATCCCCTAACTTACTGTTGAGCAGGTCCGATTTCCTTTGCTCAACAATTTTATTCGGATGGCGTCTGTTGACCACCGCCATTTTTACTTTTTGGCAGCTTCCCCGTATGACCCACTCTGCACTTGGCTCCTGGGACTTTTAGCTTGCTGCTTCATTGTAGGTGTGGAAGCGTATCATCGAGATCCCTTGGAACTCCCTCTCTCTTTCTCCACCTCACCTTGTTTCTTAGAAGGCGACTTAGCAGTTGGTTTGCATTTGATCCAAGTGCTCACTTTCTCATTCTCTGCTATTTTCAGTTTGCGTTCCAGGCAGCGTTTTGGTCTGCAATCTGCAGTTTGTCCAATATCAACAAAATTACAGAATGCAGTTCAATTTATAAATACCCGACTTCAAAATGTCGTTAGTTGAATCTTTCGTATTAAATAAACATTCAAGAAGATTGATATTAGTTTTGAAAGCTACTTGTCCTTTTGTGCGCTACTTTTTCTGATATTAATTGTTTCCAAATTATGAAATTGACATGTATTTATTTTCTTTGGCTTCTGTGCTAATTGGGCAAATGCCTTTGATAGATAATTTGTACTCTTCATTTTTAACTAAAATGTCGATTATATTTAAAATGTAGGTAACCATTTGCTTGTGCAATTTGTTTTATAATTGATCTTTCTTTATTGGAATTTGTTTGGTTTAATGGTAATGACATTGCTCTAAGTAGATTTATATGCAGCTAATTAACGTGCTTTATGGTGACATGAATTGTTTGGAGTTGTAATATGTATATGTGTACGTTTTCTGAATATGGACAACTCAAACTTAAAATATCATCCACACAACGAAACCAAAATACAATCTTATCAGAACCATTTCATTCAAAATTTGCTCTCTTAACTTATACATAAAGATATTAGCTAAAATGTGCGAAATTGGACTGCTGATAGGTATACAATCTTTTGTAGATAGACCTTATGAGAATGTGACATATTTTTGATCAACACAGAGATCAAATAATTGAATTAACTCTAACCCTGTAACCAATTCAACATTATTACAGAAGAAAAATTTACTTAATAAACGCGTACATTCTATTATTCTAGTATGTTAGAAAACATACTAGTAGTAGTATCAAAACTTGCAAGCGTATTATGTAGTGGTAAATTTGTTTTGTAGTTTATTAATTAGTTCTAAGAAACTACTGGTCTAATGGGCATATTTGGTTTGTGGGTTTTTATGAGATCGTATAATTTTGGTGGGTACTTGTATAAAGTTTGTTGTTTGTCTAAATCTGTAAAGCAAATATTGCTGTTTCGTACACTTTGTTTCACATCTTGTGAAATGTCACCATAAAGCACATAAATTATATAAATCATTAGTATATAGAGCAACATCATTACCATTAAACCAAACAAATTTCAATAAAGAAATATCAATTATAAAACAAATTGCACAAACAAACGGTTACATTTGAAATATAATCGACATTTCAGTTAAAAGTTAAAAATTCAATTTATCTATCAAAAACATTTACATAGTTAACACAGAACCGAAAGAAAATAAATGCACACCAATTTCATATTTTGGAAAAATATTGGAAAAAGTAGCTCACATATTACAAAAGAACAAGAAATACAACGTAGATTTCAAAACTAATACCAATCTTCTTAAACGTTTATTTAATGCGAAAGATTCAACTAACGATATTTTGAAGTCGGGTATTCATAAATTGAACTACACATTCTGTAAAATTCTGTTTATATAGGATAAACACTTAGAAACTTCGATATTAGATATAAAGAACACATTCGATGTTACAAATATAAACACACAGACAAATCAAACTATACCAAACATTTGATAGTAAATAATCACATTATGATTTCACAAAGCTTCAACATTCAATTTTTACATTTTTATATTAAAAAAGACAAATTAGATGTTTTGGAAGCATTCTAAATTTATAAACACAAATATAAAGTACCTTTAATGAACGAACAGGTTAATCTTATAGACTCACCTTTAACAGATATTTTAAATATAGAATTATACTTTACGTTTGCTGTTTTACGTTAATGATTTGTTGTCATAACTATTTGTTTGTTATTTTACTTATATATTATCTCTTGATAATGATACATGTTGTATTGAAACATGTAGAGAAATAAATAATTATACAAAAGAAATGTGGAATTATATTGTGTTTTAAACATTAGTGCTATTAAATATGGAATTCCACGAAGTTATGTTAAAGAGTATAAATTTAAAATATTTTTAACAGAAAATTGGTTTGTACTGATAAAGTTGATGGACCAAACAAATTCATTATTAATATATTAAATTGCTTGATCCTTTGGTCACACAAAATGTGCAAAATCTATTGTAAAAATTTATCTGTAGAGGCTCACTTCGATATCTCTGCCTATGTACCACTTACTGCCATAATACATGGCATAACATTTTTCCTTCTCCATTGAGATAGCTTTCATTTCTTCTGAACTATCAAGCTCTGCTTCAAATAATGTTTCTTCCGTTTCTGTTTTTTATTCTTCTGTTCATACAATTTTCTACTATTTTTGACTTACTGTAAGATTAATTCTTTGTTATCCTCAGACCTATCAATTTTGCCTGATTTTGCTGATCCCTTAGTATTTAATTCTTCCAAATTGGATACGGAGATAATATCTTCGCTCATTTCATTAATACAGTCGCCTTATGAAAAATTCTCGTAATGTAGGTATTTGGACTACTGGATAATAATTTTTCCAAGCATGAAATTCTAGAAGGAAAGTTTCCAGTAGTTTTGTGTTCTAATATCTATATTATTCTTCAATTTATGAAGAAAAAGGTACACCTTACCTTATATTCTTATTTTCCCTTGCTCTCGATCTCTGCCACGTCTTTCTTGCTCCCCTTTTTTCTTTTATTAAATCAATGATTTCCTTTGGATAATTGTTCCTTATCGTATTTCTACTTATTTTTGGGGTATTATTCCATGTTGCCTTTTGAATAACTAATATAAAATTCTATGCTTGATATTCTAGTTGTTCTTTTGTTTGGATTTAAAGCCTTCCCAGTCTGTTAATGCCATAGTTAATGTCGGATTGGCTTTCTTAGTCACTATATTTTCCATTAATGTCAACAAAATAGGTGAATGATCAGACATTAGATCATCAAAGTCTTGGATTTGAATGCAAATTGTTGGTACTTTTCTTGAAATAAAGAAATCCAGTAGATCTGGGATTTTTGTCGTATCCGTTGGTCAGTACGTCAGTGAGAAGCCCCTCGATTGAAGCCTATCAACTATAACTGATAACGATATGGATTATGAAATACAATGCGAGACGAAGCAATATGTCCTATAAAGATAATAACAAAGAATGCATTATTATAAAATAAAGTACTTATACCCTATATGGCTTAGTACTCAACATGGCCTAATGGCTGTAATGAGCTTAGAGCAACAATTTACGAACAGGTGGAGCAAGTAGGTTTTATACTTCGCCATGTCGACCTAATTGATGCAATAGGAAACTAAATTTAATACCATTCACACTTTTAGAATTGGGTACTGTTCGCGTCCGCGCAGACTTACCTCGTGCATCTAATTCTTTACGCGTAAGTTCAGAAACGTAGGTCAACAATGCCGAATAACAAACTAAATTATTTGTCAGTTCTTTCCGTAATTTGTAATTTAACGAAGGGCTTATAGTGTGATGCGTAAATAAAGAAACTTGCAGCGCAAAAATGCACAAAAGTTCCTGTATAATTTGTATAATTACATTTGTTTATTAATTTAATAGTTTGAGCTAACAATTTGTTATTTTAATTTTTTATTCGCTACCTATTGGGATAATGGCTACTTATAAGTTTGTATATTTAAACCATATCAAATAAAAAAATTTTTGTTTCCTCTATTGTGTTATACTTTCTGATAGATTATAGAAAAGAGTTTTTTTTCACTGTACACATTTAATTTATATAATTTATAATTATATACAGGTTTCACTTATTATTGTGACTTTTATGCAATTTTAAAGAACATATATTGTATAATCATCAAAATAAAGTTCTATTGCACAAGTGTACGTCGTTTAATTGGAAACAAATGTATAATGAGGAAACTTCCTAACATTTAACTGCATTATTAATTTCTAAAGTATCAGTCAGCTATTAACAAAAACAAAAGAAAATGGAACATTACCAAATAAGGAAATAATAAAACACATTCAAATGTCTTTGCATCGAGTAGTACTTGTTTCCAAGCCTTTTAAATTGACATTTAAGGTTGACTGTCAAAAAGTACTAAATAACTCCATAAATCACAAATAGGAAATACCCACATATTTTGTATACCAACTCCAGTAACAAAATTGGAAATAACGTCACTAATTGACATATAATTAGAACTAATTATTAAGATGAGTTCAATTTTTTCCTGTCCACAAGGTGTTCAATTTAATGAACCTCGAAAACATGTACACTGCTAAATATTCGTGGAAGTGTAAATCTCATGGACATTAAAAAAACTCAAATCTATTCATTTATTATGATTTTTTAAAATTATTTCTATGCACACTAACATACCTAACGAGTTAGCCATAACAGGATGATGAATTCATTACTGCTATTAAATTCATCACTAACTACATATTTTGGATTTAAAAATGCTATATTACAATATGGGTGTCACTGATTCTTTTAGACATGACACCGACTTTAAAGCTCCAATACTACCACAATTCCTATTTAGCTATCAATTTTTGACGTGTATTTGTTGACATCTCAATATCATGGAACAATATCAATGTCATTATACACTAATAGGCTAATGGTATCTTTTAATGCTAGTAGCGAATAAAATCAATTATACCGAACTTCATTGTTTAGTTGTGAACCAACTTATTTCTTCCACCTTTGCCGATTTAGTCATTAAAACTTTATAAAAAAGCTATTTTGATCAATAAAGTTAATTGCACTTTGTACGTGAGATCTGTTGATGATATATTAATGGCTGCTAGAGAGGAGAAATTAATTAAATTAAATACAAGCAAAGACGCGGGAGATATAAGCGATTATATCATTTCTGTAACATTAACCAATCAGCATTGCTTATTCTCAAAATTTGAACCAATCACGAACGTATTTCATGAAAACACGACTTGTTTACCTTAACTACGGGGTATATGCGATTTGGTATATTCGATTTGGTGTTTTCGATTTTGTATTTTCATTTCTCCCTTCAATGAAATATATCAAACTAGCTGTAACATGTCAGTCATGACAGTAACTAAGCACGGTAACTAAGGACGCTTAGTGTAAATAAAAAGAGGTTTTAGTAAAAAATAACAGTTTTAACGATGAATGAAGTCAAAAATCGTTTTGCTAGTGTTGCTTTGGATGAAATTGATCGGCAAGTTAACGACAACAAGCCAAAAATATTCTGAAGACGAAAAAATATATTTGGAAACAATTTATGGAATTTTGTGACAATAGGAATTATACGCTGAATGAAAATACCCCAAATGAAACTTTGGCAATAATATTAAGAGATTAGGGTTTCAATATGCGTCAAATTGATGGCAGTGAGTACAAAGAGTTATCTGTTAAGACCATTTGGAATAATACTGAAAAATTCCTTCAACAAAAGTATTACGAAGAATATAAACGACAAATTGATCCATTTAACGACATTGTTTTTCTGGAAGCAAGGAATGCGAGAAACGCAAAGAGGAAGCAATTACATGTATTCTCTGTTTATTGCATGATTTCTTTTTGAAACTTATATAATATATGTTTGTACACCAGAAAATAAAAACAAGTTTTTTGCACCATTAACGCTTAAAAAGCTGAACAAAATGATTCAACAGTGCGACGAAAATACACCTTCCGGACTCCAGATGAAATTCTATTGCAGCAGTAGAACTAGCTTGGAGAGGTGGTGAAGCGTCATCATGTTTAGTGCAATATTTTATAAATGAACTTAACAATGATGGATGGTTTAGTGGATGAATTGAATACAATCCAATTTTTTCGAAAACTGCACAAGGAGGTGAAAAACGATTGGTAGACATTAAATGGTTAACACCGAACATGTTTGTCCTGTAAGACTATTTAAGAAAATGATGTCAAAAAGAACTACCTGCATAACAACCGACATGATATTTTTAACGGTTAATAATAATTGGAAAAGTAAGAAAAGCTGCTGGTACAAGAATATGCCAATCGGCAAAAACCAAAAAATTACTAACCATTCTAATAGGTCAACAGCAGTTAGTACCATGACTGGTTTGGGAGTTAACGAACAAGAGATTATAAAAATCACTGGACACAGTCAAACCATAGGTACCTACAAGTGACAGAAAGTCTGCATATGAAAATAGTTTCGAATTTGCTCTTGGATAATGCAATCGTTAACCAGCCAGATCATACACAACAATCTACGTTAGATAATAAACCTAATAAATGTTCGCGTTCCGCTCGGGTGTTTCTAAGCAATACTAATTTTGTTCTCAAGTCGGGCAAGTATTTTTCGAATATACCAACGAAGTCTTGTGAGATAACACTGTTGCGAATATCAATAAAAGGTGTTCATGTTAGTGCCCTTAAACGGGTTGCCAGATGTCCGAGAAATCCGGAGTTGTCCGTGAAAGTTGTGTCTTGTTCAGTGTCCAGTAATCATGCGTTACAATCCCGGAGATTACTGTGCGCCCGCGATCGACCGCCGATTCGCAAAATCCCCATTCCCGCAGTAATACACGGCGCGGCGAGGGGGGCAAATTTTGATTGTTTTATTCGACACTAGCTCGAGTCCATTGTCAATCGAGAATCCAACAGTAGCCTGTTGATTGCCGCGCAACTCGCATATGGTTTGTTTTGATTTTTGGCAACGCGTTGAATTCGAAAAACTATTAACATGCACCAACCATTTACAAGCAAGAAACGATACAAAGATTTAATGATAAGTGGATAGATGATACTGATTTTAAACACTTGAATCCAAAGCAGTTTGCAAGTCATGCAACTCTGTTATCGTAATCCAGTATGGAGGCCAGTGTGCATTGACAGTAAGTAAATATTAATGTTATTCTAAGTCTTTAAAAATAGCTACAAGTTGTAAATACATAAAAATTATTCAACTAACGTTTTATTGATTACTTTAATTTTTTTTTTCTCACTTTCTCCACCACAAGCTGGTTGTCACTTTTGCCAGCCATAAATCGATTATTGCATAATTGGCCAGCTGTAAAATATTATTTATTGTTATTAGAAAGTAATCATTTCACTATTATTGATATCGATCATCTAATAAGGAGTCTTTTTGAACAAATGCAGATTATCTGATAATTTTTTTGGTAACAAAGTCAAGAGCATTTTTCGAAATCTTAACGAAGTCCAAAGACAAAAATTTAAATCACAAGCTCAAATTTGTATGCAAAGAGCAATAGAATATTTAGAACAGAGGTATGATTTTGGAACTGATGGGATTTATAAAAAATTCGAGATATTGGCACTTAAATCAGAGGAATTCAAATTAACATGGCAGTTACTATTCCATTTTCCAACGAGGTTGTTAAAAATTGAAGATGCTGTTGACATTTATATGAAGTTGTCATGCCTGAAATCCGTTTTTGATACCCTCCCAAAAGACTTGCCGAACGATAAAATCTGGGCTTATTTTTTAGAACAAATACCTCTGATGATTGTGCGAATTTAAGAAAAATAGTAGGTTTTGTTCTATCCATACCAACAAGCAACACTTTTTGCGAGAGGATCTTCAAGCCAGCTAAAGAATTTATGGACCAAAGATCGAAACGGAATGTCTATGGACTTGATAAAGTCCGAACTGCAAAGTAGAATTAACTACGAGACCTGTTCAGAAATTATGTCGTTGTTACAAAGCGATGAAGGAGAGAAATGGTTTACTAAAACGGTATTACTAAAGTTAAGTTTTACCAAAGTTTAAAACGGTTTAGTTTATAGTTTATAAAATGGGGTTTTATAATTTTTGAATTTGATTTTTTTCTTTGCACTAACTCCTTCAACTAAGTTAAAAGCGATATCACGTTTTTGTTTGTTTATTGAATCATGTGTGCATTTTGTATTTATAGTTTACATACACCGTTGGTTTTTGGAAAATGAATAAATGCAATCATTTCTATAATTTACATTTTTCTTTTCTACGATGTTCCTGCAACAATAATAAAACCGGTTATTAAAAATTATTATTATAATTACATATTTACCTTTGAACTTATTCGTTCATTACAAAAACTTATAATAATAAAAATGGTTAATTTATTGAATCGTCGTTATTTTCGTAAAACGAGAAATGTCCAGGGATTACTGAACTTAGATCTGGCAACCCTGCCTTAAACTGAGTAGAATTCAAAAATCAATAACCGATTATTAGCGGTTATTACTGTGTGAACAAGAAATCTAGTGCGGCGTAGAAAAAAAATCGATTAAAAAAGGATCGATGTTATATTAAAGAAAGTTAATCTATACGCGGTATAACCGGATTTCGAGATAGTTGAGGTTGGTGCAAAATTACAAAGTAAAATAACAAGATTCATCATTAAGTACGCGTTTGTTTAGATCTGTTTATAAAGGGTGCCCGTTTTTCCAGCTCCAACATTTTCGTATGTTTTCAGAGGTTGCGGAGAATTTTCAATTTTCGATTTTCCTTTTTATACGGAAAACTGTAAAAGGTTTTAAACTGAAACATTAGTAAGGTACTTTTTTACGAGATATCCAAATATGTTATCGAAAATTTCCAAGCATTCTAGATAGTAGTTATAGTAGTTAATTTTGTTATTTCTTATGGCAGCCATATTGGATTTTTACATTTTGCATCGAGCTCTTTTTGCTGATTACGATGACATCATATGATATGATTCAACTTTAAGATTCCCTCAAAATATGGAAAAAACGCTTTTGCGAAGAGTGCTTTAGAAAGAAACATGGATTGTTTTACTTAAAAAACACATTTTGATTAAATTTAAAAATGTATTAGTTATTTTTTAAAAATTTATTAGGCTTTATGGAAAAATTCTCTTATGAAGAAGAAAAGCAGCAACCTGCTCAAAGCTGTTTGACCATAGATTCAAAGCACTACAATCTACGGTTGTTATGGCAATAACTTACCTAGATATCTTGATAGCTATTTCGCCGATCAGTCGGACTGGCGTATTAATCAATTTACCATGTCTACGTTTAGACCGGTAGGTTGACATTACCCTTCATAACTGGTTGCTATGGTTGTTAAAAGCATGACGGGTAAGTGATTATTTACCTATCTACAGAATAACAGTAAGAAAAACTAGTATGTTCCGTCTATGCATTTGTATCTATGGAATCCATCACTACTCTATAATTTCGCTTTCCACGAAGGAAAAAAAAAGCTTTCCACGAAGGAAAAAAAACAACAGACGAAAAATGTTATAAGCCTCATGAACGTTATTTGTTAGTCATTTGTAAATGTCAATTTATCAAGTCTGCTCATTGCCGTTGAAAGTCAATCTTAACTAGTTAGCTACTATACTCTGGCCCACAGTTATAATTCAGTGTAGAAGCATACGATAATGTATTTTAAATGGAAAAGATCCCGACATGGTTGCCATACCGTTCGCAGGACCGCACTTAAAAAAACATTTGGTAAAATGATATTATTTAAAAATGTCATAGGTAACTGTTATAACAAATTACAAATTATATTATTCAGTAACAATTAGTAGACTGCCCTTTATGAAGCGCGTACGGTCCTGAGATACCTGGTAGCTCCCTAAGCGGCAATGCTGTTCTCCGTATAGGTAGTATTGAATTTTAACTATGAACTACTTAAGAAATTTACAGGTTAGAGACGAAAGTTGTTGATTTTTTACAAGTTAGAGACGACCGTACCTTGTTTACATTGTATTAGCAAAATAATAAATAGTAAAATAAACGATAAGCGCTGTTGTCAGAGTATGATATCAATGATAACGAGGAGCGATTTTTGGAAATATATTGATTGTTATGAAAGAAAGGGAACATTTTATTTCATTATGAGTTTTCGGTTTCTTTATAAATGAAAAATAAATAAAATATTATACATAGCACGCCAGGTAATCGTTTTACTGGCTCAAGGACGTGACAGGCTCGCCTAACGTCATCCTCATCCTATCGCCAGTAAAACTGTTTTAGCTTGCTTGTAATGTAAATACTATAACTGGTCTCAGACAATATTGGAAACTTCGTTTCGCTGTTTCCAAACATTGTTTTCGACCAGTAAACAACCTACCATTCCCATTTTTCCATTCCCTGCATTGGTGCGATCACCGGTAGCCATATTCGCATAGCAAATTTGGTTATTTGTGTAACTTCGGTACATATCTACTATTTATTAATTTGTAATCTGGATATTAGCCTACTAATCTGTCATTTTAAATTGTAAGGCGGTTATAATGTAAGTCACATGTTAACTTTTTTCTTGGTAAGGGCCCTTTTCACCCTGAAATCGAGAATAGTTATTTACATATGTAAATATGAAAGAAATCAAGGTTTAAGTTACGAGCAGTAACGTAAATTAATTTAACATACAAATAATGTAGAACATTTTTCTGAAACCGTCATTAAAATACCAAAATTTCGCCTCTAATACAGTTCTATTAATAACACAATAGTCCTTTTATTATCCTAGACATTGGATTTTCACCAATCACAATTTAAAAAATACCGTATGCGTTAATAACGCTTAAAGTGGTGTAATGTCAATGAAATCTGTCACACTAATTAAGAAACCAAATTCTGACCAACTTTTTAATTTTTTGATAATTCCGGTTTCGGAAAAATATTGTATGCACCTCGAAAATAAAGTAATTTTGAAGCCAGTGGTTTATTTGCCTGGGCTCAGAGGGGTCTCGCCAACTAAACTCTATGTTTAACTTTTACTTTCTGGTTATACACAATGCAAAAATCTGAAAATCTATTTTATTCCGCTTGAACACGAACAAATAGTTTTATGTTAGATTTGCCAAGTGTGTCAAAATAGCAGTCATTTTGGAATAATGCGATTTAAAAATAACTATAGTGAGGCGCTAATTATGCGTTATTTGGTGCCGTCGAAATACCCCAATGGGAAAAATGTAGCAAAAATTCTATAAACGAGGCTGTCTTCAGTATAAGTAGGTAAGTATATCTTATTACATTGCAAGTTATAGTGACTGGCCTATCAACGTATAGCTTTTAAATTTACATATTTTATAGTCACATATAACGAAAATATAATGAGCTTTATTTCTATCATATCCAGGCCCTTATAACTATGTTTCTAATAAAATGAAATCTTGAAATGAAGGGATTACATAGTAAACATACTACTAAACTGCTATATTGGATTATTTTTAGCGCTTCCGGTGTTGCCGAAAATAACAAAAATTGTTTATATCAAAGTTTCAAAACAATTCTAAAGTAAAGTATTTTAAAGTTAATTTCTCATGCAATCCAAATATGTAAAAATATACAGGGTGAATAAGAAAAAATTGTTTTGTAGGTAAGTATATCTTATTATATTGCAAGTTATACGGGGTTAGGAATTGCGAGTTTCCTTATACGAGAAAGCGTTGTGCCGAAGTCCATGGGGCAGATTTTAGTAAAATTTTAGAATCTACTATGAAAATTAAACTGAGTGTTGTTCTTATCGGTTTTTGGGTTGTAATCAGTACAGTGCAATACAGTACAGTCTTCAACATAAAATCAATGCGTAAAAATGGCTGGATGCCGTAATCTGCCTAATTTCATGTGTATAGTGCACCCATTTTGGTTGAGACAGCCAAGTATCTCGGTTGTTGTTGAAGATAGAACCTTGAGGTTTTCGCGGTCCTGTGCCTATTTTATCTCGGTTGTCCTGTGCTACTTTTTGTGAAACTCAAGATGTCCTGAACGGATTTTTCCTAACTTCTTTCGTTCATAAGTTACAGGGCGTTTTTGAAAATTCACACTTTTGGACCCTCCATATCTACAAAGTTTCTCAGCGATAATGTCAAATTGAAAACTTATCCCATACAGAATTTTATGTAGAATTCAGTGGCCCACTTAATTTTTTTTCGGGGAATGGTTATGGAGATACGACTCAAACGTTTTTCAATGGAACACCCTGTATTTTATCACCTCATTAAATTCCTTATTTTTTTCCTTCAAAATGATACATAATATATACCAACATAAATTCTTCAAAATGCTCCAAAATCACTAAAACATTGATTTTTAATAGTAGGCTATGGATTTTTCATACAAAAAAAGTTCAAATTGAAGAAATACTACTTGTGATTTTTCCATGAAAGGAACCAGAACAATACTAACACTAATTCACTAAAAAAACACAAAACGTAGGTAACTAATAGCAACAAATAAATAGTCATAAAAAGTTCATAATGTAGAATAAGCAACTAATTAAATATTTACTTATACTACTTCATTTTGAAATTATTCGGTAACTTATTCATTGAATTGTTCAAATTGATGTCCATTTTCCCTAACACACAATTGACAAAATTTCTTAATACGTCTTAATGAATTTAAAACTATGAAAGGCCGATTTTGTAAATTCTGGAAAACTGCCTCTGTTGTTGCACGAAGTTCTTCATAATTATTGTGCTTCTCACCGTATATTTTATTTTTCAAAAAACCTCACAAAAAAGTCCAACACTGGCAAATCAGGTCACCTTGCAGGCCACCTAATGGGTCCATTTGTTCCAATCCAATGGTCCTGGAAAGTTTCTTCCAAAAACGGCACAATCAACCTCGAATTGTGGGCAGGGCCACCGTCTTGTTGGAAGTAAATGGCATTAAGATAGGCGAGGGGAACATTCTCCAGGAATTCTGATATTACTTCTTCTAAAATTGCCAAGTACCTATTCGCGTTTAGAGCCCCTTCAAAAATGCGGTATTTTATTGATAGATAAGAAACAGGCTACATTAAAACCAAATCGACCCTGTTGTTGTTGCTCAAAAATTAGGTTTTCATCATACAAGTGCCTTGTATTTTGCCTGTTAAATAAACCGGCACTGCTTATATGGGCTTCGTCTGACCATATGACTTTACTCGCAAAATTATTGTCCCTTCGAGTTTGGTTCAAAAACCAATTACAGAAATTCACACTGGCCAATATTCACTTTGTAGGGTTTCAATTTGTGTGTTTTTAATCCTTTGTACCCGTATCGGGGAACGCCAGTGTCATTTTCTAACTTCGTACAAGAAGTCTGAGGAGAGACACGGACGCTGGCTAAGACATTTATTTACGCACCATAATTTAGTAGATTATTCTTTAGTCGAAATATCGTTGCTCGACTAGGTTGACGCCTCTCTGGATATCTAACGTTTTAAAAACATATGTCATATAATGTCTTATTGTAAATTACTAGTTTACCTGTTTAAATATAATTCTAATACTTCGTCAACATTTTCATGGCATTGATTGAAACATTGTATGATATCATACTTTTTGTTGTTCTGAAAAAATCTTTCAGCCATTATAAAATTTCACAAATTAACAAAATCGCCAAACACAAACACAATAAAACGCATCAAAATTTATCATCATGACAGCAGATGTGTTGATTTCTCCACAGTCACTTGATAAAACAATGCTCCAAAAGTCAACAACAGTGTTTATAGCATCCATGACCTACTATAAAAAAATCACAAATAATAATCCCTGTAGTAAAACTTTGAAATCCATGGCACTCTATTAAAATTCAATGTTTTAGT
Organism: Vesta saturnalis; assembly: GCA_036346205.1. Lineage (NCBI taxonomy): Eukaryota > Metazoa > Arthropoda > Insecta > Coleoptera > Lampyridae > Vesta > Vesta saturnalis. The sequence goes on along the minus strand of JARFJB010002298.1, from coordinate 860,798 downwards.
AATTTTGGAGCATTTTTTAAAACTTCATGTTTATATATTATATATCATTTCGAAGGAAAAAATAAGTAATTTAATGATAAAATACAGAGTGTTGCATTGAAAAAATCATAAGTTTGAGTCTTATCTCCATAACGATACCCCGAAAAAAATTGAGTGCGCCCTGGATTCTACGTAAAATTCTCTATGGGACAAGTTTTCAATTTGACATTATCTCTGAGAAACTTCTTAGATATGGAGGGATCCAAAAGTGTGGATTTTCAAAACACTCTGTAATTTATAAACGATAAAAGTTAGGCAAAATCCGTTCAGGCCATCTTGAGTTTCACAAAAAGTGGCACAAGACCGCGGAAACCGCAAGGTTCTAGCTTCAACAACAACTGAGATATCTGGCTGTCTCAACCAAAATGGGATGCACTGTACATACCAAAGCTCTAAATTAATTAAAATCGCTTCCGATATTTATCTTTAATTTCCTCTTTGAGCCATATGTACTTGGATTTTCTATCTTTCATAATAAATTGTAATGTTAATAAAATTAGGTATAATTTTCATATGTCTAAATTCCGACGCTTCTTGCACATCTGAAGACATTTGTAGTTATAGATTGGATTTACCGGTTGGCCTTCGAATATTTTGAAATAAAATCCATTCCTCAAATTTTGGGAATGAATTAAGATTCTCAAGTAGCTCAAAACCAATTTTCCCAAGTTTCGATATAAATAAATTAAAAACCATCTTCAGGGAGGAACTAAAAAATGATGTCAGCAAATACAAACTAAAATACTTACAAGTTAATGGTCAAATATTAATTAAAATACGTGTAAAAATATTTAAAACTATTTTAGACTATTCATGTGATACATTATAGATCAACCGCTAATGAGCTAATTCAATACTCTCACATACCAAATATATGAAACTGGGAAAAACATTGACATAATTTTATATTAATTGTACAAAATCATTTAACACAATCGATGGTGGTATCACGGCTGCGGCGAATAAAACAATCACATTACTTATTATTATTCCAGAAAGTTTATTTTTCATGAAGGCAAGTTTCATATATTTTAATGATGAGGTTTTAAACTATAAAACATTTTTGAGTTATTTTCGTTGGGACTAGTTTGACGATGGTGGTTTGTCTGAAGCGATTTTGTTATGGGCCATTTTGTCAGGGAGCTATTTTGTTGGGGCTTAAATAAAATGTGATTGTCTGCTTTTGACCTGTTTATAATTCTTGTAAACAGTTCTTGTTGATAAACTACTAGAATCTATGACCTCTAATATATTTTTGTCGGAGGCAATCATGTCGGCAATTCTCTTTGTCAAGTGCACTAGACATAAACAGTTTTTAATTAATATATTCCAATTAAAATCTTTTAATCATCTGGGTTTCCTTGATACGCAAATATACCACTCCTTTGCAAAGTATGAACTAAGAGAACATGAAATAATGAATAAAATATTAACTCACTATACACAGTGAGGTTTTTGCATTATTTGTATTGGGATCTCGGAAAATAAGAGATACACATTTGCCTAAATGGGAAAAGATTTGCTTCTTTAGGAGACTAATCCAGCTACGCTTTTGTTGATTTAAGAAAATGCACGGGTTACTAGATATTTGTAAAACAGTAAAATTCTTCAAAATCATTTCAGCGCTTTAATGCGTTTATTTCTAAAGAGAGATAAAATTGTTTAACCCTTTATAGAGAAAATAACGACAAACAAAAAACACACAATTTAATGGAAAACTATGTTTATTGGTACATAAGAAGTTTCTAGACACTTCGAGTTTTATAATAAAATTTAAATTTCCCGGATTTTCCGCCTGGTCGATAAATCAACCAGTATCCATCTAGCACATAAACTTCATTAGACATCTTTGTTGTGACAAGGCGTAAAACATCCAATGCACAGGGCAATCTTACACTTAGAACATTGTACACTTGATCTTTTTGGCTTTTTCGCTGTGCTACATCTAACGCAACTGCGATAAGTAGACAAATGAGGTAAATGACCACCAACATTTGACAATCTGACCGTGTTTTCAACAGTGATTGCACGCCCGTCGGTCTTCTTCATCTTATTTTTACCAATGATCAACCAAGAGGATGTCTGCTTGCGGCCAGAATATTCGTCTAGAAGTTGATTCACTAATATACTTCTGAATGTAAGGTGAGATTTAGGTTTTCGGTTTATCTTCGTTGACGCAGTGTTGTGCAATATATATGAATTAACGATTGCACATTCTAAGAAATGGTAAAACAGTTTTGCCCACCACCGTCGTGATCTCCACGCTATATTGTAGCAGGCCTATCTACGCCCCCTATACTCTCATTATAATCAGCTATAGATAAGGGACATCTTACTGAAATCCTTTCAAAATCTATGTTCATACGCAAAACTGTTGAAGTTTCGGTAATGTTGTGCATTGTATTTGTAACAACAACGCATTTCTTTCCCCGGTCACTCCATTTTGCAACTAAAATGTCATGACAATTCACACAATCATATTGTCCGGAAGCCAATCTCTTATCATCCGCAAGGCCCTTTTTCGGAAAATTCTTTCTATTCGTACGAATAGTTCCACGCCCATATAAAGACCTTTCCAGAAGCTTGTTCAGTAATATAAAGCTCGTGAGAAAGTTATCGAAGAAAATGCAATAATTTTTTCTTTGGAATGGCGTTGTAAGTTCGAGAACAACTCGTTCACCTAGAGGTCCCTGTTCCTCACTATCTTTTTTGCCTTCATATACGGAAAATTGCAAAAGATATCCGTCTTAGCACAAGCTTCAGCTCATACTTTGAAACCCCTCTTTATTGGTTTCAGTGGCATATATTGCTTGAGGATAGTTCTTCTTTTGAATGCAACCATACTTTCATCTACTGATAAATTTCTTGATGGATTGAAAGCCGCAAAGAAATTTACATTCAATCTTTCTATCATGGGTGTTACCTTAAACAATTTATCGAAGTTCTGTTCTCCCTTAATTGGCATTTTTGAATTATCATTTAGATGCAAGGAGCGCAACATTTTCAAGAATCTCTCCAATGGCATAACATCTGCAATTCTGGCTTTATGAAAGTTTACATCTGTTAACCAGTAAAGTCGAATACTGGGCAAGGGGTCAAGGCCCATGAGGATCAACGTTCCTATAAAAGCCCTTCTTGCGAATCTAGTTTACTGTTTTTTGTTCAGCATACAGATTCGACTGTGTAATTATCAGATCAATTAATTCTTGATCAAACAAAGTATTAAACATATCTAGTGAAGAGTCTGTGTCAGTAGTGAACTTTGGATAAAAATCTTCAGTAAATGAGGACGTTTGATATTTATATGCGAATCGAATTTTTGTCCAATTGTAGGTGAAATCACTTTTGTACTGTACTAAATTGATTAGAGGTTCGTCATCTTCGTCATCAGATTCTACTGGATTTTGTTGATTTGGTACGAAATTCGGATCGGCGATAGTGTCATCTGAGTCTTCGAAATCGAATACATCTTCAACATCTGATCGTCTGGCACGCTTGTGTGTGGAGCTGGTTGATGGGTCGCAATGGATCATCATCCGCGTCAGAATCACCTCCAATGTCCGAATCTACAGCTTTTTCATCAGTTATAGTGTCTATGAGAGCATAAAATTGGTCGGTGACCATAGACTCCAAGTCGATTAGTGAAAATTTATTATTCATTATGGCCCTATAACGAAAGAGTGCATTGAATTTTCATACAATGTACATACGCGACACAAGATTTTTGGTTATGATAAAGTTGAATGACTAGTAGTTAGATTATCACGGGAACTTGCAAAAAACTTCAATTCGCAAGACAATACTTCAGGCGTGGAGCGCAGGCTCCTTACGCTAAGTGCATACTGGTTGATAATTCAACCACTTCCCCTACTTCTCGCCAACTACCGCACATATGATGCATATAGCGACCACAATCCATTCAGGTGGCGTTCTTACACAATTGTCGAAAGTAAAACCATTAAACTTCGGTTAACTAGATTTTTCAGCATCAGTCGATATATCGACCAGTATCCTATAAAGAGTTAAATACAATTTATGGATAATTTTGTGCCGAACAACGTCATCGTGCTAGTTTTTAATTTCGCTTAGCATTTTAAAGTTATGAAGCAAAGTTGAATTTTTTAAATTAGAAACCATGATTGTCTATGGCATACTTTAATAGCGTTTTTTTTTTCTGATTGTAATGATGTAAGGGTTGTATCACTTATTTTAATACATAAAAGCACAATACAAAAGTTCACATTTGCCAGTTCGTTGGTTAGTGTAATTCTTATCGGTTTTGTCAGTGTGGAGTTGCTTTAGAAAATTAATTATGGTGTACGCAAATTTCAAGAAACTTGATATGATTAAATGTTACATCATTTGGAACAAAGACAGTCAACAAGCGGCCGAACGCTATTTTTCATTATACTTTGATCGCCCTCAACCATCTTTATACAGCTTAAAGAATTTATACAACAATTTAAAAGAGTTTAGGACTTTGTGAAGCCCAGAAATAGGGGTAATATTAATGAAAACGTGCAGATAAATGTTCTAGCTGTTAATCAAAATCCATCTACATCAACACAGCAAATTGCACAAGATGGTGCAATCTTACAACGCACAGTAGTGAGAACTTTAGCCAAACATAAATACCATCCTTATAAATATTCAATTGCACCCTGGTGATAATGAAAGAATATTAAATTTTGTAATTGATCCATGAAAATAACAACTTTCCGATGCAGATCTTATGGACCGACGAAACACATTTTACAAACTATGGTATGTTCAATCGCGATAATGAACACCTGTCGGCCCAAGCAAATCCTCACCGTTTACAAAAAAGACCACCTCAGATTAAGTTTGGCTTCAGTTTATGGTGCGGTGTTATTGGTTAGCAGCTTGTTGGACCATTTATTTTAATGAAAATCGATATTTGCAATTACTTAGGAAAGATTTTAACGGTATTCTAGATGAATTAAATTTACAAACCCGTGCAAACATACAGTGGTATCAACACGACGGTGCCCCACCCACTATCACGCGCAAGTTAAAAGCTATTTAGATGATTTTTCCAAACTGGTGGATAAGCAGAACTGGTCTTGATTTATGGGCTGCACGTTCCCCTGATCTTTCACCTTCAGATTTTTTGTATTTGGAGTAATAAAAGATTGCGTATATGTACGACCCAGCAGGAGTGACAGGAAGCTGGTATTAATGCGTTTAACAGATTAGATGGGCGTAAAATTAGGAAAGCTGTTAACTCCGTGTTGAAAAGTTGTCGCATTGTGTGTCGATAATAATGGTGGACATTTCGAACACTTACTGTAAATTTCTTTTATTTTCCATGGCAAGATATGATTTTTAAACCTAATAATAGAAAAATGTGTATTGTGATTTTATTTATTAAAATAAGCGATACAACCCTTACATCATTACAATCAGAAAAATATTCACTATTAAAATACGTTATTCGGCATAAAATTATCTACAAATTGTATTTAAATAATTTTCATCTATCTTTAGAAACAAACGAATTGAAGCGCTGAAACTATTTACTTTTACAATATTGCGATTGCTATAAATCTTCGGTCTCGAGAGCATGTGTTCGAATAGGGAAAGAGAGTAGTATTTATTGAAACCATGTTTGGTATAATACAACAATAACAAGGCAAGAATTGCAAAAATAAAATAGTAATAAGTTCAGGTAAATATAAAATCGCTCAAGTACACATCTAGAGTGGTTAAAATGTACCACGGATATAACCCAATATGTTTCATGTATCACATGAATGATCAGCAACGTTTGTAAAAAGTGTTCAGTTGAATACAACACCATAGAGTTCAACAGGTTATTCATTGTAATTTTGAAAGTTCTGTAGGTAGTTGCTTATTTTATATCTTCGGTAAAATATTGTAAAATCCGTAAGTATGAATCATTATGAGAACTATTTTTGAAATGTATAAACGAAATTCATTTTTCTTGGGTATTATAAAAAATGATAATCCGAATTTAGTGCAATATATATATATATATATATATATATATATATATATATATATATATATATATATATATATATATATATATATTTAACAACTTATGTAACAATAAAGAATTTTTAAAAATTCACACTGAAATCACCACAAAAATAATTTTTATGGTTTATGACCTTACCTAATGATGTTTGTTCCATATTTTCCAAAAAAATGCTGTGGCTGCTTACTGTGTCTTTCAAAGTTGTCATCGGAATTATGTTTCTAACTTAAAAGAATTAGTATGGTTTCATACGAAACAAAGACGGAAATTACACTTTCTTTGAATGTACCATTCGTTAAATGACGAATTTACGTAGATAGGTTAGCCGCAAAATCAGATACAATACTAACACCCACAACATTAATATATAATATGTGGTACGGAGTGGTTACTATAAACGTTTCCTTTTAAATAGAAATCTAAGAAAAATGTAGGTACCTTAAAACATATTCATTAAACATTGTCATAATGTACAAAATCAGTGACATTAATCTCAGGCTCGCAATGCTTGTTGCACCGCGGAAGCCGTCAAGCAGTGGTGGTCGCAACAAACCATTAAATATTTTGTAAGGATTTGTAAATTGTATTTCACAAACCTGACTTTCAACAGTTCTTCTTCGCCGTACTGAACTAGACAGCTAAACTACAGAAAATACTAAAGAAGAATTGAATTATCAGGGACATCAATGTAAGAAAAACATATTAAATTAGAATTTAGCAGGCTAGGTATAACTAATTTGGTGACTAAGACATTACACTGGAAACGACTGCTACAATGACTAATAAACTAAACAGCAAAACGTGATAATATCTAAATGTTTTTGAATCCAAAATTTTTATTGAACATTCTTTTGTTAGCAGTATATCAAATCAAAAAGAATAATTATAGTACTATGGTACAGGTAGTTTAAACTGCGTCTATGATTAACTTCGCCATTAACATCTGGGGCCCGTCAGAATAGTTTTCGGTTGAAAATAATTTAAACTTTTAAACCAAAACAAGTCTACTCGATTTAGCGCGTTAGACAATGGATAACACGACCTGCACAGAATTGGGATCATTTTGTTCACTATCGCTAAATCGAGTTATTAGATCATTTTACAACTTTTAGCCCAGTTTCTCCAAGATCGGCCATGATGTCTGGATGTGTTTGTGTGTGTGTGTGTGTGTGCGTGAATGAATGTTAGTATCCACGATAACTACAGAACGAAAACACCTACGTACTTAAAATTTTGTATTTAAGTTTGTTACCATTTCGCTTGAAGCTGATTAGATTTTGGGAAAAATCCAGCGGCGGAAAGGGGTTTGTTATGGGCAGTTTTCGATTTTATCAAATAACAGCTGCATATTTCAAAGACATAAACCTACCTAAATGTAGACCTTAAACATATTCATTCTTATGTTCTACGAAATTTTTTGATACGACGCGCAATTTAGCGCCAAAAAAAATCCTAAGATAGAATTTAAGTGGTAGTTCAAATTTTTTCTATATCTGAATAACTATTAATTTTTAAGAAAAAGTGTAGATATATTTATTAAAGAAAATTTAATTTTACGTAGCTTTTCTTTATAAAGTTTCTTAATATAACGCAAGATAAGTGTAAAAAATAATTAAATATCCATGAAAATGGTTAAACTGTATTACTGATACCTTATAGAAGCGGGCGGCTTTGGTATTTTTTTAAGTTAACACGTATTCATGTCTATTAATCGCTATCTGACATGAAGTTTTAAACTTCATTCTAACATAGATTATTGTTTTTACAATGTTGCCTGTTTTCGTTATGAACATATAAAAGAGATTGCATAGTTACCCTAAAAAAATCCTATATATTAAAATAATCGGGTTATTTAGTTCACGCAGATTTCGAGGCAACCGCTTGACGGATTTCGATGATTTTTTTCATATGAAGGTAATTTCGCGTAGGAAGAACTAATTGAGCCAGAATTTTATTCTAAGCCAGAATTTTATTCTAAGGTTTTAATTTTTTTGAAAAAGTCTAGCAGCCGACGCTAATATTATTGCCCATTTACATATATACGTTTGTATTTAATTATGTAATTTATTTTAATGTTATTAAAATTATGAAATTTCCATTTATATGGAATAGTGTAGTGTTCCCAGATACCCTATTTTAAAAAGTGTAATTTGAACTTATTCGCATTAATGCAAATTTAAGAACAAAACAATCGCTAAGTGATTTATCTTGACTTTACTGGCAATAATGTTACCATTACTCAAATTAATTGCTTGCCTTACTTTGACTTTCCTGGCAATAATTACATTAGAATTTATTTACAAGTCTGATATTTAGTTACACGCGAATCTCAAATCTGATCAAAATAATTAGCCGTCTAGTGGTAAGCTACGCCGTGTTAGTGAATGAGATAGGGTTTGATGAAGTTAAGTGTTGCATCATGTGGGACAGGTAAACAATGAAAATACTCAAATTAGAATTAACGAGCTTTGTACAATGATGCTTCAACCCGTTAATATACTAAGTTGGGAAAGAACCAACAAGAAAACTCAATTTATTAATAAATAGGTAATTGCACAGTACATTAATATATCAACTAACAAAAAACAATGCAACGGTTCAATATATAGCAAAACACCATTAGATCAGGTTAAAATGCGTACAAAAATATAACATTAAGGAACAAAAAAATAAAAAGCAGTTTAACTACACATAAATACAATAAAAAAAACAAACAGTGTAATCACACCCACAAGTGTGTCATAATAAATCGCAATAAAAATTATAATACCAAACAGGTGGCCATATACAACCAATCATGCCGGTCTTTAAGTAAATAAGCAAATAAGAAAATAATAAGAAAAAGGCCGTAAGAAAAGGCCACGCAATTCATTCCCTCCTCCAAGATGGGAGGGCGGGCTGCTCGAGCTTTCAGAGCTCCTTCGGCCGCAATCATTGATTCCCAGCATACATTCATACATTACGCATATATGCATGGTGGGATTAAGGATGGGTGTGGTCAGGATAGGATCGGAAGGAACAGAGTTAGGGTTCTGAGGGGGGAAATACTACCCCAGCATTCACCTAAGTAGCCGCACATGGTGTGCATATACGCAGTGACCATGCCGCTACATGTGTATGAGCAACACCCCCTGAAAAAACCTCATACAAGGTAGATGGTAACGGGAATCAAACACATTACCTCCTTAATGCTAAGCAGGTCGTGTCACCACTACGCTACTAGCTCGGTTTACACAGGTAAAACAAGGTAACTGCAATGCAGTTTCACTACACGTAGACAAGAACAAAACAAGGCAAGGCAACGTAGTTACACAGACACAGTTGTATAGTGAATAAATAATAAAAGCACACACTACATACGTACAATTACAATAAATTACATATAAAGAAAAATTAGTTCGTAGGCAAACAATTCTAAATAAACAGACTGAATCAAAGACACAAAAAAACTCATTATAGCAAAGCCTAAGGTGCAAATAAATCATAACAAAGTGACCGGTACACAAGCTTGAGTGACTGCGTTAGAAAATACAACATCCCTTTCTCAGCTTACACATTCATCTATAGAAAACAATAAGAACAGTAAAGATGGAATTTGAGGTATTTTAAGGTCATCTGGACCCGTGTCTGTAAACTCCGGTCTCGTTTATAACGAATTATCGTGCCACGTTTGTCCACGCCTCACTACCTCTACACAAATATTAATAAACAGTCAATAATGCCAAGTCATACTAGCAATGAGGAAGGGTGCGGTACTATCTAATCGCGGAGTCCTTTTATGTTTAGAGATTTCAACTTGATATGAGCCTACATGCGTAATTAAATAGATACTTCTTGCAAGGTAATGATTGATTTTTAATAGGTTACATAGGCTCGTTGAATTGTTTGCTGCAAGCTTTAATTTACATTAAAATACCTACTTACGTTTGAATATTATAATCCTTCAATTAAGAGTGCTATTCTGCAAAGCAATGAATCGGATTAGTTGTTGAAGAAATGAGATCATTTATGTATAACAGAAAAGATGTAGGAGTTACCACTGATTCTTGTGACACGCTAGTGCCAACGCCAACTTTTTTTGGAAAGAAGCCACCAATTACGGTACGCATTCGGATTTTATCAAGAACACTTGAAACCCAATTTATGAACGTATCAGTTAACTCAAACAAGGTGAATATGGCAAATAAACATATAAGAAAAACTTGGTCAAATGCTTTTGAAATATCTAAAGCGATAATAACTGTTTCACTGGATCACTCCAAACTCGGTTCACACATGAACCCGTTGAACGACTGAGCCTAAAATCATAGGTGTTCACTATAGAGTTTGTGACATTCAAGGAAAGAAAGTAGTTACTGATATATGGCTTTTTCCATGATTTTAGACAAAATGGAAATGATAGCAATTGGTCGGTTGAAATTTTGGTCCACGATTGGGTTGAGCAATATGCATATTTTAAGCCAACAAACAAATGACAATCACTTCCGGTTTTACCGAAAACTATTAAAATGTTGCTATTTTGTATGGCAACCCTAGTATATTTGTGCATATTTGAATTCTACGAAAAACTTTAAACGCTTTTTATGTAGCATGTCCTATACCTAAACTTAATAGATTTTGACTTATTTTGACATTTATTTTGAATTTTTTAAAGAAAAACGAAGGGCGCTACGACCAAAACAAATGGTGCAATTTGTACTTCAATTAAGGCACTCTAGGATGGCAGAATAAAAAAAACTGAAGTTAACAATTTTAAAAAATCGATATTTTCGTTTCACGATTTCAAAATTTTCATCGACTTTTGTGTGAAAACGGTATAACTTACAACCGTAAGACTTTCACTATCCAATACTACTTTTTTATCGTCTATCCATTTATATCCTCATTTTTTATTTTCCAACAACCGATATTATTTTTTTGTTATACCTATTGGGTCCATTAAATTAATAAAATACCTAAGTCTTTGGGTACTATTAGAATAATCAAATCACGTTAGCCATACTACAGATTGCTATGGTTTTTAAAAACAATTGAATTTTGACAGGTAACTTATTTATTACCTGTAAATTTGAGCAGATTGTTCAAAGTTTACCCTATTTTTATTCATTTGGATTTTACAAAAGAAACTAAGTATGCTGAGGCGAAAACAAATGATTCAATTTATTATAAGTTTTTGTTATGAACGAATAAGTTCAAAGATGTAATTAAAAATTATTATTAATTTTATTAATACATAAATAAAAAGTTTACCTCGAGTAGGATTTGAACCTACGACCTGTACTTTGCCAAAGCAATTTGACTAATATTAAATTATTATAAGTTTTTGTTAAGAACCTTGATGGCGCAGTTGGTTAGCGCGGTACTATAGCAAAGTACAGGTCGTAGGTTCAAATCCTACTCGAGGTAAACTTTTTATTTATGTATTTAATAAAATTAATAATAATTTTTAATTAAATGATTCAATTTGTATTTCAATCTCAGATTTTCTATTTTGTGATTTTACTTTATTACATAGGTAGGTAGGTATACAAGATTAATAGGTAATAACTAATAATAAAAGAAATTTAAACAAAACGAAGGAACCCAATCATAATTAAAATTTTCAAAATCACCACCTTATTCGTGAATACAGGTTTCACACTTTTCTACAATTTTCCATAGTACATTATCTTTTTGCGGTATAGTATTATTATTAATAGTTGTAATAATTCGGTTTCTTAAAACGTCTAGATTTTCAGGTGGAGTAAAATAGACTTTTTCTTTGATATGACCCCAGAAGAAAAAATCTAGGGGCGTGAAATCTGGGGAACGGACTGACCATCCTACAGGTCCATTCGTCCCTATCCATTGGCCATTGGTCATTTAAATAGTTCACACAAATTATGAGACGGCATTCGCTGTCTGCAAGCAGTTCAGTGAGCATCGCGTTTAACATAGTAAACGTACTTTGTTAAAAGTTTTACGTGCGTACGTTCTGCTACCTGCGTCGTTTTCACGATGGCAGGTAGAGAGCCACCGCCCATGAAGAGGAACCCGTACGCCCTTCGGAGCCGTCACGAGGAGCAGCAGTTGGTCGCACTACCCGATGGCTTCTTCGAGATCGAGGAGAAGCTTTCGTACGATTACCGGCACTTCAACAAAGAAGACGTTCCCAAGAAGATTCAGAAGAAGAAGAAGCCCAAGAAATTGGAAGAAGAGGTGGCTGCTACTCCGCTCCCAGCAGCTCCAATCAGCGATGTTGCAGAAGCAGAACCTCCACCGTCCGACGGGTTCCGGCTCCAGAAGAAGAAGCCGAAGAAATCTTCTAGAGACCGCCCGACCACGCCCACAACGGTCATCAACGCGTTCGAGGCCCTTGCTGACACCATGGACCGCCCGGACGTAGAAGAGCTTTCCGCTGCCAGGGAGAGGGTTCTGCCAGTAATCCTTCGCGAGAGGAGAACTGGGTTGCTCTCTCCGTGAACTAGACCACCGAGGGATCGTCTTCATGCGCGTGAAGGCAATCGGCGAGGATACCGGATCCAGCCTGCTACTGCCAAGGACCGTGACAGGCTTATGCGGTATATGGATAGGCATGGTACACCGTACCATACCTATCAGGCAAAGAGGAACGTTTGTTCAATGCTACGGGAATACCCGTAGAAATCTCCGAGGCTGAAAAAACATGACGTTAACATCAGCGCTTGTTTCAGGATGAAGAAACAAGGCAGACCGATCCCGCTTCTGCTGGTCCAGGTGCCAACGGAAGAGGACCTCAAGAAGATCCGGCTGGTGGAGTACGTGGCTCGCCTACGTGTCTCCACTGAAGACTTGAGGCGGAGTCCAGGCATCGGGCAGTGTCACCGGTGCCAGGGATTCCGTCACGCACAGCGTTGCTGTAGAGCGGCGGCACGCTGTGTCAAGTGTGCAGGACACCACCACTCCAGTGAGTGCACCAAACCCCGTACGGACCGGGCAAGGTGCGTAAACTGTGGTGGTGATCATCCGGCCAACTTCAGGGGATGCCCGAGGTACCCGCGTCTCCCTCAGCGTAGGAAGACAGAAGCTCCACCGTCGTCTCGCAGCGGAAGAAGTCTGAAGATTCACAGCGACAGAAGAGGACATCGCCCACAGCGGCACCTCTCTAGTCCGCACCGGCGTTAGTTACGCCAAAGCGACGGCAAGTGGCAGCGAGATGGCTTAATTATCGGATGAAGTGAAAGCCGCAGACGTAAAAAAGCCCGCATCGCCCGCTTTAGGATTCGATGTTGTTCTTGGCCTCCTCGGAGGTTTGGATATGGCGAAGGTCCTACCTGTCATCCGAAGGTGGCAGCGGCCTTAGTTTCGGCACAAACTGCGACTGACCTGTGGCGAGTAGTCCTCACACACGGTCAGGAGGTGTTTGCACTTTTGTAAATATCTCCGGAACGGCGATGAGTAGGGATGCCGGGATAAGTATAGCTAACTGTATCACATAATTAACTTACATATTAACACAATCTACAATTCACTACTCAACTCACTTCAAAACACCACATATATAAAACATAAAATTCATTTATCAATACAATACTAAAAATACTAATAATTCTTTCCATTCCAAACAGACAACACCCGCAAGAAGCTATGCAGACCACCGGTATCTAACCATTTTGGTGCTCCGAGGACCAGCCTCCTGCTTCCAAGGAAACACCGCCCACCTACCCACGAGTCCCGCCCACAACATCCACTAGATTAGGAATAAAATACTACTCAATTAAGTAACGTAACACACTAACATGTTTTTTTCTTTTTTTGCCTAGCTAATAAGTATAACATGTTATAATCTTATAAACAACGAAATGTAACTAAATCAAAAAACTATGTAATCAACCGGCTGAAGAGGCTACCTCGCCTGAGCAGACGACTGAAATTGTTAACTCCCATTTATCAACTATTGTAACCATAATTATAATAAACGTGTTTGAATTTGAATTTGAATATGAGACGGCGCGCCATCCTGTTGAAAATAAATACTGGGAATTTGAGCAAGAGGTAAATTATCCGTTAAATCGTTAACTGTTGTTTCCAAAAAATTCAAATACTCTTGCAATGAAAGGAGCTCGTTAAGAAACATTGGCCACACAATTCTCGTAGCCATACATTAACACCGAAGCGTTCTTGAAAAGATCCTTCCGTGAACACATCGTTCCTGTTAAATATTCCTAGATTCGCGAATCAGGACTCATCATAAAACAATATCATGCTACTAAACTTATTATTACGGTTATAAGTGTTGGTGGATTTGGTATTTGTAGGGTATATACTTATGTTTCTTTCTCTGCTAATTCCGATTTCATTTTCAATTTGACGCGTAAAAATATTGGGATCAAAATTCACACATGCCAGAACGTTTATTTCAGCTTCTTCATTAATAATAAATTTTTCTTCATTTTCATTTTGGGGAACCGTTTTCAAATGTTGTACCAGCCACTGAAACTAGGCGTAACAGGATAGGTTTCTGTCGGGGTATCGTTCTGCAGAGTGTTAAAGCCTGCCTTTTATTTTGCAATCGCTAACCACAAACGAAACGTTTATCTATTTGTTCCGCTCTTGTAAAACATTTTAAACAAATTACAAAGAATTTTTAGTTTACACCAAAAAAAAGATAACTAAGCAAATCATGATAATTTACAAAAATTTGCAACAATATGCCAAACTTACAAATGATAAAAGTTACCTATCAAAACTAAATTGTTTTTAACAACCATTGCAACCTGTGGCATGGCTAATATGATTTGTTTATTCTAATAATACGCGGTGACTCAATAGGTAATACAAAGAATAATATTCATTGTTTGAAAATAAAAATGAGGATATAAATGGATGGGGAATAAAAAAATTGGGTTGGGCAGTGAACGTCTTACGGTTGTAAGTTATACCGTTTTTACACAAAAATCGATGAGAATCGTCACATCGAAAATACCGATTTTCGAAAATTGTTAACTCCAGTATTTTTATTCTGCCATCCTAAAGTGCCTTGATTGAAATACACATTACACCATTTGTTTTGGTCGTAGCGCATTTCGTTTTTTTTGAAAAATTCAAATAAATGTCAAAACTTTAGAGCCCCATGTAAATCAAAATCTATTAAGTCTAGGTATACGACATGCTACAAATGTTTAGAATTTCTCGAGCCGCGTGAAGTTGGCACCCCCAGGTTGGCATTTCGAAACGAAAACTATTGCATAATTTTGCCCAAGTTATGCCCAGTTTTGCCCAATAGCCATTTCGTTTTGCCCAGCCCCGGTTAACCCATGAGTCAATAGTCGAACTTATATGGTGTGGCGCCCCCATGAGCGATTTCGGAGAAATAACATATTCCATAATTTTGCCCAAGTTAAGCCCAGTTTTGCCCAACCGAAGAATAGTTTTGCCCACGAATAGGAGAGTCACAAACTGGCAATCATCATTTCAAGCAATAAAAAATGAAACAATATAAATTCGATAAATTTCAAATAAATTAGCACTTCTGACTACTCGGAGTTTTGCCCAGTTTTGCCCAAGCAAAATTTATGCTCCACACACAAATCACAAAGAGTAAGTCAAAATTGGAAAACTTATGGTAAAGTTCAGACAAACTGACGAGTTTGCAGAAAATAAATATTGCATAATTTTGCTCAAGTGATGCCCAGTTTTGCCCAGTACTCGTTTCATATTGCCCATCTCCCTTGAACTCGGGAGTCAATAGTCGAATTTCTATGGTGTGGCACCCCCATTAGCGAATTAGAAGAAACAAACTAGGCCATAATTTTGTCCCAGTTTTGACCAATTTTGCCCACGTCTTCTTGACACATGAGTCAGAAGCTAAATTTGTTATGGTGGGCACGCTCACGAGCGAGTTCGAGAAAATAACATGCGCTATTATTATGTACGGCATTAATGATTTGTTAAGGGTATCGTAGAACTAATTATGGTCTTGGGCAAAACTTGTGACCCCTGACAGAACATCGTCAACCCTTCTAGTGACCATTTTAAGGGTTTCCGAGTTTTGCCCAAGATTGGTCTTCAATTGGAGCCTTCGAAATTGACTTTGAAGGTATGTTCTGCATTTACGATTTATTATTTAGAAAAAATTGTGGCCTTGGGTAAAACTTTAGGCCCCCTCACAGAACATCGTCAACCCATCTAGTGGCAATTTTAAGGGTCCCCGAGATTCACTCAATGTTAGTTTTCAACTTGAGTTCACAAAATTGACTTTAACATTATTTTTCTACATTTACGATTTATTAAGTGTTAAGTTTTCTCAATAATCCAACGTTATTTTGTGGATATTTTTTTTATTAGTGGACAAACTTTCAAGGTAACATATTGAAAACTGTGGGAGAACATTTTTTAGCGCCGACTGCAATAACCATATAAAATTATATTTAAGCACAGTCGTACTTCATTCGACTACATTTTTGGTGTTTTTAGAATGCCACACAACTTATCTGGATAATTTTTTAAACTTACATTTGATTTCGTAAATTGCTCAATTAAAAAAACATGAATTACACAAAAAGTTAGATCCATTTTATCGAAAAGTGAACATTTCTCCCATCGCTCCACAATTTATTTTACGATAAAGTTTTGCACAAGACTACAATTTGTTCCAAGAAACCCTTAATAAATCGCAAATGCAGGAAAATCATTTGAAAGTTAATTTCGAAGCCTCCAATTGAAGACTGATCTTGGGCGAAACTCAGGTACCCTTAAAATGTTCACTCGAAGGCTTGACAATGCTCTGTCAGGGGTCTAAAGTTTTGCCTAAGCCCACAATTTGTTCTGTATTACCCTTAATAAATCTTAAATGTAGAAAATACTTTCAAAATCAATTTCGAAGACTCTAATTAAAGACCAATCTTGGGCAAAACTCGGATACGCTTAAATGACCACTAGAAGCATTGACGATGTTCTGTCAGGAGTCTAAAGTTTTACCCAAGACCAAAATTTGTTCTAAGATACCCTTAATAAATCGTTAATGCCGTTCATAATAATGGCGCATGTTATTTTCCCGAACTCATGACTCATTTGTCCAGAAGCGGTGGACAAAAAGTGCTGGGCAAAACTGGGAATAACTTGGGCAAAATTATGCAGTATTTATTTTCTGTAAACTCGTCAGTGGACGTTTGTCTGAACTTCCCTATAAGTTTTTAAATTTTGACTCACTCATCCTGATTTGTGTGTGGAACATAAGTGCTAACTTATTGAATTTATATTTTTTCATTTTTTATTGCTTGAAATTATGATTGCCATTTTGCGACTCTCGTATTCGTGGGCAAAATTTTTCTTTGGTTGGGCAAAACTGCCTAGGGGTGCCAACTTCACGCGGCTAATTCCTCGTCGAATTCAAATATGCAATAATATACTAGGGTTGCCATTCGCAATAGCCAAATTATAATCGTTTCCGATAAAACCAGAAGTGATTGTCATTTGTTTTTTTGCTTAAAATATGCATATTACTCAACCCAATCGTCGACCAAAAAAATTTTAAATATTTATCTAAAGAAGTTTTAAAATGCGAGCCTGCGTAGTAGTTCCGTTGTCACACGGTATAGTTTAAACATAATTTAACATTTTCGCTAATTTAAACAAGGAAAGCTCGTTTCAATCATGTTTCTAGTTCATTATATTGATCGATTTGAACGCTTGTTTCCGTTACTTGCCTGTTTTAATCTGCAGAACTATCACTAGCTGGAAAAGATATTTTGAAAGACTCAATAAATGTTCGAATAAGTACATTATTATAGGAATAAAGTTTTTATAGCACGTATAAAATCTGTACTAAAATAAAATCGAAGTATGTAGTGCGATATCATACAAGACTAATTTTGTCATTTAGAACGTTAATTAATGCATGAAGTACTTTCATAGTAAGGTTTGTAATCCTATCAGTTAGAAGTAAATCAGGAATATCTACTGACAATAAAATTTAAATTAATTAAACTGAACAAACACATGCCATTATACAGTCTATAAGCTATTTATATCAAAACATTACAATTAAATTAGATAGAAAAGTTTACAATTAGGTTATTTGAAAACATTTCAAAATTAAGCGAAATTCTTTTTTAAAACTTAACAGCCTTGTTGCATTTCGCAATTGTTTTTAAATTTTTTCCCGTTTTTTTTTGGACATGGGTCATTATTACATTCGGAAGAGGTTATCAGGTTATTTTTGGGTAGAATGTATCTGGGAGTTGATCTCATTTTATTATACATTTTGACCTTAATATATAAGTAAATTAAAACAAAATTCTATATTTACTATAGGGCATAGTTAAACTATTATTAAATATTGATAGTTTAATAAATTGAGATGTTAAACGATTGACAGATTATTTAATTGTGAGCCTCATAAAGTTAATAGTGTTAATTTGATTTTGCTAAGTAACTCGATTGCTCGTAAAATAGATTCATCAAATTCAATTGATTCGACTTGGTTCTTTTTTAAGCGCATAATTTTATTGTTAAATTATCTTTCCCCTCTTTTCTTTCAAGGAAGATGGCATTTAGTACGTTTTTAAAATTATAACTGAAATATGAGCTCTCAGATATGTTTTTTAAATTACATATTCATGTATTACTGATGCTAAAATTAGTGTACAAGTGTATATAAAGCCTAATCTTTGTTGATAAGATAATTTCCAGTTGAAACAAAAATAAGCGTTAATAGTTTACTTTGTATATACGTACACTTATTCAAAACAGAATATTTGTTTTAAAACAGCTTTTAACTAGAAATAAGTACATCGCCCATACATCAATTTAATTGTTATAACAACAGTGTTATTCTTTTCAATAACAAATTCAAACTCAATCTTTATTAACTTCAAAGACTTTTCTTATTTTTTTTTAATCAAATCTGACAATCAACCATCAATTCATTTTTTTGCGCACCAAAAAAAAATATTACATTATAACACAAAATACAGAGTATTTCAAACATAAAAAAAAACAACTATAAATTAATGGCATCGTTATCCACATCCTCTCTCCTAATCATCAACTAATCATTTCTCAACGTATACTTCAAGTGTACAAATTCGGCTGACTGGACGTCGGTAAGTTTTAGAGGCTGGGTAACGTCTACAACTCTTATTCGTCCATCGGGACCAGAACGTACGTTGACGATTCGACCAAGCTTCCATTTATGTCTTAGAGCATTTTCGTCTACCAATACAACTGCGTGATTTTCCTTTGCCGGATTATTATCAAGAGTCCATTTATTTCTCTTATTAAAGTCAGTACGTACTCTTTCACCCATCTTCGCCAAAACGTTTTTACTAACATTGTGAACTTCTTCCATTCGCATCTTACACACTTAGCATCGGCATTTACGTAAATGGGTGGATTCTCACTCGGTGAACCAAAAAGGAAGTGATTGGGTGTTAAAGCCTCTAAGTCGTTTGGATCCGTTGAAACTTTTGTTAATGGTCGTGAGTTTACAATGTTTTCTGGTTCTGCAAAAACCGTTATCAGCGTCTCTTCTTTTAAAGTAGTAGTAGTAGAGTGCTCGACACCTCGAAATATGACTTCTATGGGGGCTTCGTGATTACAACCTAAAACCTTCACAGAACCAACGCTTAGGTTGTGCCATGTAAAAATCCAAAATCCGTCCAAAATCGGCGCGTTCATAAGGGCAGTATAGTCAAAAAACGAGTTAGCTAGCCTACGACGTAGAATAAATTCCGAAGAATTTTTTAGTGTGGTTTTCGTCTGTGGGATTGAATGTACTACGAACTTTGATAAAACGTACGAAAATAACCTTAAATCGTCGATATCTCGAATCGTTGTAAAATGTCATTGATTTTGACCGTTTTTTACATTTAACTCGACGTAACTCGAAAACGCGGCACCGCATCGAAAAATCGTATTCTTTAAAAAAGTTTCACTAGACTTTCACGATCTAATGAAACTAGAATTATAATTTTTGAGCCTTTTACAACTGATATCTGTAATTAAAGTACGCACCTGTTAGAATTATGGTATTAAAGACGCTCTGGTAGTTAGCTTTCCTACTGCGGTTCGCCGGAAAAGGCCACGTATTTTATTCCCTTCCCAAGGGGGAGGGCGGGCTGCTCAAGCTTTCCAAGCTCCTTCAGCCACAATCATGGATTCCCAGCATACATAGATACATTACGTATATATGCATGGTGGGATTAAGGATGGGTGTGGTCAGGATAGGATCGGAAGGAACTAGCGTTCTGAGGGGGAAAATACTACCCCAGCATTCGTCTAAGTAGCCGCACATGGTGTGCATATACGCAGTGACCATGCCGCTACATGTGTATGAGGAAAACCCCCTGAAAAACCTCATACAAGGTAGACGGTAACGGGAATCTAGTTGTAATTTACTTAAAGATGTTATGTTTACTGTAAAGTTCAGTAGTATTGGTTTATTAAAGAAGTTTGTGGATAATTAATTGCCACAATACAGGGTGTGGCGCGAAGAGTTTTGATTAAAAGTAATGGCGGATACAGTTATTTTAAAAATCTGAAATTACGAAGCTGTAGGTTTTGGATGACGCTGAGTTCAAATATAATATTGTCCTGAATGTGGCACTTCCGGTTATACCGGAAGTAGACGTCAACTTTGTTATTTTAAATGGAACCTAATATTTTTTATTTTATTTTCGAATTCTACATGAAATTCTAGATAAAATTTGTGCACAATGTCCTATACCAAAAATGACGCATTTTCGAGATATTTCGATTTTTTTTTTAATTTTGAAAAAATCCTGGTCCACATTGAATAACGATATCTCCATTAATAACCAAGCTAGTCACGTGAAACTGTAACCAATAAACAACAAGCGCTTGCCCGTTAAACTGATTATTAATTGTGGATATCATTAAAAACGTTGACTAGGTATTTTGTATTAATTTAATTAGATAACTTACAAACAAAAATAACTAAATGTAATACCTATTAAACAAATAAAGTTTTATAATAAGTGTTCAAAATTAGCACCATCTACTTCTAAACATTAATGAATCCTTTTCATTAAGTTATGTCTTGTAATTCTGGAAATATGGTCAGAGAATTAAAAGCAAGTAAGACTCTCTGCATCATATCCTCCTTTGTCGTAACATTTTCCGCTGTACTTTTTTAAGCCAATTCGTTTGGTATCGATATTCCCTATACCTAAATCCAACCAGTTTTGAGATATTTCATTACCTTAGTTAAAACATAACAAAACTTAATTATTTCAACATTAGTAAAGGGTAGGCCATGGCTGTCAAAGATTTGATAGTTAGAACGTTAGTTGTTTATGTTGTTTTGACAGTTTTCTTTACCAGTTTGTATTTCATAGTAAATAATGGCAAATGATGATTTTTTAAATCTTATTATTATTTACGGCGAGTGTAATAGAATTGTTGAACGGACTTGCCGTGTTTTTGCAGAAAGATATCCAAATCGACCAAATGCAATTGGTGATACAGTAAGAAGATTGCTTAAAAACTGCCGTCAGTTTGGTCAATTTAAGACAAAAATTAATAAAAATAAACCACTAGTGGACAGTGACAGAAACGAAATTAATGTGTTGGCATTGAGTACTCAATGGTGTTGGGTTATATTACGGCCTCTCCAAATGCCTCCATTAGAGATTGTGAGAGAGATCTTACTTTGTCGACGAGAACAATTCATCGCATTTAAAAAAACACAAATGGAAACCATTTTCATATCATTTGGTGCAATACTTACAATTAGGTGATTTTCCTCGAAAGGTAGAATTCTGTGAATGGTTTTTAATGAAGACCCAAGAGAATGAAAACTTCATAAAAAAAGTTATATGGTGTGATGAAGCAAAGTTTAGCAAAAATGGATTATTTAATCGACATAATTCCCATTTTTGGTCTAATGAAAATCCACATGTTAGTAGAGAACGTTATTTCCAAGATAGTTGAAGTTTTAATGTTTTTTGTGCAATAAAAGACGATACAATTTTAGCATTAAAATTTTATGATGAAAATTTAAATGGTACAAGATATTGCCACATTTTAGTAGAAGACATACGACCGGCGTTACATACTTTAAGAAATGGAGAGGCGGCTTCCGCTTTTATCAGCAAGATGGTACTACCATCTCCTCATAACTTTGGGCCTATTGCTCAGCATCTTTACGACATGTTTGATGATAGATGGATTGCCAATCAGGGTCCGTTTCGTTGGCCAGCTCGCTCTCCTGATTTGACGGCTCTAGATTTTGGTATTTGGGGTTACATTAAAAATCAGGTATTTTCCAAACCTGTTACGACAAAGGAATGCAGAGAGTCTTACTTGCTTTTAATTCTAACACCCGACCATATTTCCAGAATTACAAGACATAACTTAATGAAAAGGATTCATAAATGTTGTAGAAGTAGATGGTGCTAATTTTGAACACTTATAACACTTTATTTGTTTAATATTACATTTATTTATTTTTGTTTGTAAGTTATCTAATTAAATTAATACAAAAATACCTAGTCAACGTTTTTAATGATATCCACAATTAATAATCCTTTCAGGCTATTGGTTACTTTTCAAAATTAATAACTTACAAAAAAATTACAAAATATCACCTCAAATAATGGAAATCATGGCCTACCATTTACTAATGTTGAAATAATTAAGTGTTATTATGTTTTAACTAAGATAATGAAATATCTCAAAAGTGGTTGGATTTAGGTATAGGGAATACTGATACCAAACGAATTGGCTTAAAAAAATACAGCGGAAAATGTAATAAAATACAGGGTGTTCTATTTAAAGTAAGCAATGTATAAATGATTTAAATTGTGCATGTTGGCGGCTAAGTTTAAAACACCCTGAATGAAATATTAATGAGATGGATATATGGAGTTTAACGGGCAAGCGCTTGTTGTTTATTGGTTACAATTTCACGTCACTAGGTTCATTATTAATGGAGATATCGTTATTCAATGTGGACTAGGATTTTTCAAAATTAAAAAAAAATCGAAAATACTTCATTTTTGGTATTTGTGCACAAATTTTATCTAGAATTTCATGCAGAATTCGAAAATAAAATAAAAAATATTAGGTTCCATTTAAAATAACAAAGTTGACGTCTACTTCCGCTATAACCGGAAGTGCCACATTCAGGACAATATTATATTTGAACTCAGCGTCATCCAAAACCTACAGCTTCGTAATTTCAGATTTTAACATAACTGTATCCGCCATTACTCATAATAAAAACTCTTCGCGCCACACCCTGTATACATACAATAGACATAAAGAAATGTATCGACTATAACATTCAATTATATATTATTATTCTGTCCTATAAACGATATCTAATATTTTGCTATAGCCGATAAACTCGTAGAAGATTTTTTGCAGTAGACACCTATTCTAAACTGATACAAGGACGTGAAAGAACTTAAAACTAGTACCTACCTATTTACAGGTATTCATTTAAGTGTGTATACAACGTGAACCAAAAAAACGTACCCCTGCTTCAAGTGTATATTCTACACATAAATTGAAGACGAAAAGTCAGATAAATTTTTCTCTAAAATGTATGGCTACAAAGCGACAAAGTTGAATTTTGAAAATCGTTTTTCGCAAATAACTCGAAAACCTTTAGAAACTTCAAAATACTGTCCCCAATGAAAATTATTTCTTTGTTGACGAGAATTGTCTATGCATGGACTGGAAGTATTAGTTTTCACATTGTTCCCGTATACTTTTTTGTGTGTGATTTTTCAGGTGTTTTGGTGACTTTTTAGGGTCCGTTATTCAATTTTCTGCAAATTTGGTCCTCTTGGTTGAAGTTGATAAAGTGAACGGTTTACGAGTTATTTGCAATTTCATCAATCACGGTCAATTATATACTACCGCACCAAAATTTAGTAAGTGAGCCGTGGACTAAAAGTCATAGTTGTCATATTTTACTTTTTGTTCAGTTTTCATACAATTTCTTTATCCATAATGAATAATAATCGGTATTCCAACTCCGAAATGGCAGATATGCACATAATTTATGGCAGAGCTTTTGGGAATTGTGCTGAAGCTGTTCGTATATATTCCCAGGCATTTCCAAATCGGCGGATACCGAATAAAAAGACGTTTGCCAACATTGACCGGCGGCGTCTTCGTGAAAGTGGTACATATTATCAATTTATAAAAATTCTATTCATATCGGGTTCTCACAGGTTGTTTGAAGCCACCAAAAATTGACAGTGATAGGAAGAACAACAGTTTTAGAACAAAGAGTGTTGGATGCAATTGACGCTGATCCCACAACAAGCTCTCGTCAATTGGCAAGAGAAAATAATTCAAATCAGTCCACGATATGTAGAATTATTAAAACGGAACTCTTGCGACCTTTCCATTATTGAAAGATACAAGCTTTGACCATTAATGATTTTCAAGCAAGAGTGAACTTTTCACGCTGGTTTCTAGAAAAATTCAATAATGACCGAAATTATCCATCGATTATCTTATTCATTGATGAGGCAGGTTAGCCAGAAACGGAACTTTTAACTTCCATAACAATCATTACTACGATTATCTAAATCCTCGCGTTTTACTGAAACCAATCATCAACAGCAATTCAGTGTGAACGTATGGGCTGGTATTATTGGCAATAATTTAATTGGTCCATTCTTTTTGCCACAACGTTGAAATGGTAATTCATACACCAATTTTTTTGGATAATGATTTACCCGAGTTACTAGATGTCCATCTGAATGTTAGGGGTCGGATGTGTTTGATGCACGATGGTGCGCCTCCTCATTTTGCACTCACCGATAGGCGGTCATTGAATCGAACTTTTAATGTAAACTGGATTGGACGTGGAGGACCGGTTCCTTGGCCTGCACGTTCACCGGATCTAAACCCTATGGATTCTTTTTCTGGGGTCGTTTAAAGGACATGGTGTATTCGGTACCAATTACAAACGTTCAACATCTCCAGCAACGAATTTTTGATTGCTCTAATTTAATAAGAGATGATCCGCAATTA
The DNA here is from genome assembly GCA_036346205.1 of Vesta saturnalis. NCBI lineage: Eukaryota > Metazoa > Arthropoda > Insecta > Coleoptera > Lampyridae > Vesta > Vesta saturnalis. The sequence goes on along the minus strand of JARFJB010002298.1, from coordinate 835,762 downwards.
TTTTTCAACGTACGTCAGTCAATCATGAAAAGAATTCGTAAAGCATAGCAGTCAACGGTGAACAATTCGTACATTTAATCAACTAATTTGTTTGTTAATTAATACATTGTTTAAACTCTTTGGCAACTATGACTTTTAGTCCACGGCCCACTTACTAAATTTTGGTACGGTAGTATTTAATTGACCGTGATTGGTGAAATTGCAAATAACTCGTAAACCGTTCACTTTATCAATTTCAACCAAGAGGATCAAAATTGCAGAAAATTGAATAACAGGCCCAAAAAGTCACTAAAATACCTGAAAAATAACACACAAAAAATTTGGAATGGAAAGTATACGGGAACAATGTGAAAACTAATACTTCCAGTCCATTCATAGACAATCCAATCAAACCAGAAAAATCCTCGTCAACAAGGAAATAGTTTTCATTGAGGATAGTATTTTGAATTTCCTAAAGGTTTTCGAGTTATTTGCGAAAAACGATTTTCAAAATTCAACTTTGAAGGCCTATCACTTTGTAGCCATACATTTTAGAGAAAAATTTTGTCTGACTTTTCGTCTTCAATTTATGTGTAGAATATATACTTGAAGCTGGGTACGTTTTTTTTGGTTCATGTTGTATATAATATATTTACATAAAGAGAGCCACTTTCTCATCATTAGACGAAGTTCAATTAAGGGTACAATTTGGTTGAAGAGAGGGCTACAGCCTACAATTCAGAGAGTAATTGAAAATGTTGACGTACCACTACCGCAGCAATGGAACTTATTTATTCATTCCACGTTTAACAAGAACCAGCTAACCAACTTTTGTCGCAAAAATTATATGAACATAGTTTAGATAAATCCATTAATTTAGTTAGCAGTGGTGGCTTGAAGAACATCCTGCAGTATAAAGCTCACTTTGAAATAGCAAACGAAAAAATATTACAGTCTGTAGGAAGCAGATACAAGATAAAAGAATTCTTTTGCATATTCTTCGGAAAAAAATGTTTGGTGGTGAGCGTAGCATCATAGAATGTAATAATACGGATGTTCTAGTTCTTCTAGTATATTTCAAGCAACCTTTGGCACAAGAATTGTGGTTAAAACTGGAAAGGGGGACACCACGCGTTATATACCCGCCCATGACATTAATATGCCTGATAATCTTGCTCCCGACTTGCCCGCATTTCATGCTTTTACGAGTCAAATAACAGGATTTGGCAAAAAAACATGTTGGAAAACTTACACGCAAAAAAAAAACAGTAAGAGGCCATATAACCTATGAAAATGTATTTTTTCTGTATCGTTCAAGGAAGAAATAGACGTACAAAACAGTACATGGGCGTTTTGGTTGAATTAAGCCTAAGTATTAACTTAAAATAAACTTTAAATTCATAAGCATACTTGTGTAAGACAAGCGAAGAAATACAGACAGTACGATAGCCTCTTTCTAAGATGGTGACTTCAAATCGTCTCTCAAAACAAACGTAGAGCGCTCACACTATGAATATTATTTATTGGTCAAACAGTGACGTGTGTCTTCGTCTTATAAAACACAACCATGCACAAACTTTGTTGTAATTAAAGTTTACAAGTTTACAATGACACGGTTTGCATATTATAAAATAGTAGTTGAGGTTCAACTGACTGCCTGCACTTTTTCCATTTGCGCCGCCCCTTAAAATCTAACCTCTTTCTTGCGCTCCAAAACCTCTGCGCCCTGGGCCCATTTACTAAAGAGGCCCTGCTTTGTACGACATAATAATAAATAATTGAATGTTATAGTCGATACATTTTTTAATATATACATTTCATCACAGTAACAGCTTTTGTCTTTTGTATGTATATTGTGGCAATTAATTATCCACAAACTTCTTTAATAAACCAATAATACTGAACCTTACAGTTTAACAAAGAATACGCATCTTTAAGTAAATTACAACTAGATTTCACAGAAAATACTACATTTGTCCTGATTTTTTAGAATGTAACATGTAATCATCCATATAACATTTTTTATAAATTGTGTCTCAATACGGCGTGTTAACAAGTGAGATGCGAGACGGCGAACCGCAGTAGGAAAGCTAACCAGCCTAGCGTCTTTAAGGCCGCAATACATTTAATTGCAGATCTCAGTTGTAAAAGGCTCAAAAATTATAATTCTAGTTTAATCTGGATCGTGAAAGTCAAGTTAAACTTTTTTTTAAAGAATACGATTTTTCGATACGGTGCCGCGTTTCCGAGTTACGGAGAGTTAAACGTAAAAAACGGTCGAAATCAATGAAATTTTACAACGGTTCGAATCGAGATAACGACGATTTAAGTTATTTTCGTGCGTAAGGGCCTATGCATTTTACATTTTTTCAAAGCTCTTACTATATTCAATTCCACAGACCAAGTTACGAAAACCACACTAAAAAATTCTCCGCAATTTATTCTACGTCGTAGGCTAGCTAACTCGTTTTTTGACTATAGTGCCCTTATGAACGCGCCGATTTTGGACGGGTTTTGGATTTTTACATACCACAACCTAAGCTTTCGTTCTGTGAAGGTTTCAGGTTGTAACCCCCAGATCCCCACAGAAACGATTTCTAAGCATCAAAGCGTTGAGCACTATAGAGAACATTCCCAATAACTCGCTTTGCTGTACCAATGAGTGTCTCCCAGACTCCGCCCATGTGTGGAGCCGCTGGTGGATTGAATTTAAATTCGTAGCAAGCAGCTTCTGCAGTTTCATTTAACCATTTAGCAAAATCTTCTTTAGGTATGATGGCTTCTACCCACTTCAGCTTTAATAGATCTGGAAGCTTATTTATCAGATCTCGTAGCAGTGTCGGATTTTTCATATGACCAATAGAATTTAGAGTCTTCATCGTTGCCACAAGATTATTAACTTCACTAGAAAATTGTATGATTTTTTCAACATTGTTATCTCTAATAAAGCCAATGCTCTTAATTTTATACGCTTTAGTTTCGATTATGTATTCCGGTCGGCAAAAATGCATTTTTAAAGTTTTCATTACTACATCTTTATTATCACCTATTATCACAGCTCTTTTCGCATCACCTTTCAGACATTTTGCAATTTCACTATAACTTCATCGTTCCTATACTCACACATTCTGGATATGCGTTGAAAACTTTGATAGAAAAGTGGCCATTCCTCTGGGTTTCCGTCGAAGAATGGAAAGTCTTTGGCAACAGTTTGTCTTGGAAAAAAACTTCATCATTATTATTATTAGAAACAGTACCTGTGGCAACGACCTTTTCTAAGGGTTCCTCTTCACAAATTTCTATTTTATTTACACAATTTGACACAGATTTTTGTTTCTCTTTTGTATCATCCATTATATTTTCAAGGATTGGTTCATTTTCTTCGGAACGACTGTCCTCGCTACAAAATTCGTCTTCCAGTGCGTCAAATTCTGCGTTCTTTAGTTGATGCTCTAATTCCAGTAATCTACCTTTTCTGATCTCAAATTCTTGCAAATCGAACGCATTCTTTTTCTTGCCAATATCTAATTCCGCACATCTCTGAAGACCTAGGTATTTGTGATCGTTTTGAACTGCAACTCTGTCTAGACTTTTTCGACTTTATCTTTATTCTGTCGGAATTTTTCTGCCCAAACGTAATCGCATGACAGACTTTTGTTCAGCCCTGCCGATGCTCTTTTTGGTCTATCCGTCTTATTGTGCATGTCACCTACGTGTACTCAAAATCACGTCGGGGTCACCAGATAGTTATTCTTTTTCTTCTTATTCTTTTGCACACCAAATAAACCTATTATTACATTATAACACAAAATACAGAGTATTTCAAATATAAACAAAAAACAACTATAAATTAATGGTACCGTCATCCACAAACAATTTTGTTATTTTTAGTTTTATTATGAAAAGTGATTAATTCACTAATATGTACAAACACAGGTGTATGAGCTATCGCAGTAAAAGCTCAAATTTTAGGTTAAGATTGGCATTGCAAGTGGGTATCTAAATTCGAACCCTGCGCAGTAGAGTTGTCAGTTTCGGCTGTTGTATTTGGGTAGGGTTAATGTGGTATACAAGGATACTATAGTGTGTCCAAACCTCCAAATTCAGTACGAGTTCTTATGGAGTAACTAACTCTCTCTTTTACTATCTTTAGTCATTTCTTCATAGCGATGTTGTCAAACGTAAAATGTAATTTAATAACAAAACAATATGAACTCCGTGTACTGTCAAATTTATTGCTTGCTTCTTCTACGATATTTATCGATTTAAACTCCATTTATTAAAAATCGTTCTTTTCAGAATGCCTACATCTCATTCACGCGTCTTATAAGGTAATAATGAATAATTTCTATAATTGTATGATTGAAGTTATTTTGTAGAATTTTGTAAACACTTCAGCCGTAAGGAGAAATGCCTCATTATGAATGTACTTAATTATTTCTTGGTCACAATGAACGTTAGTGCAGCTGTTACAGAAGCCAGCAAAGCTTTATATTGCACAGAGCGTAGTATCTATGCTATCAAAAAGGAAGACCAAATCGGAGCAGTAGTTAGTCAGAAAAAACACATGAAATGAAAAGGTGCACAACTCAATGATCGTCTTCATGTATATGACCAGAATATACGGTCAAATATTCGACGTAAAGTGCACATTTTTTTCATTGAAAACATTCCACCAACAATGAATAGTATCCTTTCTTCCGTTAATGGTGATGATGATCTACCAAACTTTAAACGCAGCACACTATTCAACCTCTTGAAAGATATGGGGATTGAGCTTCAAAAGATGCAACGCCAGAGTATCCTTGTCGAACATGATAACATTATAAGAGTAAGGCATAAATACTTAAGACGCATCAGAAAGTTCAGAAAAGAAGGTGATTAGTCTTTTTATTCGATCGCTAATTACATTTTTATAAAACAATGTCGTATTTTGCATAATTAACAATGTTCCTTTTAGGTACAATATATATATATATATATATATATATATATATATATATATAATGTTCACCAATGAATCGTGGGTTAACGTGGGCACACAGTTAGTAAGGCATGGTGTGACACCACTATTGAAAGTGGTCGGCATAGACAATGCTTATCACAGCAAGAAGGTAGAGGATTCCAACAATGGCAAGGCGAAAAGAACACATTGTAGATTGGCTTAGTAAGAATGAAATGCTCATTGAAGATAAAATGTTGAAGCGAAACCTACTGGCTACTGTAGCACCAGTGAGGCATCTGTATGACAAGAATAAACTTGATGTTACGGCACAAGAAAGAGGTCATGAGGTTCTTCGTTTGACTCCTTACCACTGAATAACAAGACTTTTACAGTTAAAGACATGGTGGAATTTGGTTACGCAAAAGTGACGATTGAAAATTGGCAACATTATATAAGTCATGTAAAGATCGTTGAAGGTAAGATGCGGGTAGCTGATAATCTTCAAGGTGATATTGCAGAGTTTATAATCAATGTTGCAGCATCATCATCCGAAGATCTAGAAATCGATTCGAGCGATTAAACTGTACTGAAAAACAAAAAAATTACTAAAATACGAGGTGTCGCTATTAAATCAACATAAAATGTTTTACATCGTCAGTCTCGTTACTTAATAGCCACACTTCCTGTATTATATTACAACGGAAATAAATGATGCAGCTATAATCAAACTTTAATAAAATTCACAATCCCATGTACAGGGTATAATCCATCATATTACCATGTAATCTACCCCTACATTACATACACGTACTTCGCTTTTCTAAAAAATACAGTTCGATTTGAATAGATTAAGGGTAGTCTTTTCCGGTATAATCATAAGTACATTGCAAATTTATCTAATTTGTATTGCATTGCAAATATTTTTATTAATTTTGAGGTTAGAAATTGTGTCTCTCGTACTGTAGATAGTATTATTATAACCGTAATATAGCATTATAGGTGCAGTAATCTATTAACATAATAAGTTTGGCAATCCTGCACTGTTTTTCCATAAGCCCCATACTGAATTTGGAGATTTGGACGCGCTATAGTATAATGGTATAATCGATGTTATACCACTTTCCCTTTAGACCAGTTTCCAATTATAGTAGTTTTCCCAGATATTCAATTTCTGAGCCTCTTGAGAAAGTGGTATGACTTGAATTATCACTTTCTTTCTTTATATATCAGTTTCCTTCTATACCAGTTTCTCTCTAAACCAGGTTTCATTCTCCGTATTACAATTGAAAGAAGTCTCATTTTAAAGAGATATAATTGACCACTCACCAATAATTGACCACAATTATAATTAAATGTCATTAATAAGAAAAGAAACCATTAAACAGAAAACTTCTAAGTTACGCACTATTCTAACAGATGTCGCCTGTATGTAAGTCAAGATTTACCGATTCTCTTGGCGCCATTTTACTGTGAAAATCGTGTTTCAAACAGTTCCAAGTTTGTATCTACATTAAATCTCGTGTTTATAAGGTAAGTGAGAGCGCTTACAATAGTCTATGTATACATTTTTAATCCTTTCGTATTTTACATTGGTATTTGTTTACTGAATAGTTATGATAACAATGTAAGTTGTTTTAAAAATATTTTTTTATAACATTTCAAAGTACGTGCAAAAAAATTAAGTGGTCATAATTATATTGGTTAGCATTATTACAAGTTATGCCGATCATTGACCATGTGGTCAAGAAATGGATTTTTTTCTAGAGAATAAATTATACGATTGCCCAGTTATATAGTACTCTAATTTATGTTAAGTTAAATTATTGCTCACTTTTACATACATTTTTTAATTCCATACAGTGAATGACTATCATATTTAAGTGGTCAATTACTAATTGATCAACCACTAGTAACACATATTTCTTCCTTTTATATCATCATAATTTTATTATAGACTAATATGGCTTTACAAAAAAAAAAAAAAATTGCAGTATTAGAGAAGCCGAACGTAAATATAATATTTCCCACTCTACACTCATAAACAAACTTAAAAGAAAACACCCTGGATAGAAAAATGGGCCCTCCTACATTTTAACACCAAAAGATGGCTTTTGGCGAACGCAAAGAAGGGGATTCCTATAAATGAAATGACCTTAATAATGATGGAAATATAAAACAGCGATCAAAGAAGTAATCCGTTCAAAAATAACATACCAGATAACAAATGGTTTCAAGGATTTTTAAACAAACATCATCCACAAATTAAACTGAGGCATGTAGAGGGAATTAATACGGCGAGAGCTGCTGTAACAAAAGATGCTCTTCAAAATTGGCACAGTGGTCTAAGGAACTATTTAGAAGAAGAAAAATGTATTGATATATGGCGATCCCGAAAGGATTTTCAACTCGGACGAGTCAAGTTTTGAAACCTATCCAAAAACTGGTTTTAGGGCCTAGGGGAATGAAAATTTTTTATCAAATTAAAGAAAAAAGAAATAGTTCAGAATACACCGTCTGAGTGAATGATTGGTAGATAAAATTCCGGTTTGAAAAAACAGAAATTGTCATTGAAAATTGCTTTATTGTTTTTCGAAATATTCTCCTTTATGATCGATACACTTTTGCATTTTTTCAGTCTTCTTGAAATACCTCCATAACATGGTTTTTGAACGCACCAACGGCTTCTTCCGCCAACGAAAATTGTCCACGCAATTTATTCTTGACATTCGGGAACAAGAAGAAGTCATTGAGTGCCAAATCAGGACTGTACAGCGGATGACCCATCAATCGATTTTTTGAGTGTTCAAATAATCGGTTGTTACACGAGATGTGTAATAGCTCGCATTGTCGTGTTGAAGAATAATCCGACGGCGCTTGTTTGTTTTCCGCATTTTACCGAAGACTTCCGGTAAACAAATTGTTGTATGCCATTCAGAGTTACCGTTCTACGTTCCTCTAAAGGCACAGTTGCCACATGACCAGTTTTTCCGAAAAAACAGACGACCATTTGTTTCGATGTGCTTCGAGCGCGAACAACTTTTGTTGGATTTGGTTCATCTTGAAACACCCACACATTCGACTGCTGTTTACGTTCCGGCTCGTATGCATATATCCATGATTCGTCACCTGTTATAATCTTATACGTCTTTTGAAGCACCGCCACTGTATTTCTTGAGCATTTGCGTGCACCAAGTGACACGAGCATCTTTTTGAGATTTCGTCAAATTATGTGGGATCCAACGAGAACAAACCTTTTTCATGGATAAATGATCATGTAATATTTTATATATGCTGGTGGAACTAATGCCTAGGGTTCCCTTAATATCACAGTACGTCACATGGCGATCTTGCATTATTAGTTTTTGTACCGCATCAATGTTTTCTTGAATAACAACTGTCAGTGAGTAAAAGGCGGCCACGATTAAAATCTATACCAGCGTGTCACAGTGGCAAAGGATGGAGCTTCATCGCCAAATGTGGAAGTTGATCGATGCGATCTTGTCTTGATAATCCACGTCGAAAATCGTAAGAAATCATTGAACAAAAATTTTCAATGTAATAATTCTGTATGCATTATTTCCAAGTGAAACAAACATTTTGCAATCGACAGATGTGTCTTTTTTCCGGCCGCTTAAAAATAATTGGAAAAATATGTTGGTGATTGGAAACATTCTAATCGCAATAAAAATATTAGAAAACCAATATTTACATTATTACTGCAAAAATGCATAGTAGAGTACAGAACAGTGTCCGGAAATGTGGGATATGCCCTTTTGACGTTGAAGCCATTGATTTCAACAGACTCATTTAGAGTGCTTAATGCTAGGAAAGAAATCAAAACAAGTGACTTTTCCGTCCAGAATTTACTTTATTTTAAGCCTACTTTGCCTCAAGGGCGAGTTTCTCAATTCAAGAATACATTAAAAAACAAACGCGATTGGACAGGAGATGAATCCGCGAAGGAGTCTTAGGGTAGATAATTCACAACCCAATGAAAGTAGCAAAGAATTAGTGAACTTGTCCACCAATAATGAACTTAGTGATAGTAACGAAAAATTGTTAAACCAACCCAATAATAGCGATGAAAGAGGTAAAGAATTATTAAACTTGTCGAACAATAATGTAACAAACGATAGAATGGAAACAGAATCCATTAATATACCTCTGGATTCAAGTAATCAAAATGTTGAAAAAATTGATGTTATTGGAAAGTACTTCCAAGAGTACAGAAAATCATAAGAACAAAATAACGGTGAATAAAAAACATTATTATAAAAACAACTCTTTCTTCTTTGGAAAACAACCAGTAAACAAATAGGTTCAACACAAGTGCTAATTCATCTATAAGTTCATCATTATGGACCACATCTATTGGCCTGGAGAATCGCCAGAGAAACGGAACAACCTTAGAAAAAGAGAAAGGTTACCTTATGCAACTACCTCAAAGCGATGGTTACAATTTCACGAGAAAATATAGACAACAAATTGAAGTAAAAAATCTCCGATTAATGGAGAAAAAGCGTAAACAAGAAGAAAAGCTAACAAAATCATCAAAGAAAAAGTATAGAAGAAGAGTGGATGCAAAGCAGTTCTAGTGTAGATGACATATCTGAAGAATTTAATTTAACAATGATCAATGGAGATTTTGTTGTTGTGTCCTTTCCAGGAAGAAAAGAGCGTACAAATATGTTTGTATTATTCAAAATTATTTTGATGATGACGAAATAGAAGTATTAGCGTTAAAAAGTTTTAATGAAATAAGTACTGTTTTTAATGTGATAGAAAATGATGTAAGCATCGTCACTAAGGATCATATTTTAGTAAAATTAGAAAGAGTTGTGTGTTTCCTGTAGTTAAATTTTTTCAGTCCAGAAGGTTGGTAAAACCAGTGCAGAAAGAACAAAGAAGTATAGAGAAATAATGAATGCGGTGAAAAAGAAAGCAGTTAAGAAAAGAAAAACTGAGAACAGCAGAATAATTCTCCAAAAAATTAACTTTATCCAGAAAGAAGTATGAAGCAAATAACAGCAAAATTCGAATGAGAAAGATGAGCCAAGCAAGAAAGAAGACCGTAAACGGCAAACGTGGCACCAATTGTATTATTGAGACCCGTTATCTAAATGAGCACTACTTTAGTAAAGCTGTAAATCAAGTGAAAAAAGTACAGTCCAAGAAAGATAACAGCTATTATTAAAAAGATAGCAGTTAATATCAATATACCTACAATTCCTGAAACCTAAATACTAATGGAAAAAGGCGATGAAACTGAAACTAATAATCTTGTGAAACAATTTTACAACAGTGATACAGTTTCCTGCATGTTACCTGGGCGCAGAGATTGCATAACCGTTGCAGGAGAAAATAGAAGAAAGGATAAAGTACAGAAGAAAATACTACAATGACAGTGATGGAAGCATTTCAAATCGTTTAAGTTAGAACGTCCAGAGCTGAAAATAGGAAAATCTAAATTGGCCTATCTTTGCCCTTCTCATATATTGCCTGTATCAGAAAGAGACCACATGGTGTGCTGCTGTAAGTATCATGAGAACTTTGATATGCTGGTTACTGATTTAAGAAAGCTGCACCCAAACTTGTGGTGCCAACCAAATTGCTTTAGATTTGACCTGCAACTTAAATATTAACTGTTGTTTTGGAAACTGTGATAAATGCAAGAATGTAGAAGACTTCACGAACAGTCTTTTAAATGGTGATATGGATGATAATGCCTCATGCGACTATTATGGTCTGTTGAAAGAAGAATTCAATGGTCATCTAATTTCCATGCGCTTTATTGATAAAACACAATTACAAGTAGGCCACTTGCAAAACAACTAGGAGGAAGGAGAAAGAGTCCTACAAGTTGATTTCGCCGAAAATTTCTCAATTAAACAACAAGACGATCTGTTCATTGGATCACAAAAGAATTCAACTATATACTGCAGTGCTACATTCCAAGGAAACTGTCACCTTCTTTATAGTGGTGACTGAAGATCTGTCTCATAACAAATTCACAGTTTTTTTTCTTATAATAAAACAAACTTGAGAGGCCACAATAATTTCAGCAACATTCCAATTTCTAAACTCCACATATTTCTGATGATGGCCAATTTAAAAACAGGTTTACACTCGCACAGCCAATGACAATTAATCAAAAGTTGTAATGCATTGATTGGAGGTTTTTGCCACATCACATGGGGCCAGTGGACGGAGTTGGAGGCACAGTTGAACACGCTATATGGAGAAGAATGCTACAAAAGCGCTGTTCTGTAAAAAATGCCCTCGCATTCACTTGGCCAAGTGCAAAATCCTTCAACTGTGACTGTTAATTCTATGAGTCCATCCCTCTTTCAAGAGGTAAATGAACCGAGTATTGAAGAACCAATAGATTTCGGTATGCCAATCATAAAAGGAGATTTTGTTATGATTACCTATGACAAAAAGTCATATCCAGGCTTAATTACAGTATCTGTAATAGTGAAGTGTTAGTGAATGTTTTGCATCATGTCAACAAGAAAATGATGAAATTTGGTATTTTCGTAATGCTATAAAAAAGAAAATTAATAATCCTTTCCCAGTGAATCATAGGGGAGTGTTCCAATTTACATAAATAATCTTTGAATAAAGTTACGTCTGTGACAAATACAAACTGCTACATAGACGAGTACAAGTTGGATACAAATATTTCCATTGTAGTATTAAAAAGTGAAGTTGTAAGAACGTAATTTTTTATTTTATTAAAATGTGCATAACTTAATATAAACATAAACATTAAACTTCAAAAAATGCATGTCCTTTTCTTGTTATGTCAGTGACGAAGCAAATAATGGGTTCAAATGTTATGGCTGTGACAATGGGATTAACCTGCGGTCCTTCTATACCAGTTTCTCTCTAGACCAGTTTCCATCTATAGTTTCCTCAAAAAATACATTTCTGAAGGTTTCTCGTAGCCTTATTCTACTCTCCCTCTACACCAGTTTCCCCCTATATCATCTTCCCCAATGCTATTAATACTAAGTTTTACGAATGAAAGTGACATAAAGGTACTATGTCATTCCATCACATTACCTTTCATATATTGGTACACTAACAAGTATTGGGCAGTGTTCGATCAATGCTATAGATATTTGATAATAATAACTTCCTATTGTAGAGTTTGAGTGGTTCAGTTACAAAGGGGGTGTGTATCGTTAGGGGATAAATTATACATAAGCCATACGTGCGCATTGATACAGGAATAATACAGATATGCATTAACGTCTGAGGTGAAACAATTTTTTTGTTGCATTTTTCTTGTTTTGTTATCTTAAATGAAACATTGCAAATTTAGAACGAAAGTTATGTAATATTGAGTGTAATGTTTCAAATAAATTCAGTACTTAGGTTCGTTATTAAATTAGTGCAATACACATTGAGTTAGTAAATATTATTCGTATTTCAACATGAATCTTATAACAAAAATTCATATACTTAAGAATAAAACTACGCCACTGGAAAGGGTTAAAAATAAATTGTAAACGTATTAAAACATTTTGTGTAAACATAACATGAATCATATATTGAACTTCAAAATAAGTCTACAAATTAACATTTGAAACTGTTAACTAATTTCAATGAAGTATAAATTAATATTTGCATCAATAACAAATTTAAAATCCAATTAATAAATGGTAGAAGATAACGAGTCGCCACTGCTTACAACCTTGATCATGTTGAGAAATGACAAAGAGGGGCAGCACTTGTCAATAACATTAATATAAAATTTGATAAGAATTTTTGAAAATTTAAACAAGTTAAACAGCGTTTGAAAGACCATGTTTGGTCAATTAACATTACATACTAGTTTTACAAATAATTTTTTCGTACTTAATATTTTTGTAAAAACAGGTTCAACGGCAACTACTTATTATGGCGGATTAAAAGGTTCAGTATAAATTTAATTAAAAAAATTGGTATTATAATTGATTTTGATCGGGTAAAAAACCTAGTTAGGAGCTCGAATTTGTGTAAAAAATATTAAAAGGGACATTCATGCTAAATATAGCAAATTATCTTGAAATTTGTGTTGTTTGACGCATTAAATGGACAATGAGCAAATAAATTTAACCAAGACCATCTAAAAGGTGCTGTATATGAATTTTTATTGGTGAACCGAATATATTGATACGTTGGAAACGCGGCAGATATAAAAGAATTGAGGGATTAAAAGCAAGACGGCCTTCAAATACACTTAAAGGTTTTTTATGCGTGTAAGTGAAAATAGATATTTACTGATTTGTGTAAAAACAGTTGTGTGCCTTAAATACTGAAATACTTAAATTGGTTTGTAAAGAAACCAATTGTAGTTCAAAAAGATTGGAACATTATTATATCACATTTACCTTGGAATATATTGCGAGTGTTTGTGCATACAGTGATCCGGACGGAATACCTGATATAGCTTATTGAGAAACTTTTTTTTCTTTTCTATATAATATTGAAATAATCAATGGTCGCGTGCTGATAGTAAATTTAATTTTATTTTAATTCATTCAAATTATTGATAGAGTAAATAAATTGTGTTGAAACTTGACCATTGAATGTATATGTACATAGCTTTACTAGATAAATTGCAAGGCTGATAGGATTTATATAAGTGATTTCAATGTGTGTGTCTGTGACATAAAATAAAATTGTTACAATTATACATAAGGTTTAATTTGAGTCTGGATAGTCAAATTTTACCCTCTTGTTCATTTATTCTATTGACTACAAATTAAAGTAGATAGCACCACTATATTAAGTTAGAAGAAGTATATGGACTAACTTAATTCATAAGGTGTAACAATTTCCAATTATATTTAAATTGGTTCTGATATAGATGTTTGACAGTTAATTTACAAGAAATTAATACAAATTTTCCAATGGCTCAATTGTTTTATTTTTAAGTGATCAAAAGGTTTATAGCATAGTAATGTGCCATTGTTCCTTATGTGAAGAAACGTTTGACACACCAGTTGTATCTTATTAACTCAGTTCATGAATAATTCCAACATAAATTAAGATTTATGACTAAAGTTCAGATATTAAGTTAATTAAATTAATTAAGTCCAAATTTTCAACCAAACTTTATATGGTTTATTATAAATCAAAGAATTCGTATTGAATGTAAATTGCATTGCAACCATATCTTAAGGAGCTAGCCTGGGTAAATAATAAACTTTTTTTTATCTTATTAAACATCTTATACAATTACCAGCGTTACAATACAGAACTAAGCATTTCTCTTTCAACAAAGATTAAGACGTTTCATTACAATTTGACGCTCAATGTGGTTGCGAAAGATTAAGTGGCACTTTGGTCTTAACTTATAAAAGAATCATTACAATTTGGCTCCGAAAGTAGGGCTTTTTTAGTTACAATTTAGCAACCATTGTGAGGCACGAATAGTCAGTGAGTCATTACAATTTGTCTCCCAACGTGTCGACATAGATTAGCCGTTTCATTACACGTTGCGTAGTTATAGCCAGAAGTCTCCAATAGAATTTAAATTTGGAAAAATATTATTTTTTCAACCATTAATATATAAACCTATTTCTTCAAAACAATTTTATGAATATGTAGTGGTTTCTAACAGTGATAAAAACAATAAATGTTACTTTTAACTTTATAATGTAATAAGGAATTTAAATTTCGAAAAATGATTTGTTAATACTACGTCAATGGCGGTATTATTTTTGTGAAAAGAAATAAATAATACAATAATATGTAATACGAATCTTTAACTATTATTAAAGTAATAAAGGAAAATATTTTATTTGCACCAACATTGATCAAAAACCTTTACGACTAACAAAATTGTTATATTATAAACATGTGACGGAGATGAATTGTGAGGAGCTTTATTTTGTGACATTTGAAAGAAAAATAATTATGAAAAGCGTGCTATTAAAAAGATCTTTTGCCATAGTATTATTTTATAAGTTTGAAATACTTTAAATCGATTTATCAATCATGCTTGTATTTGCACCATAAGGCGTCTATAATTTCCTGTGTACGATGCAAATAATATTTATGAACGTAAATGCTAAGTTGTATTATAAACATGATACGATAAATGAATTGTGATGACGCAATCGATTTTATTTTTGATACAACATTTTGTGCAAACAGTGAGAGTTAAATAAAATCGTGTAAAATAGCCCGAAATTTTGACCAAGATGCTTAGTATTTGATTTTGAATTACAGGTTTAATAACACTTAAGTTTTTTGGTTGAATATTTACTTATCGAAAAAATAATGATTATCAGAGATGTTGTTATACGATTTGTTACAACCATCTACAACACACATCAACATTTAAAAAATTACACAATTAATTACAAAAAGCACAATCGTAAATTAAGCTGGGCCAACACGGTCTTAAGACATGTACGAACGTTAATAGTGTGTGGTTAGGAAAAGTCCGTCGTACATTTTTTTTAATAAAACCTGAAAACATGTACGCTGGGGAAATTTGCAAGTCCAACGACAACCTCTCTTGAGCATAGCGAAAGCGTGACCGGGCACATATCTATATTATTCCCATATCATTTTATGTGCATTTATGACGAACGTCCAAACCATAGGTTCCCAAAGAAGGCGGTACCGTCCCCTAGTGGGCGCTGGAGCTTTTCGTGGGAGCGGTAGCGGGTCCAAAGGCAAATGGGGAGCGTTATGACAGACAAGGGGGTGGTCGCGGCGTACCTACCTAATCAGAAATTTACCCTTTAAGTACTCGCGTCAACTTTACATACATAACTGCTCGCATGGCGCCTCCTAGGCACCAATGTGATTTATAGCTGTTTAGAATTTTTTACAAGCATACTTAAAAAGCACTACATTCAAAACAATAAATTGTTCTATTGTAATCATGTCTAAGAAAAGTAAAAGAATCTAAACATGTTTAAAAAGTTTATTAACCATTAAAAATATATATTAGAATACAAGTTTGAACAAAGATTATAAATGTACTAATAATATATTATGTATATAAATATACATAAGTACAGAAATAATATATAAAATATGTAAAATTATAAGAGTTGTACATAAGTTGTACATTAGATTATACATAACGTTCTTGCATAAGTTTACTGTGTTCTGTACAAATATTTTTGTTGCAAATTGTACAAATTTGTTTTGAATGTCGATTTCTCAATCTTGGGCATAAACAACAGCGTTTTCTGGTACGTGTAGCTACTTCTTTATATTGTACTATTGACAATATGTAAACACACGCAAATTCATTTATTATTATTATTATTATATTTATTACGAGAAATTCTACCACTGTAACTGCTCGCAAGGCGCCTCTCAAGTTCCACATTGCGCACCGTTGTCTTTTTGTATTTATTAGTAAAAAAACTTAACAATATATATTGGTCATATCAGGTTTTCCATATTCATAAATATGTATAGAACTTTAAAGATTGTCTGGCGCCTGATAGGCACCATGCGAGTACTTAAACTTAAAGGTTAACATAATAAAATACTTTGAAAATACATACCTCTATTTTCATGAAAAAACATTTTATCTAGCCGTCTAAAATGTTTATATTATTATTATGGCGTAAAAGTAAATAAACATTAAAACATTTAAATAAGCATTAAGTATAAACTAATTGATTCGGTTTAGGATTGTCGGTAACAAGTCTATGCAAGTTGGTAAGCAAAGTCGTGATTTACGCAATCAAGCATGTTTCGAGAAAAATACGGGAACTTGAATAACCTGTTTGCAGAGCAAGTGCACCGGGGCACCGCAAACAAGCAAAGGAATACAAGTTGTTGAAATCGAAATCAAATATTTAAAAGGCAGGGATAGCTCTTCTAATGTCTTATTGTTTTTGTGTGCTTCGTCAGTGATCCATACTCCTGCGTGACTGATAAAGTAAAGAAGTCATTATAGCCATTAGTTTTATAACTTTCTATAAATCGGTTGAAAAGTTAATGTATTGAAATCGTAACAAATTGTGAATTCCAAAATGTCTGAAACTAAGAAGAAATGTCGGCAGTACAATATTGAGTATTTGAAATGTGGATTAACGCAATCTCCAACAAACCAATTATTACCTATGTGTTTAATTTGCCAAAAAGTTTTTTCAAATGAAGCCACGAAGCCTTCTAGGCTCCAATAGTATTTGAATAAAATACATGCTGATAAAAAGGACAAAGATTTATCCTATTTTCAAGGAGTTGAAAACAAATATTTAAAACAGCCAACTATATCAAACCTTTTTGCACCGTGTTCTAAACAAGAAGATGATGGACTACGAGCTTCATATAATATTTCATTATTAATCGCAAAAGCGGGAAAACCACACACAATTGGTGTGGAATTAATTCTGCTGGCAGTTAAAAGGGTAATCGAAAGTGTTCTTCATCATAAGAAGCCATCAGATACAATAAAAAAAATCCTTTGAGTAATAATGCAGTGCAAGAAGAGTAGATGAAATGGTTAAAGACGCTGAACTATCATTATGTGATTACTTAAAAATCAATACCATGCACGTTTTTTTTTCAAGAGACAGATATGCCTATTCGAAGTATTTTATCAGTTGCTACAGATGGTGCTCCAGCAATGACGGGGCGTCATAAGGGTTTCATAGCGCATTTAAAACAAACGGTATCAAATGTATGCGTACATTGTGTTATTCATCGTCAGCACTTGGTTGCAACAAATCTTAATGAACGCCTGCATACGGCGCTCCATTACGTTAGTAGAACAGTCAACAAGATAAGAAGCGAATTCATTAAATGACAGATTATTTGGGCAACTTTGTAGTGAAAATGAACGAAAGGTGTTTGTCTGAATCGCTTTTTCAATCTATTTGACTCAGTACGGAACTTCCTTGAAAACAGAGACGATGAACTGCGCGGAAACTTGATTGCGTCCAAAAACGATATCGCTTATTTGACAGACCTTTTTAAAATATTTAATGACGTTAATTTGCAATTGCAAGGTGCTGAGTTGAATGTAATAAAAACAAAAAACGTCATAGCTGCTTTTGTGGGAAAACTTATTCTATTCAAACGAAATTTAGGAAGAGGCCAATACAGCCACTTTCCGAAATTATCAGCATTATCGGTAAAACATGAAGATTTACTTACTTACTACCAAAACCTGGACGCTCTTCATGCTGATTTTACAGAGCGATTCCAGGATATTTTAAATATGAATATACCAAGCTGGGTTTTCGACCCTTTCGGAAATGCAGATACAGTGGAATCATCAAATTTAGAAGAACTCGTAGAATTCACAACTAATGAAGAATTAAACGTAAAATTCAGAAATGGATACCAAGAGTTCTGGCTCCAAAAATCAATATCAGCTCTCCACCCTGGATTGTGGGAAATAGTACAGAAATTTTTAATTGCGTTTCCTTCATCATATTTGGATGAGCGTGTTTTCAGTGTAGTAGTTAATTTACTGTCTAAGAAAAAGAATAGACTGCAGATCACTGAGCGTGGTGATTTGCGACTGATGTTAACTAAATTGAAACCCGACATTAACAAATTGTTAAAACTCCACCAGCCTCAACCATCTCGTGAAACCCGACATTAACAAGTTGTTAAAACTCCACCAGCCTCAACCATCTCATTGATATTTATGTTCCTTATTTTCTAATTTTGATTAATCGTCTTGTCTTTGCCGTTATGCGGTGCCCCAGTGCGGGGTGTATGGTCTTTGTCTGAATTAAATGTTTTTATTGTAACATGTTTTTGTATTTTTAAGTAATTAATAATCACAACCTTCTGCCACGACCACGAGGAGCGCGATTAGAGAGAGAGAATTAATTTTTAATTTGTGATTATTAATAGATAATAGACAGACATATAAAATTGGTATAATTAACTATTATGTAAAAGGGGCCGTTGGTATTTTTTTTCTTGCAAAGGGGTCCATAAAAGGTTGGGAACCTATGGTCCAAACTAAAGTCAGCGCCTTGTGCTTGTGCCACACGAAGTAACATGTAAACGTAGGTACTCCATACCTGACGTTTTTAGCGTTGAAGCGGCGCGAGATGTTCAAGGAACAAAACACTACTTTAACCTAGCTAAAAAAGGATGGCTTATCTTACCGTAAGTGGGCCTAGTTAAAAACCATTATACGGGGTGTCCCAAGTCGGAGTGTCCAAACTTTAATAGCGTATTCTGCGTCCAAAATAATCCCTAATTTCCCATATAACCATATGTCGAGATATGCTTTGTTTTCGAAATACAGGGTGTTAACGTTTTAAGAAAAAAAACATGTTTTATCATACCTTTCATATCATTCCAGATATGTCTATAAAATTTAATACACATCTTTCGAGCATCAAAGAACATTTTTTGGTGTAAAAGATTTTTTAAAATGTCTATCAGTGGCGTCCGTACGGTATTGAATTGAATATTATACAAGGAAAAATGGTATGCCACTACTCTCCATTTAATTTAGAGCAAATTTGATCTCTTGACTTTTTTCCGAAAGAAGCACCGTTTTCGCGTAAAAAATAAAAACTATTTTCATACATGGCGAAATTGCTAAAATTTTAATTAATGTTAATTTCAGTGGCAAAACTTATAAAACGGTAATTAAAGTTAATTCAATCTTTAAAATGCTACAGCATTTTACAAAACTACTCTTTATTAACTAAGTTCGTAAATAATTTTTTGTAATCGTTAGTTTTAATACATAAACAAAAAAGTGGTATATAACTAAATATATAAACTTTTTTATTTTATTTTGCCACCATTATGTTCCTTATACGCCCCCAAATGCGGGCGTAATGTGGTCTTTATAGCACGGAAATGTCATTGTTGCTAAGCAGCATGATTGACAGAAAACACATGACATGATATGTCACGTAAGTTGAAAGAATTATTGAAACAACAACCTTACTATACAACCTTTATTAATAAAAATAATAGTAATGAAACTTATCCTTTATAAAAATTGATTTCTTGTGAATAAGTTTTTGCGTTTTCACCTTCCATTTTAGAATGCAAATTATTTACAAACAAACAGTACCTTAGCAACAATTTAGCAATATCACAGTATCTTAGTAACAACAAATTAGCCTACTGTCTACTTTATTTCACTGCATTTGCATTTAAAAACTTGCCGAAAATACTAATTCTTTTTAAAATTTTGTTCCAGTTTCATGGTGCAAAATAAAATAAAATATTGTATGTACCACGGGCATAATTTAGATTATGGTCTCAGGAATATAAAGCTCGCTTCGCGTCGGGCTTTTAACATTCCCTCGAGCCATAATCTTCTGATTATGCCCTTAATACATAAATATCTATTGTTTATGCATTTAATTTGACATTTGTCATCAAACATTTCAAAATTTAATTTTTTCTAATTTTATGTAAACGATTACAAAACATTTTGTTCGCAACACGTGCGCTGTCACGTTTTTGGTGCTCGGCCTCATATTTATCCACGAATACTTTACGCAATTTTTTTTTATTGGTGCATCTTGAAATCATAAATACTAGTATTATTACTACAAAAAATGAAAATAAGAACTAATAATGTAAAATATGTAAAAAAAATTAATATATCTAACAATACTAACTGTACTTTCTATTTTCATTTATAAAATTAAAAGTGTCAAATAATGTTTAAATAAAGGTTTTGAATTTGTTAGTAATATTTTATTTGACGTTACAAGGTACTCCTGTCAGATCAATAATCAAAAAATTGTCATTTAGACTTAAGGTTTCTTGAGTTGTTGATGTTGCCATGGTAATTTTAAAAAACGCGCGTTTTTGAAAGTTCGATTTAAACACGCTAAGACGTGCTTTAAATAGGTAAAATGGGGCACCAATAAAAAAATAACTATTACAAAAACTAGAATTCACAACTTTCATTAATTTAGATCGTGAAAAATTTTATAGAGCACTATTGAATTATTTTGTTCATTAACGAATAAAGAATTTTAATGTGGTCCCTAAAGTTTACAATAATTGCTCAAACGAGCTCCTCCAACTTTTTTAAAGTTGTGTTTTGAATCTAATGTATAGGATTCCGATATTCATTTTTTGCATTCCCGTTGAGTTCATACTTTCTGAACAACGTGTGTACTGTATTGACCATCATTCCTCTACTGTCGGATCTTGGTATACCTTAAATGCATTTTTATGACAATTGAACAGTTACTACATGTCTTGAAGGTAAGACAGATGACTTTTTAGAAGTAAATTACTGTAAATAAACTTCAGATACTTACAATTTGTACGAAAAAGATAATTATTATCAGTCTAACTGGAAATTTGAAAATGGCGATGTTCAGTAACTTTGAGCATGCTGATATTCATTTCATTTATGGTGTAGGTAATGGATATGGAAATGCAGCAGTACGGGAATACCAACGAAGATTTCCAAATAGAAAATTGCCTTGCAAACAAGTCTTCATTAAAACACACTTAATGTTCAGGAATTTCGGACTCAAAAAGAATTCGAGAACTGAACGTAGGAGAAATGAACGACATTGAAACGTAATTTTAAATAAGTTTGACAACAATAGAACATTAAGCCTATGGCTCAGTAAATTACCACAATTTACGAATCTGGAGAATCCGCGTGTTGTGCGCACCAGAGCATTTCAACACGAATTTTCTGTTAATGTTTGGTGTGATGTAATAAATGGAATTTTTTGTGGGCCCCATATTTTACCACCACGCCTAGACGGACAATTATTTGATGATATCCTGCGACATGAGTTATTTGAATATCTAGAAGATATTCCCCTAAATCTTAGAAACGAAATCTGGATTCAAATGGAAGGGGCTCCCGCACATTTTGCGCTTGTAAATCGTGAGTGGTTAAATAATAATTGTCCAGAACGGTGGATTGGACGATTAGACGTTAGAGTCTGACCACCACGTTCCCCTGACCTCACCCCTGTCAACTTCTTTGTGTGGGGTTATTTGAAAAACCGCGTTTATTCGACACCAGTTGATACAAGGCAAGAACTAATTCTAAGGATAGAGCAAGCCTGAGAAACTTTGCGAGCCAATACGAATTTCATAATAATAATAATAATAATATTTATTCGTTTGGTGTAGAATAAGTAACAATTTGAAACTAGCAATGAAAATACGTAACGCCTAGAGGTAGATAAAATATAACATCACACAATACATACACCCGTTACAATCTTAGGTCTATATGTACACACAAAAAAGCACAAGTTATGACAATGATACTCTTGTTACTAACTAAATATCAATTAACTCCTAATTATTTAAACTTACATTTATGTATTCGTTGATTGTATAAAAGGAATTTGTGACTAGGAACTTGCAAAAATCTTTTTAAAGTTAAAAATACTATTCGCTTCTTTTATGTCATTAGGTAGTCTGTTAAATAGTTTAATGGGTTTGTAAAAGTGAATGTTTAAATACATTGTGCAGTTGGGGTGCGGCGGTATTATATTATTAACTGAACGAGTTCCGTAAGAGTGAATATCAGTGTTTAATGTACTCATTTCTATGTTATATATATATATATATATATATATATATATATATATATATATATATATTATTATATATATATATATAATATATATATATATATATATATATATATGTATGTATGTGAAACTTTCATATAGATATAAACTAATAAATGTCAAGATATCCAATGTTACGAAAGATGTACGACAAGATTCTCTTGGAGGTCCTCCAGGTACCCTACTTAAAAAGTGTAATTTGAACTTATTTGCAAGAATGCAAATTCAAGAACAAAACAATCGCCAAGTGATTTATCTTGACTTTATTAACAATAATTTACTATTACTCAAATTAATTGCTTGTCTTACTTTGACTTTCCTGGCAATAATTAAAACATTATAATTTATTTACAAGTCTGATATTTAATTACTCGCAAACCTCAAATCTAATCAAACGAATTGGCCATGATGGCAATGATGGTTCAACCCGTTAATGTACTATTGTGGATAGAACCACCGATAAAACCCACTTTATTCATTAATTGCACAAGTACATTAATAAATCAAATACTATAAAACACACAATCAAAGGGTTAAATATATAACAAACTATCATTAAATCAGGTTAAAGTGCGTACAAAATTCTAACATTAAAAGAAAAATAAATAAAAAGCAGTTTAGTTACACATAAACACAATAAAAAAAACATGCAGTCACACCCATAATTGTGTTATAAATAATCACAATAAAAATCGTAATTCCAAATATGTCCTTTTAAAACCAATCATGTCGGACTTTAAGTAAATCAGTACATAAAACAATAAGGCAAATACAAACCACAACAGTAAAATTGCACAGGTGATAAGGTAAAGGCAAGGACAAAAGAAAATAGACAAGGGATTTACACGTACACCATTGTTTAGTGACTACCAAAGCACAAAAAACACGTAAAGTTGCAATAAATTACATATAAAGAGAAATCCGTTCGCATCTATACAACAATAAAAACAAAATTCAAGGTGTTTAATGCAGTTTAATGGTCATCTGGACCCGGGAGTATGTACCCACTTGGCAATTGCCTCTTACAATTAATAACCAAGCGGTATCCTGTACCCGTTCGCTCACGACCACCTCTACGCAAATATAAATATAAAGAACAAACAACAATGCTAATTCACACAAATACACGAGCGAGGGTGCCCTGTACGGTCTCTTATTTTAGCAGATTTCAGCTTAATGAGCCCGCGTGCGAATGAGATACCTTTGCAAAATAATGTTCGATTTTTAGTACGTTATATAGGCTTGTAGTATTATTTGCTGCCAGCCTTAATTTATATAAAAATACTTACTTACACTTGAATATATATATATATATATATATATATATATATATATATATACAGGGTGAGTCATTAGTGCGCCGTCGGAAGATCCTGGCTTTATTATTAAAAATTAAAAAAATGTTACAGCAACAATCTATATCAGACTTAGATGTGCATCGAATAAAAATAGTTTCATCCCTATAGGGTGTTCCATAATTGCAAGACCGGACTCAGCTTTGTTTTGTTAAATGCAACCCTATATTTATTTAATTTTATTATTATTTGTCTTGTTGAATGCTAAAAAACGGTACTTCGTTTTTAAATTTATTTTGTGGCGTTGCCAAGTTAGAACATTTATACCTTTATATAAATTGTTCTGAAGACTTTAATATTAACTAGAACTAGAACTGTAAGGTTTGGCAGACGGGTAAACAAGACCTTACTCTATCTTGTGACCTTCATACTTCCTGATTATACAATACTGGGTGTTTACAAAATATGGTCAATTTTTGCAAATTTGAAATGACCATAACTTGTGTTTTTTAAACAGAACATCCTGTATTTTATCATGTCATCGTGTTCTGTTTTTAATTCTGTTACTTTTTTATTAAGCATGCAATATACCTAACGTTACGCGTTCTCGAAATATTTAAGATTTGTTGCAAAATTAATAACATAATCATGACTTTTGCTTTGAATATTTACAAATCGCAAATATCTTGTTGACAATATGGTCTAATAAACACTAATGGACAAAGGTTTACTTCTTATTCGAGTTTTTAAAATCATAATTTTATAATATGGCAATAAGTGTAAAAAGGGCATCCAGTAAGCCTGCGATTTATAATTCCTGACGTTTGGCTTAAACATCGTTCACTAGTTCCTCAGTTTAGTGTGAAAAATGAAATTTTCACAAGATGAATGTATTGACATGGTCTACGCTTTGGGCGAAGGTGAAAGAAATTCATTTCTTGCTTCCAGAATTTATCAACAACGATTTCCTGAGCGCAGGCATCCTGATCAAGGATATTTGAAAAACTCAAAGAAAGATTTGAAAGAACAGGGCATGTACAATACCAAAGAAAAGAACGAGAAAAAAGGGTTATAAACGAAGAAAACGTATTTGTGGTACTAACCAGTGTAGTGGAAAATCCAAATGTTAGCACAAGAAACCTCAGTGCTGATTTAGGTATTAGTCAAAATAGTGTTTCCAAGATTATTCGAAAAAATAAATTTCATCCATACCATTTTCAACTAGTCCGAGAGCTGAATGCAAATAATTTAAAAAACGCTTGGAATTCCCCCAGTGGGTATTGGAACGATTAGGACAGGACAATGATTTCTTTAAACACATTTTGATGACCAACGAAGCAACCTTTCACAAAAATGGTTTTGTGAACAGGCATAATTTCCATTATTATGACCAATACAAATCCCCACGCTATTAGAAGAATAGATAACAGCATCGCTGGTCTTTGAATGTGTGGGGCGGGATAGTGGGGAACCATATAATTGGACCTTACTTTTTTGAAAGAAACATTAATGGTCAAACCTATTTTGAACTTCTTCAAAATGAGTTACCTCCGCTCCTTGAAGAATTGCCGTTAGACATACGTCAAAGGATGTGATTTCAGCCTCCCCACTATAGTCGCATTGTTAGAGAAGATCTGGACAGAACGTTTCCCAATAAATAGATTGGGAGAGGAGGGCCAGTAGGATGGCCAGCTCGGACTCCTGATCTGACAAAATTAGATTTTTTCCTGTGAGGTTATATTAAAAGCTCAGTATGCCAAGAATCTCCTACCATCAAAGAAGATATGAAAATTAGAATACGGAATGCATTTCAAATGGTTAACCAAAATATGCTGCGAAATGTTGAAGATTCTTTTTTGAGAAGAATTCACACCTGTTTGCAAGAAAATGGTGGACACATCGAGCATTTGATTTAGTTATAACTTATTATAATTTTCTCAATAATTTATGATTTTTCAAATATAGATTTCTTTGTTTGCTTTATTACTCTTGTATAGACCGTCCAGTTTGTCACAATTGTCATTAATTTTACAACAAATCTTAAATATTTCGAGAACGCGTAACGTTAGGTATATTACATGCTTAATAAAAAAGTAAGAGAATTAAAAACAGAACACGATGACATGATAAAATACAGGGTGTTCCATTTAAAAAACGAAAGTTATGATCATTTCAAATTTGCAAAAATTGGCCATATTTTGTAAACACCCAGTATAGTATAATCAGGAAATATGAAGGTCAAAAGATAGAGCAAGGTCTTGTTTACCCGTCTGCCAAAGCTTACAGTTCTACTATTAATATTAAACTCTTCAGAACAATTTAAATAAAGGTATAAATTTTCACTTTTTAAAGAAAAAATGCTAATAACGCAATAAAAAATAAAATTAAAAAACGAAGTACCGTTTTTAGCATTCAAGACAAATAATAATAATTAAATAAATATAGGGTTACATTTAACAAAACAAAGCTGAGTCCGGTCCTGCAATTATGGAACACCCTATAGGGATGAAACTATTTTTATTCGATGCACATCTAAGTCTGATATAGATCGTCGCTATAACATTTTTTATTTTAATAATAAAGCCAGGATCTTCCGACTGGCGCACTAATGACTCACTATATATATATATAATATATATATATATATATATATATATATATATATATATATATATATATATTCCTTTAATTGATCACAGACACAAATCGTTAACATACGCGGTTTAACTTCAAAAAGAGTGACTGATATTTATAGATTAATATTTGAAAAACACATTAAAATTAACACCCGAGGGAAAAGACAAATTAGCGTTGGTTAATTCAAAAGAAAATGTACACGCAAGAAATATTTTAAAGACAAACTGGTTACAATGAAGGTATTTAATTAACCACACCGATCTGGCTCGATCGACACTGTAACTGTAACTAACTTTTTTTTCCACCGATTTCAAACTAACAATATTTACTCCCGCAATCAACCTACATTTTTCTAAAGCAATAAAAAAACAACAAATTGTAATGTTGGAACAGTTTCATATTAATTATTGAATGACAACTTAATTTTAAAAATATGCATTCGTTCGTAACAAGCGCTACATTTAGATCTCAAGTTTCAACGTACCAAACAAAGACGTCTTTGATTGCAGTGTGTACCGACGTAATTACTTACTGAACTAGTGACATTTTTACATCAAGAATGTGCGCCTAAGAATTTCCAATGATCCGTTACGTCCCTTCAGTAAAGCAGCTTTTAAGCGTACACCTGCTAGTTACACCTCAAACACATGTTTTCCAACCTTTAGCCAAATATTAGTTACAAAAATAAAATATCCCGAAAACCATGCTCAAATAACAACTTAATTTTTAATAAAATATGTTAAACCCCATTAATTAACTTTTCTATCGCGGTAACACTTGCGATTTAAAAAAATGTTTGTTGCAATAATACAATTTTCGCGGTCCTCTACCTACAAGGTAAGCCATCCATTATTCTTATTTCCATTTTTGAGTAACAAATATGCTTTTGGCATGATGTGATGCACCGTAAAATTGAATGCCATATCTAATGATCGCCTCAAAATGTGCGCAATAAACTGATCTTAGTGTTACAGACGAGACTAAGCCCTCACGGCAACGGATAGTGTAGCATGCCGAATTTAAACGCTTGTTAAGTGTAGTAATGTGTTGGCTAAAATTAAGCGATTCATAGCAGTTTCTTTTTGTAATTATTAAAGAAAATAAAATTTGTTTTGTCAACATTCAATTTCAATTGATTATTTTTAAACCACATTTCTATAGTACTAACCAAATTACCTGCTTTATAGAGAAATTCTTCCTGTGTAGAATATGAAAATGCAACTGTTATGCATAGTTAAATAATCTATTTCCATGAATGTTGTCATTTATAAAGATATAAAAAAGTAATGAACCTAGAACTGATCCCTGTGGGATTCCTGTTAGCACATTTTTTATAATAAACAACGCCACTAACTCAGTTAATCGCAGATGCCGAAAATGTATCGAAGCTCATTTTGAGCAATTATTGTAAACTTTAGGGACCACATTAAAATTCTTTATTCCTTAATGAACAAAATAATTTAATAGTGCTCCGTAAAATTTTTCACGATTTAAATTTAAGTTAATGAAAGTTGTAAATTTTAGTTTTTCTAAAATTATTTACGAACTTAGTTAATGAAGAGTAGTTTTGTAGAATGATGTACCATTTTAGAAATTGAATTCACTCTAATTACCGTTTTATAAGTTTTGCCACTGAAATTAACATTAATTGAAACGGTGCGTCGTACGTCAATGGATCGAATTTGCTCTAAATTAAATGGAGATTTCAAAAATATTTATTTTCAGAAAATCAGTGGCGTACCAATTTTTTTTCAATAATATTCAGTTCAAATACCGTACCATATTTGAAAAAATTATACCAAAAACTGTTCTTTGATGTTCGAAAGTTGCGTATTAAATTTTATAGAGACATCTAGAGTGATATGAAAGATATGATAAAAAAAGATTTTTTTCTTAAAACACCAACACCCTGTATTTCGAAAACGAAGTATTTCTGGACATTTATGTTCATATAGGAAATTAGGGATTATTTTGGACGCAGAATACGCTGTTAAAGTTTGGACACCGTCATTCGGGACACCATGTA
Source organism: Vesta saturnalis (assembly GCA_036346205.1). Classification (NCBI taxonomy): domain Eukaryota; kingdom Metazoa; phylum Arthropoda; class Insecta; order Coleoptera; family Lampyridae; genus Vesta; species Vesta saturnalis. The sequence continues at coordinate 807,358 of JARFJB010002298.1, read as the reverse complement.
TAGGCCTTACAAAAACACTATAAAGGGTGATGAAAAACTAGTCTACATGATGGATAATTTTGACTTTAGTGTAATTGTTTTATGGAAACCATATGAAACAAATTCAAAAACACAACATATATTTCTGAAAATAATATTTATGGAGGTGGTGTGTACAGAATTGTTGCAAAGTAAAAAAAATAACGCACATGCAGACATCATGTGGAAAATATTCAAGTTGGATACTTGTTTTGTAATGCCCCAAGGTTCCCTGTAGCTAAAAGAGTAATTTGAATTCCTTTCAATAATTAAAAGACAATAAAATCTTTAACTTATTCGCAATATTCTTAGAAAAATTAGCCAACAGCCTTATCTTGACTTTACTGGCAATAATGCTAATCTTATTCAAATTATTTGCTTGCATAATATTGACTTTCCTCGCAATAATTAAAAGCTTAGAATTTATTTACAAGCCTAATATTAAGTTACTCGCAAAACTCAAATCTCATGAATATAATTGGCCGTCTAGTGGATCATATTATGTGTTGCATAGTAGTGGGACAGGCAAACAATAAAATTACTCAAATCAGAATTAACCTTGCGCATAGACGATTCAACCTGTTAATTATAAAAAAAGAATCACCAAGAAAACTCAGCTGTTTATTAATCAATAACAAATACATTTATAAATCAAAGAAAAACAAACCAAGAAAAGGTTCGTTCAATAATCAAATACAACAAAGAGCCATTCAGGTTAAAGTGCGTATAAAATAAAAAAAAACGAAGTACCGGCAAAAATGAAAAAACAAACAGTTAAATCAAACATACAATTGTGTCACAAATAACCCAGAATTAAATAATTACATCATTCATGTTGGCAAATATAAATAAAACACAAATAATAATGCTGGTTAAAGCGTCATAAATATATATATATATATATATATATATATATATATATATATATATATATATATATATAACTATAAAAATGCAACACCAAGATGGCGTTGAAATTTTGGACCAAACTTTGAAATGTTTAACGAATCAAATGTAGTAATTGTTAAAATTTCAAAGAAATTAAACAAAAGATAAAGGCATTTTTATTAATAATGTGTTGGACCATTCTATTAGTTTCACACTCCCGCACCCTTCTTGGCATGGATTCCAACAGTGGTCGATTTCTTCCTGGCAATTTGTAATTCATGCCGGAGAGCTTCTAGTGTCTGTGGAGGATTGACTAAATGCTTGAGTCTTCTACCCATCATGTCCCACAATTGTTGGATGGGCGAAAGGTCGGGAGAACTGGGTGGCCATGGCAAGATATTTACATTAGCCTCTTCGAAGCGCTCATAGAATGCCTTGCAATGTGGGACGGGCATTATCCTTTTGGAAAATCAGGTCCTCCATACCATAACCCCCACAGTGTAGTACACATGCCGCGGAACAGAATACTGGACGTTGCGACGTTCTCCACGTCTACGTCTGACCATCATGCGACCATCGTGCATTCCCATGCAGAATTGGGTTTCATCACCGAAGACCACCCTTATGCCATTCTGCGTCGAATCCAGTCGCAAGGTATACCACTCCAAACGTTGCTGTCGATGACGAGCCTTCTGCAGAACCACAAGATGTGGTCGATAGGATTGCAAGCCAAAAGCTCCAATTCGACGGTAAACTGTACGTAGGATTACAGCTGTTACAGGACGTCCTTCGTTTCCAAACCATTGATCGGCTATAGATCTTGTACTTGAGAATCGGTCTCTTAACGCCATTAATCGGAGATGGCGGTCCTGGACCACATTTGTCTGTCTTGGCCGTCCACTTCCTTTTCTACGACGTTCTTGACGTTCTCTAGACCATGCTTGATAACAGCGTACTACAGAGGATTGATTACGGTTAAGACGATTAGCAATTTCTCTGAATGAAAAACCACCTTCACGTAAGCCAATAATGCGACCTCTGTCGAATTCACTCAGTTATTGATAATTTTCACGTTGCCGCACTCTAGGCATAATCGCAGCCTCAAAATGCAAAGAAGAATACAAAAGCAAAATAATTGCAACCAAAAACAATACCGAAATCGACTTAATCTCTCAAGAAATACACCCGATAATTTCGAATGTTACAAGTAAAACGTCAAATTTTCAATGGCTATTGGATTATTTTGAATGAAATTTTAATCAATTACTACATTTGACTAGTTAAACACTTCTGGCAAGTTTTGTCCAAAAATTCCAACGCCATCTTGGTGTTGCACTTTTTATGTCACAGAGTATACAAGCCCAGAATCATATCATTTGGCCCAGTAATTGTTTTTACTTTATTTTAGAAGATTGGTAAACACAAAAGAAAAATCTATTGAATGCAACTATTATTATTGTAATTTGAAACATTCATGTAAACATTTTTACTAAAACAAATATTAGAAAACTAGAGATATGCACAAAACATTAAATTTAATAATATAATAGGAATCATTTCCTTAGGTCCACGCAATAAACATAACCATTTGATAATCAAATTAGCCTTGGTTAAAAACCAAACATTTGCCAGTTGTTGATTGTTGTTAATGACAGATCAGAAATTAGTTCCCAATATTTTACTTGACAAAATGTGGGGGAAAACCATTGTCTACCGATTTACATCGAGTTATTGTTAATTTATACAATTCGGGTAATTCTTATGGTAACATTGCTAAGCAATTATCACGCTATACTGTGCGAAATATCGTTAAATTATAGAAAACAACAGGACCAGTTAAAGAAAAGCCCAGTTTGGGTAGAACTTGTAGGTAGCGGACCGCAAAAATTTTATAATTGCAACAAACATTTTTTAAATCGAAATTGTTACCGCGATAGGAAAGTTAATTAATGGGGTTTAACATATTTTATTAAATATTAAGTCGTTATTTGAGCATAGTTTTCAGAATATGCTATTTTTTAACTAATATTTGGCCGAGGGTTGAAAAACATGTGTTTGAGGTTCGACTAGCAGGTGTACGCTTAACACCTGCTTTACTGAAGAGGCGTAACGAATCATTGGCAATTCTTACGCGCACATTCCTGATGTAAAAATGTCACTGGTTAGTAATTAATTACGTCGGTACACACTGCAATCAAAGAAGTCTTTGTATGGTACGTGCAAACTTGAGACCTAAATGTAGCGCTTGTTACGGACGAATGCATATTTTAAAATTAAGATGTCGTTCAATAATTAATATGAAACTGTTCCAACATAATAATTTTTTGTTTTTTATTACTTTTGAAAAATGGGGGTTGATTCTGGGAGTAAACGTAGTTAGTTTTGAAATCGAGGGAAAAGTAGTTACAGTTAGAGTGTCGACGGAGCCAGATCGATAGAGTTAATTAAATAACATCATTGTAAAAAAAATAATTCTTGCGTGTACATTTTCTTTTGAATTTGTCTTTTCTTTCGGGTGTTAGTTGTAATATGTTTTTCAAATATTAATCTATAAACAATAGTCCCCCTTTTGAAGTTAAACCGCGTATGTTAACGATTTGTGTCTGTTATCAATTAAAGTGTAAGTAGGTATTTTTATATAAATTAAGGCTGGCACCAAATAATTTTTCAAGCGTATATTAAAAATCGAGCATTGTCTTACAAAGGTATCTCATTCGCACGTGGGCTCATTAAGATGAAATCTATTCAAATAAAAGACTGTACAGGGCTCCCTCACTCTTGTATTTGTGTGCATTTTTGTTTGTTGTTTATATTTATATTTGTGTAGAGGTGAGGCTTGGGCGAACGGGTACAGGACACCGTTCTGGTTATTAATTGTAATGTGCAATTGCCAAGTGGGTACACACTTCCGGGTCCAGATAACCATTAAACACCTCGAATTTTATTTTTATTGTTGTATAGATGAATGTTTAACCTGAGAAAGGGGCGCTGTATTTTTCTAACGTACTCAAACATATACATCGGTCACGATGTTATGATCTAATTATAACTTACCCTTGTAAGGCTTAGTTTAATGGGTTTTTTGTCAGTTTGTTAAGTAGAATTGTTTGCCTGCGAATTAATTTCTCTTTATGTGAAATAAACTGTAATTTTCCGTATGTATTTTGTGCTTTAGTATTCACTAAACAACTGTGTACGTGTAAATTCCTTGTCTATTTTCTTTTATCTTTGCCTTTACCTTATTATCACCTGTGCAATTTTACCGTTGTTGTATTTCATATGTTTTTATTTACTTAAAGACCGCCATAACTGGTTTTAAAGGGCCACATGTTTGGTATTACGATTTTTGTTCTGAATATTTATAACACGATTGGGTGTGTGACTGCATGGGTTTTTTTATTGTGTTTATGTGTAACTAAACTGCTTTTTATTTAGTTTTCTCTTAATGTTATAATTTTGTACACACTTTAACCTGATTTAATGGTGTTTTGTTATATATTTAATCCTTTCATTGTTTTTTCTGTGTTATTCCATTCATTAATGTACTTGTGCAATTACTTATTTATAAATAAAGTGAGTTTTATTAATGGTTCTTTCCCCCAATAGTACATTAACGGCTTGAACCATCATTGCGCAAAGCTCGTTAATTTTAATTTGAGTAGTTTCATTGTTTACCTGCCCACATGATGCAACACTTACCTCATCCAGCCTATCTCAGTCAAATAGCACAACGTACCTACCACTAGACGGCCATTTCGTTTGATCAGGTTTGAGGTTTGCGAGTAATTAAATATCAGAGTTGTAAATAAATTCTAGTGTTTTAATTATTGTCAGGAAAGTCCATGTAAGGAAAGCAATTAATTTGAGTAATAACATTATTGTCAGTAAAGTCAAGATAAATCACGTAGCGATTGTTTTGTTCTTGAATTTGTATTCTTGCAAATAAGTTCAAATTACACTTTCCAAGATAGGGTACCTGGGGGACGTAACAATAGGTTACCAGAAAATGTGTAGTGTTATGTAGTACCCATAGTGGGTAAATCCCGTTTGCTCGTTTTTGCAAACGGAGACGGAGTTAGATTTATATCAAATAGAGGTGTGTATATGAGGTTCAAGTATTTTTTAATGTAATTCGTTTAGTTAGATCGATTTTGTTGGTTTTTATACTGATATACACGGTGGATTTGAAATAGACTTTAACATGATGGCGCATATAACCAAAATTGAAGATATAGAATCCGAGAATTAATACGAGAGTTTGTGATGATTGGGTTATACATTTATAACGTATTAGGCACTTACTTATCTTAAATTGTTAGAACCACTTTCAGTTTTTGTGAAAATTGTAAGTCAAGATCGGGGTAAACCTAGACCAAATTTTGTCGGAGTAAGTGTAACGGATAGTACTATGATATTTTGCAACTAAACGTAAGGGAATTAATATGTATAAATGATAGGGTTCTGAGTACAATGTATTTCCGATTTAATTTATGGAATTACTTTAGTTAGTCTGTGTAAGAATGAAGTGTAGGGTTGCTAACCAAACTTGTTCTATTTATGCGGAAGGGTGAATACTTTTGAATGGATTATTTTTTTAGTGACATGGTAACGTAAGGATACATAACAATATTCTCGGTTTTCTAAATTAAGTTCTGTTTTGTGTAACGAATACACTCTTTAAAAGTGTGGTTAAGTTATCAAATAGAATACAGTTTTAGCAGAATTATGTAAAAAAACTACTAAATATAATGGTAAGTACTTAGATTATTTCATACTACTCACTTTTATTATTATTTTATTATAATTTTTAGAGAGTATAAATAAAAAAATAGTTGATTTACATGAACACAAGCTCGAAACCAGTACAGTTTCTTCACCAGTGTTAGTATGCCCTGCAAATTGCATTATGAATTTTGACCATGATGTTCCAGGATACACCAAAGGTATGTTTCAAATAAAAATGTAGGAAGTAGGATTTCATAAGTACACGGTAATCCACCATAAACTCGCCCCTAACTTTGTTATTTATGAACAGATTTGAAAATTAGATAAATAGTTTTCATAAGCAATATTTAAATGAATTATTGTGAAATCAATTTAATAATGGTTTGACATTGTTGCAAAAGCAAATGTTTTTCAATAAATATATAACCATAGTCTACTTGAGATTTATATAGTGTTCATTTCGAAAATTCCCACTTCGAATTTCCCGAATTTTTTTAAAAAATCGCAGAAATCTGCAAAAAGGATTATCAAGGGGGATAACTTTTTAATTGCTTCGCCCCCTCTTACTCTCTTTTCAATCTCCTTCAAAAACTTAAATGGTAAGAGGTATTAAGTTCACTTGAAAGGTCCTCTTGATTCCTTCATTTTGGCGCTTAATTTTTTAAATCGGTCCATTCGTTTGCGAGAAAAGTAAGGATAACGCTTTTTTTGCTCTATGGAAGTCCCAAATTCTTAATGTATTATTATCTTTATTAAGAAGAAAACTGTCATAGAAACGATAATAGTTGCTTTAACAATAGATTCCATAGTAATTTCAAGACATTAATTTAGACCTGAAAGGCCAAATAACGACATTCACATTTATTTTATTATTTATGAATGGATATTAATACAACGTATCTGATAAATCTAAAATGATGTTTGCCTTACGTGAAGTGTTATTGTTTGTTGAACAAATATTTTTTTTTTACTGTAGAATCTATTTATTGTTAGTAAGAAAATGAAGGGATTCAATTTGCTTTGAGTTGCTATAGTGACAATAGAGCCAAGAAAGCATCACAGTGACAAGTTATTTAACTAGATTAACTAAAATGGTTTCCACTCTAGGCGAACGGGTTGGAATTGTTTTAATTTACGGTGCCGAAAACCAATGTGCTCGATGAACTGGCGCTACGTTTAACGCATATGTCCTGCACTTATTACTAAACTTACTCAAGACTGGATCTGTTGCAAATATAAAACGTGATCAGCCAAGAGTTTTAGATAACGCCGTTCAAGTAACTTCCATGGAGCAAAAAAAGTTTTTATTAATTTTCTCACAAACGAATGGGCCGATTAAAAAAAATAAACGCCAAAGTAAAGAAATCAAAAGGATCTGTCAAATGAGCTATAACTCGATACCGCTTGTCAATTAAGATTTTGAAGGGGGTACTCCTAGGGGCAGGAGGTGAAGCAATTTCGACAATCATTTTTACGTATTTCAGCGATTTTTTAAAAAATCTTATTTCGGGAAATCCGGGGTGGGAAATTTTGAAATTAACACTCTGTATATTGTTCAGAAGAGGTATTTAACCTATGCTGAATTTGACTTATGCAACCTATTTTATATTTATTTAGTTAACTTTTAGATGATGCACCCTGCGATCCGGATGAAACTTTGAATAAAGACAATATGGAATCTACAGAAGCTTTTTTGTCTGACAGTGAATAGGCTAACTGTACAAAAAATAATAATAATTTTGGAATGTATAACATTATTGTTTTACTTTCAGAAAGATTCCGAGTAAAATTGACTTTTCTATTTATAGGACTAGACAAATACAGAGGATTACATTATTGAAAGCGAAGCAGATGACAGCGATAAAGACCCTGATTATAATGAATCTTATTCCGGATTCTCTTCAAGTTTAGATAATATTAAAATTAAAAAAATATATAGATACAAGATAAGGAAACAAGAAATTCACAGAGGAAATAAAAGAGAAAGGTGATACAAGAGAAGGCAGAAAAAAAAGTTGACAGAAATGCGGTTAAAGAGTATTCTACTTTGAAAGGAAAAGTGATGCGGGGCCGACAGCTTCAACATATAGAAAGTTGTAGAAAAGGTGTGTAACCAAAATAACTGAAGTAATAAGCGATGAGCTTTTCAATAAGTACTGGAAAATTGGTAACTATGATAAGCGCACAGCATATACTGCATCTCTTATTTTAAGGGAAGGCAATAAATACGAAGAAGATTCGAACATGTAACTGCAAGTTTCATTTAAAAGTAAATGGGAAGTCTGCAAGAGATATTTCAAAAAACATTTGACCTTTCGAATAATTATATTAAAAATGTTATTAAAAAATAAAATATCTCGGGCATGACCGAATATGATAGAAGAGCCGGGAAAGAAAACTGACGCAGGAAAACTCGATTCAGTTAAAAAACATATTCAGTCCATACCATCGTACAAAAGTCACTACTACAGCACTTCTGCTGCTTGGACTTATAATCTCAAAATGCATGAATGTACACAGAAAGAAAATGTTACATATAGCGCAGGTTATCTCTGATAGGGGTGGTAACCAAATTGCTTCTTATATTTGCAAGGAGCTTCCATCATTACATCAGTATTAGACATGTGATACTTTATTCGGACACTTGTGGGGGTCAGAATAAAAACTCACATGTTGTTGTTATGTTTATGGTTGTGATGTACACCATTAATTTTGATTCCTGGTTATACCAGACACTGCCACTCTGTAATGAAGAAAAAAAAGGAAAAAATATAAACACCCTATTGACCTTGTGACTGGTGACATTGTGTGGTAAAAAGACACCTTTAAAGTCACTAAAATGAATAAAAAAAAAAGATTTTTTGGAGTTTTCCGGTATATTAAAAATTTTATTTCAAGTAAGAAAGGATACACGAAAATGGTGAGTTTGTCTGGAAGTATGTTAAATGGATATGATACAACAAAACCTTTGGGAAACTCTTTTATAAAAATAGTCATAGGAAGACGAACCATTTCAAACTGTAAGCTTTTTAATAATGTGTCAAAACTGCTCCTACAGGTATACTTCAATGCAAATACCCAAATACCATCTCTGAAGAAAAGAAAAATAATTTAATTGTGTTGTTATCATATGTAGACGAAGTCTTTCATGACTTTTATAAGAATGTGCCAAAAGACAAAAACACTGCAGACTTTCTGCTCGATATAGATGAAGAATTCTTTGAAGAGTAGTGAGTTACTTGTTTTGTCCCATATTTGTTTTTTCTTAAGTTTGTACTACTTATATAATTTTTTTTATACAAACTAATATTTTGAAATAAAGTTAATTTTTAATCAGATTGGTTAAATGGGGAGAAAGGTTAACTAATAACGAAATCATATTTATGACATTTACAAATTCCAAATACTTTTAACAGTTTTTTATTTTATTTTTTCCGAGCTTCTTATTGGAAATATTGAAAAATAAAAGCACTTTTTAATTGTCACTTTTTCTACTTTATTAGGGGATGTTAACTAAATTATGTACGACGTTTCGTTTCTGAGCAACCATCACCAACATTTTTTTTTCAAAACAAAAATTGACAGCATTTTTTGTGCCATTTTCCATTAAACATTCACATATATAAAGCATGCATATGTTTCTTGTAAATTTTTCGAAAAAACATTTTATTTTTATCCCCTAGTTTTTTGTCAAGTAGCCATTGAAAATAGCATTTTTATGACGAAATTAGGTATAAAAATTACCCAAAACAATAAATTAAGTAAAATTTACAATAATGTTCAAACAGGTGTCCGTCACTTTCTAAACATAAATAAGCCCTTCTTATTTTGAATCCAAAACACATGAGAGCGTATCTGGAGTAATTGTATTAAAGGGAGCAATAAACGAGTCTTAGTAAATGCATTTTCAAATGTTTGAGAAAACACTTGCTTTTTTATATTACCCCAAAGAAAAAGGTTTAGTGGTGTTAAGTCGGGGGATCTTGTTAGGCCACGATACGGTTGAACGAGTGCCAATCCACCTGCATTATGAGTTGGCGCACCATCATGTTGGCACCACCAATTCTGAATAACTGCCAACGGTAAATTATCTTAACTTAATTAACTCCTCAACAAGATCATTTTCTAGCAAACTTAAATAACGTTGCGATATAAGTAATTAATTCATAAATGGTCTATTAGCCTTATACCAAAAATTCCTACCCACACGTTAAAACCGGAACGATGTTATCTAGAAGATCTGTTTAAATGTAATTTTTTTCTGTTCAATAATGCGTATTGTGCTTATTGCAAATTCTGTTATTGGTTACCATACTCTCATCTGAGCAGATTATATTTCATGGAAAATCCACATGGTCTTGACACATTCTTGTATGCCACTCACAAAAGTTTCTACGTCTTACATCGTCAACTGGCCGAAATCGATGGCAAACTCTGAATTTATAAAAATTCCATTTTGTTTTTCCAAAATAAAATGGGCAGCCGATTTTAGTACACTAATATTGCGTCCAATGTCTCTCACGGAAGTTTCAGGGCTTTGTATAACAGGTTCCTTGAAAGAACCACACTCTTTTAAATTGGTTACTAGTCTTCTAAAAATAGATTTTGCAGGTTGTGTTTTTTCTCTCTGCGTATCTATTAGAATACATGTCTTTAGCAGTAATACAAATTTGCCATCACAAAATGTAGTATTGAAACATATTAAATTTTTCATGGAATTATGAGTTGGCGCAACATCTTGTTAGAGTCACCAATTCTAAATAACTGCCAGCGGTAAATTATCTAACTAATCAAGATTATTATCTAGGAAACTTAAATAACGTTGCGATATAAGTGATTCATAAATGGTCTTTTCACCTCCTACCAAAAATTCCTACCCATACGTTAAAATCGAAACGATGTTGGCATCTAGAAGATCTGTTTAAATGTAATTCTCTTTCTGTCCAATAATAATGCGTATCGCGCCTATTGAAAATTCCGTTATTGGTTACCATACTCTCATCTGAGCAGATTATTTTTGATGGAAAATTCACATGGCCTTGACACATTCTTGTATGCCAGTCACAAAAGTTTCTACGTCTTGCATTGTCAGCTGGCCTAAGTCCTTGGCAAACTCTGGATTTGTAAGAGTTCCATTTTTATTTCTCCAAAATAAAATGGGCAGCCGATTTTAGTACACTAATATTGCGTCCAATGTCTCTGACGGAAGTTTCAGGATTTTGTATAACAGGTTCCTTGAAAGAATCGCACTCTTTTAAATTGGTTAATAGTCTTTTAAAAATAGATTTTCCAGGTTGTGTTTTTTCTCTCTGGGTATCTAATAGAATACATGTGTTTAGCAGTAATACAAATTTGCCATCACAAAATGTAGCATTGAAACATATTAAATTGTTCTTGGAATTATGGGTTGGCGCACCATCTTGTTGGAGCCACCAATTCTGAATAACTGCCAGCGGTAAATTATCTAACTCGTCAACAAGATTATTATCTAGGAAACTTAAATAACGTTGCGATATAAGGGATTCATAAATGGTCTTTTAACCTCCTACCAAAAATTCCTACCCATACGTTAAAACGGAAACGATGTTGCTATCTAGAAGATCTGTTTAAATGTAATTTTTTTCTGTCCAATAATGCGTATCGCGCCTATTGATAATTCCGTTATTGGTTACAATACTCTCATCTGAGCAGATTATTTTTGATGGAAAATTCACATGGTCTTGACACATTCTTGTATACCACTCACAAAAGTTTCTACGTCTTACATCGTCAACTGGCCTACGTCCCTGGCAAACTCTGAATTTGTAAGAATTCCATTTTTGTTTTTCCAAAATAAAATGGGCAGCCGATTTTAGTACACTAATATTGCGTCCAATGTCTCTCACGGAAGTTTCAGAGTTTTGTATAACAGGTTCCTTGAAAGAACCGCATTCTTTTAAATTGGTTACTAGTCTTCCAAAAATAGATTTTCCAGGTTGTTTTTTTTTTCTCTCGGGGTATCTATTAGAATACATGTGTTTAGCAGTAATACAAATTTGCCATCACAAAATGTAGCATTGAAACAATTTAAATTTTTTTAGGAATTATGGGTTGGCGCACCATCTTGTTGGAGCCACCAATTCTGAATAACTGCCAGCGGTAAATTATCTAACTCGTCAACAAGATTATTTTCTAGCAACCTTAAATAACGTTGCGATATAAGTAATTCATAAATGGTCTATTAGCCTCCTACCAAAAATGCCTACCCATACGTTAAAACCGAAACGATAGTTGGCATCTAGAAGATGTGTTTAAATGTAATTTTTTTTCTGTCCAACAATAATGCATATTGCGCCTATTGAAAATTCCGTTATTGGTTACCATACTCTCATCTGAGCAGATTATTCTTGATGGAGAATTCACATGGTCTCGACACATTCTTGTATACCACTCACAAAAGTTTCTACGTCTTGCATCGTCAACTGGCCTAAGTCCCTGGCAAACTCTGAATTTTTGTTTTTCCAAAGTAAAATGGGCAGCCGATTATAGTACACTAACAGAGTTTTCTATAACAGCTTGCAAAACACTATTTTCAATTTCAATATTGGAATATTTTACGACTTATTGTAGGTTCCTTGAAAGAACCGCACTCTTTTAAATTGGTTACTAGTCTTCTAAAAATAGATTTTCCAGTAAAACAAATTTGCCGTCACAAAATGTAGCACTCTTCTTCGAATAGCTGCATATGTCCATAGTTAAAAAATAAAATACCAAACAGGAAACATGTTAAATACTGAACAAAAACTTGGTAAAAATGTACACTCTTAACAATCGGAATTAATTAATGTCATTATTATGTCAGAGCTGTATTGTGGACATTGTTTTCAGAGGTTACTTGATCATGCGGCAATTGTTTTGGATTCAACTGTAAAATGGGGGTTATGGGGTTATTAATGTTTGGAAAATTATGGTAAGCTGTTTCAATATTTATTATAAATTTTATGTAATTTTGTTATCGAAGATTATTTATAACTATTATAAAAAATACTGTTTTCAATGGCTACTTGATGAATAAAATATGGATACTAAATAAAATGGCTTTTTTTTGTAAAACTTGCAGATAACATAGCATGTGCTAAATGGATGAAATGTAATAAAAAACGCTATCACATTTTTTTTCACCTATTTAAATAAACAAAGTTGATGGTTATTCAGAAAAATAAACCCAGAAAAAAAGATATTAAACATTATCAAAATTTAATTTTTTTCAAATAACTTCAAAACTGTTAAAAATATTTGGAAATTGTAAACGCCATAAATATGAACTGGTTATTACATTGTTCGATTTAACCGATCTTTGTCTCTTACCGTTACAGATATCCCATACTGTTCATTCTTATTTATCTTGGACACGCTGTGTAACAAAATTTAATAAAGGGAATAACGGTATTTGTGAGACCGTGATATCCTTCAATCAGCATCATAGCTATTTTAAACTTTATCTCATAATATTTAAGGACAACGGAACGTGCGTACGTGGGGGTAATAATTATTAACAAAAAACAAAACAATGTAACAAAATTATTAATAACTGATTTATAGCAATTTATTACTGCTATAAATAAAAGAGAATTTATTATGGAAACTAACCAATATTTAATACGAAGGCGGTTAATATAACACAAAAACATTAAGAGGTGGATTGATATTTTCCTGAAATTAATTCTACCTACACACTATTAAAGCTAAATAAAAAATAAATTATCTATGATTATTGGTTTGAAACTAAGATAAAGGCAAATAAATATAATGTAAACTATGATAAGTTGATAACATTGCAATATGAGTCCACATCAAATCAGATATTGTCGTAGCATCCATATAACTAATAAGATGTAGTACAAAGATCAAAACAATAAACAAAAATAAGTGACCAGCCAGCCAACATGTTGAACCCAAATAAAAAAAAAAGGAGTGATGCTCATCGCGTGATATTGCTATCTTCTTTTAAGAAATTTACCTTCTTACATGTGATCAATTAGCGCGACTAACAACCATGGCATTTAATCTATAATAGTTCAAAAAACGTTTATCATAATAATGTATGCCAAACTTTATTATGATCCATATCTTCTTTCAACAAATTTAAATTCCTCTTATCTTTACATTATCATCGCAAATCCTTTATTTACATTCCCATAGAAAAAAAAAACTTAAAATAGCGTTTAAAATTCTGATTACAAAAATGAGTACATCAATTAAATTACAACTAACAGCAGTTGGCTAATAAAAGGCACAATGTCCCGGACTCACTAATTAGATAGCATGCATTGTTATGAGTTGCTTATTTATTCTTTCAATTATGATGACGCTATTTTTAGGAAAGCACAGGCGATGTCTCGAGTAAACAACCACTTTCAATAATTACAAAAACTTACATCTCTAATTACTAGTGTACATTACCCGCCTTTCCTTTCACCCTCACGAGTCGTACCTGAAAAAAAAAGAAAATCTAAGTACAATTCAGTAAACACTCCAAAATACACTCATAGACAAGTTAATCAAGCATAAGACACACGTACCAATATAAAAATGCTACTTCACATTATCAATGTTATAATGATCAATTAATAAAAGGTTTTTAAAGTATTTTAAGTACTGAAAGGATACTTATGTCATTTTTAATTTTAATTAATCAACGCAATTAGTTTCTATTTATACGAAAAGATCAGTTAATTACATTAGATCGTTGTATCTTGTAGCAAACGAAATCACATATTTGTAATGTTTAATCGACGCATTCTTAATAAGAGTGTTTTACCGAGAATTTTATGTACACAAGTGATAATTATCACCAATCTATTAAACAATAAAGCATGCGATTAAAAACAAAAATTAATTCCAATACTGTTCTTCTTCTTTTTTTAAAATAAAAATCTAGAACTCGTGTTCTATTTTAATCAGTAGTGACAAATGACCAAGTTATTTAACAATTAACTCTTTACGAGTATCAAAAATAGGTGACCGAGAACAGTACATTAGCAGAAATTAGTAATAACAGTCAATTTAACAAACAACTTCAGGTTGTTTTTTTTTAGATTTAACACTTTTATGCAGGTGGAGCAGATGGATCTTCCCTTAATTAATCTAAGGATACACTAACATAAAAATTTTAGTATACCTATACGTTTTTTAAAACATCTAATAGAATGGAAGTATTGGCATTTAATCAATACCAGAGATATAATGCGATAATAATATTTTTAGACGAATAACAAAATACAATTATTTGTAACAGTTTTGATGTTACGAGTTTTTTTCCAAAAATCGATTTCTCTAACCACAACCTAAGTTATTTTTAATTAGTGATGTAATTAAACACTATACAAATAAACTACTCGATAAAAAATTCCGGATAAAGATAATTTAAGTTAATTTTGGTAGCCTATAACTTTTTTAATTTTTTTCGGATTTTGGTCAAGTTTTTACCAGAGTATTGATATTTGTCTCGGAGTGTTATACGGAATTTGAGTTATTAAGAAAAAAAAATATGGCTTGATCATTACACAGGAAGAAACAGAAGTTACTTTTTTACCCTTAAATACTTAACGCCCTGTGGAAAAATTTAGCGGTAAAATTTGAAATACTGCAACACTGTTTTTAAAAATTTGCAGCTTCCCTTAAGCAACAGATGTTGACGTGAATGAAAAAACACTTTAAGAAAAGGTCACATTTCAAACTGACACATAATGAAACTAAGTTTTTCCGCTCCATTTTTCACGGGGCGTCAAGTATTTAAGGGTAAAAGTAACTTCTGTTTCTTCCTGTATGATGATCGAAGCCATCATTTTTTTTAATAACACAAATTCAGGATAACAATCCGAGACAAATGTCAATACTCTGCTAAAAATTTGACCAAAATCCGAATACAATTAAAAAAGATGAGCCTCAGCAGTGAAATATCATTTTTTAAACTCATGTGATTTATTCCATTAGTGGTAAAACGGTATTACACATTAGAACGGTCCGGTGAAACAGTCGTAGTAGCTTTAGATATTTTACAGGCTTTTGACCAAGTTTCGCAAAAGTGTCAAGCTCACCTTGATCGGCTTATCCGATACGCTCATCAATTGGATCTCCAGCTTTCTTGACAAAAGACGTATACATGTTGTCGTCGATGGCTACTTTTCGAAAGAAACTACTATTAACGCGGGCGTACCTCAAGGATCAGTGATAGCTCCCACAGTTTTTCTTCTATACATAAATGACCTCATCCGATCCATTGCTTTGTAGACAACAGCACTCTACATTGTAGTTCTTTCCAGTTTTCCCACAACAATAAATCTAGTCAGGACGATAAAGTGAAAATGGCAGCCTCAATCAGTAGAGACTTAGAACGGTATCCTTGAATGGGGAAGGAATAATCTACTCCCGTTCAACGTCGACAAAACCCAGTGTTGCATTGTGCCCGCCAAGAAAGACCAATCATTTCCTGCTGTAAATATGAATCGCTTAGATCTCTATTTCTATGTTATGGATGTCCGTATCATCGAACCTTTCATGGGTTGGCCACCTTTTGTCAGCCAGCAAAACAGCTGACCGTAAACTGGGCTTTCGATACAGATCTAAACAGTACTTCACATCGCAACAACTCATTTTCGTTCGGTTTTCCACACGGCCACCAAATTGTGGGATGCACTACCCAGTTCCTGTTTAGCTCCAAACTTTGATTTAAGCAAATTTAAGGTAGCCATTCATAAACATTTCTCGACAGCCTAACAATAATTAGGCAAATCAAATTCAATTTTTTTAATATAAATCAATATTTCGATCAATATTTAGGATTCAGAGTTTAATTTAGTTAAACTGGCGGAAACAAATTATTTACAGTATTTATATTAACAGATAGATTAAGCAACCTTGTGCTATTATTAAATTGAATGATTTAGAAGTAAATTCAATACTAACTTCAATTACAGTTACGTTTTACTGATGCATTGAGTCTTTAATAACATTACTAAATATTAATAGAGCTCGATTCACAATTCAAATTAATATACCTTACCAGACCTGGCCATGGTTAGTTTCGATTAGAAATTAGCATATTGCGATACGAATACTCGATATCGGAGATAAGTTTTGAGCTTACTGAATATAAAATTCACGATTCAATTACTGTTATTTGTTGAAGTGTAACAATTTATGATGGAATTAAATTATAATTACATGACGTTCATATATTAAATAGCTAGCCTGGACAAATAATAATAATTTAATTTTATCTTATTAACTCATTAAATAATTACATACAAATAACATTACAATTTGGCACTCTAAGTGGTGGCGAAAAAAATAAGTAATACTCTAAGTCTTAGTTCCTAAGACGAATAATTACAATTTGTCTCGGCATAGATTGGCCGTAACATCACAATTTGTCGCCCAACCCGTGTGGCTTGAATCGCTAAAGCTTTATTATTCATTTTTCATCACCCAAAGTGGTGGCGAAAAATTACGAAACACTTTAAAAATTGTTTGATGGTATTCAAATTTAGCAAGTGTTTTAACGCCAAAATATCTAGATCCCAATGATTTTTGGTGGCGGTGGAAATGCGAGGTAATGAGCAAGAGGAGTAGATTTCATTTCTTTTTTGCCGTAATAGCTTATAACCTTAAATAACGATTGCAGTTAAATTTTATACAGGGGTTTAAGATCTAAATATCTAGCCACCACATTACGGAGTAATAAAAATAACTTTCACAAATAATCGATATGTAACCTTCGGTAAACTAACATATAACGCAATGCATAAAATGGTCTAATAATATTTGACCGGACGTCTCCACATTATGCGAAGGGTTACAGAAATATTACTTATAGAGTATTGTTAAATAAACAAATACGAATAATTAAAAAATAAAATAAAATAAACCGCTGCAAATTGTATCAATACTTCTACATTAAAAAATCGTTTTTTGTAAATAACTCGAAAACGATTCACTTTACAAAAAAATTACAAGAATGCTTTTCGATCAGCAAGATTTCTAATAACAAAATCGAGTTTTTGGGAAATATTTCGAAAATGACAAAATTGTCGAAAAAATTTTAAACGCTTTTTATGTGAATTTTTTTGCTATCTAATGGTATTTTCACTTTGAATATGTTAAGTAGTTCCGGAGATATTTAGGAAAAACCTCTAAAGTGACGGTTTTTTGCTAATATCTTGTGAACAGTTTGTTGTACAGAAAAATTATAGGGACAAAAAATACTCAAAATTATATTACTAATCGCATTTTAAAAGGTAAAAATCTAAAAAAATAAAAATTTGCAAAAGGGGTACTTGCCCCCGAATTTTACCCCTTTCCCCACACCCCACTGAACCCAAAAACAATCAGTCGCTTCGGGTAGTTGACATCTATATGTGTGCCAAATTTCAAGTTATGTTAAGTCTTTCGAAAGTTATGGAGTACACACAGACAAGATTTTTTTGCTCAAATGTTGTTTTTGGATGTTTTCGAACATTTTAAAGCGCTTGAGCAAATAAAAATTTTGAAAATTTTTCAACGATGCAGTGAGCAAATAAAATTTTTGAAAATTTTTTAACGATGCAGTCCTTCCCACCCTTTGGATGTTGAAGTAATAAGCTAATAACCTAGTTCAACATTAAATAAGCGCAATGAAATCATTAACAGGATCGGTTTAACTCAGCTAGTAAAGTTTAACAAATACAGACATACTCAAAGGCAAAGGGTAAGAAAATAAATAGATAATCAGATCGTAGGTTCAAATCTGACAAGCTTATTTTTAAACGCAATCAACGTTTTTGTATTTAAGAAAATTCGATAATAGTAGAATACAAGCCCTAATTAAGACCCTTTTGGCACTATTTAGAATCTTTAGTCCGTCCAGTTCCTGGGCTTTTTATGCGACGTCATTTTCAACCCCTTCAATACATATTAAAGGTCCTTTTGTCATATTTAATCCTTAATTAGAGCAGTTTGTCAGTTCAGCTTCTGGGGGTAATAAACAGCCTTTGGTCGCCTCCATTCCTAAGCCACATCCTTATTGCGTCTGATTAGCGTCCCTCAATACTTCTAAGTCCCGCTCAGGGTTACACCTGATTGGTCGTGCCCTATGCCATATGGTTGTACTGCAACTTGGTGTCATTACAGGTGCCCCAAGTGTTTGTATTGTGACATAGATTAGTTGTGAATTTTTAAAAGCTAATGTAAGTTTCCTGTAATAGGGTCTGATCCTGGTTCCATCTAAAAGTAATGGAAGGCGAGAAAACTTAAAATTTAAAATAGCATTCCGAAACTAGGGCCGCAATTTTGTATGATTTTCCCCGAGGCCATAAAATAAGTATGAGTTAAGATCGAACACATCATATTACACTTGTAATTTGTAGTACACAAACACCTTATTGCAAATAAACAAGGGCCTTGTTTTTGCGGATCTTTTCTACTGATGAATTACATTGTACCTCTAATTAACGTGATTTGCGATAATTAACGGAAATTCAAAAGTCACAACAGCGCCATTTTAAATTTCAAACCTTCCAACCATTGCAGGGATCTTCTACTACTTTTAGAAATATTCCGCTAGGATGAAACTCTGCTGTTATAGGCTTTGCAGCGTTGGTACTATTATATTTTATTTGATTAGTTACATAACTCTTTTGATTTGCTTGGTTTTGCGTTTATTCAGATCCATTTTCAACCTTCTTTGACCACTGTAAAAATCCAGATCCCATTTTAACAGCAATTTGTCTATTTGTGTAGCAGCTGTTTTAGATTTTAGACGTGTCTTTTCGCTTCTTTAATCAAGCAATTTAAAATACAAGGATTTTGTACCCGCCTCATGTAAATTGTTTTTTAAACTCGAGGAAAACCCCTGAACTGTTAATGTTTGCAGGCTTACATGGTTTGTGTTTGAGCGTTTACTTGATCGCTAGTGTTGGAGTAATGCCCTGCAGCTATATACAACAAATGTCTTATGGTTATAAACAGAAATTACTATTTTAAATTGAAAATAAAGAGTACGGTAACCACCAATTAATCGAAGCAAGTGGTGTCCCAGGACGAAGCTTCAACTCTTGCAAAAGGAAGGCCCACGTTGTAATATAACTTCATGGCATGGGGAACGACTGCAAGCAGTGACTTTTAGGGCGACAAATTAGGTGCAAGTTGAGGCGTGGGGGTCAACCGACTAGGCACAACCTGGGCGAGGGTTAAGAAGTGCAGGACCAACCAGAAATAAGCTGTGTGTGGCTTAGAAGTGAGGGACGACCAAAGACGACTGGGGATTCCTACCTCCAGGGAATGGACTGCCAAAGAGGCTCTACTTAGGGACCAAAGAGTTATAAATGCGTCAGAAAATAAGTTGGTTGCCTACCATCAGGGCTCGCACTGACAATCAGTCTCTAAATAGTGCCAAAAGGGTCCTATGTAAGGGCCATAAATACGTTATCAAGGGCCAGAAAAGAATTCGGAAAGCCCAAAAGGACTCTAAATAGTGCCAAAAGGGCCCAAATTGGAAGTAAAACATCACAAAAAAACGTCATCAGAGGGTTGAAAATGTTATATATTGTTATAATTATATTTATCGCTGTAAGATATTGCATACTGAATATGCACTAAATATGCAAAATGTTTTACTAGAAAATTATTGCTAACCTCATTCCAACCCTAGTGAGTTAATTTATTCTTTTAAATAAATATTAGATTTTATTTTGAAGATATGGTAAACAGCATCTGATCGAAAATTCCTAAACAATAGATGCTATTGAAATTAATTGTAAGTATATTTAAATTGGCAAGGAGTTAAACCAAGTCTACGAACGTTGCTCCTTGTTGTAATGACTAAATTAAAACAATTTTAGATTGAAGTTCGAAGGAACCGTAAAAACCTCAATTTTTCAAGTTGTGTGCGTGGTAATAGACAAAAAATCATAGCAGGTCCAGTCAGCAAAATGAATATGTATGTGCTATTTTTTCCATAATATGGAAATAACTCGTTTTTACATAATCACTTTTAAGTTAAAATTAGCAATACAACCGGAAGCACTTCCTTTTATTATTTACAGGCGTTAGATATCTAGAGAAAAATACACAAAAGGTGAGTCAACATATAACTTTTCTAATATATAAATAGCTTTCTTATCTTTTTTCAAAACTAAAGCATTAATGCCAAGAGGAAGCGTAAAACCTCAAAATTCAAACTTAACGTAAAAATATATTCACATAATTGTATGTCATACATCAACCATGAATTTGTGTTTTATGTATAATTTTCATTGCGATTTCAAATTGTCCATACTGGAAGAACCAAAAATTGAATATATATGTGAAAGCCCAATCGATTCCATTTCTTTATCTCAGTGACTGTCGCTCTTTATTATTTCTACTTGAAGAAATCTTCCAATTTAAAAGAATTTTTTATTGTTTTGTAAACACACATTAAATTTGTGCGTACTTTTCCAATGTCATTCCTTGTAAATTGAGTCACGGTTCTATCACTCATAAACGTGGGTGCGTAATTGTATCACAAAGAGAAACTAAGAGAAAACTAGGAAAAACCAATATTTACTAAAATGATTTTTTTTCTTGAAATTAATCTCTGGATAAATTTATTGTTTGTTGACTATACATACAAATATACACAGGTCAGGATTAAACGGTTTTGTAAGTGTTTGTGTACGTTAAAAAAATTAAGTTATTTTTAGACTATAAAACTGGTTTGTTTAGAAATGTGTGGGAAGGAATTAAATTGTCACAGAGTGTAGAGCGTAGTAGAATTTATTAAAATTGTAATGATACCGACACATACAAATTACATATACAGATTTACATATATGGTGTAGCGACCTTTAAACAACCAACATTAAACGTTTTTAAGATAAGCCAAGCTAATAATAACTGCAGCATTCTTGATATCGCAGTCATGCATAAGAGTTTTTACACAATTATTGAGATAAATTATTTTGTTGAAAATTTATTTCTCATGGGGTAGATGCAAACACCTTTCAATGGTCATGTACAGCTTTAGCTGCTATAAATGATATATCGTATTATTAATATGCCTCCCTCGCCCATCTTGAAATACATTTTATTCAGAATTATTCATCATGTACACATTCAGATTTTGACCTGATTTTTTTTCAGTGTTCAACTGGTTTTTATTATCTCGTCCCAATTATTCTCAAGTATCTATTAAAACACGTACTGTCACGGTTTTAGAAGCACATATTCTTTAGAAAAAGGGTTAATAGGAAACTAGGTATTGACCTTTCTTCAGGAATAATCTATATTCCAACAGGCAAATAACCTTGAAAGCAATAATGCCAAATTTTAAGATATCTAAACACAATTTTCAGGAAATAACTACATCATGTAAACAAGTTTTTATTTTGTTTTAGTCATGTGGTAATGATTCTGTTTGTAGATTTCACACAGTTTTTAAGATTAAAATATGTGTGGTATATTTAAATTTTACACGGCTTCATCAAATTTTGGCATATTAGCGACAGAAATTAATGAATCTGGTATAAACAAAACTTTCATAGCCCGCTACATCTCTGAGATACAGGGCGAAATTGAAAATATTGCATTTTGGGACTCCCCTTGTATCTCCACAAAATATGTAATACATGATGTGTATTTTAAATAATAAACCTAAAATCTATGATTTCACAAAATCTGCGTAATAACATAGAGTGTATTATAAAGCATTAGAATTAGTAGGCCGTGATTATTGGAACAATTAAATGATCATTTGCTAAGCGCTTGTGAAGGACCTGTCAGTTGTAAAATTTATATCCTCTGCGTTACAATGGCTGATAATCAAAATTATCAACATTTTGAAAAAATCGCTATACGGATGAAGTCAACGTTTTAGCATGTATAGAGGCAACACCTTCACAATCATGCAGAGTTCTACAGCAGGAGGTTAGTGTTCCCAAGACTTGGGTTCAAAGAATATTGATCAAATATAAATTTAACCCATACAAGATAAAAATTGTGCACCATTTGCATCCTGGGGATACAGAACGTCTTTTACTGTTTTGTAACTGGTATTTAGAACAAATTCGTATTGGTAATAACTTTGCTAGATTTATAATATAGTCTGACGAGGCTTAATTTTCGAGTGCAGGTATTTTCAACAGGCATAATACTAGGCATTGATCCCAAGAAAATCATCATGCGCTATTCGAAAGAGAGCAACAGGGTCGATTTGGATTTAGCATAGCTTGTTTTATTTTGGGGCAACAAATAGAATACAGAATTTATGAAGGGAGTCTTACAGGGAACAGATATCTTGAAATTTTGCAAGATATTATCCCTACGTTGCCAGACAATGTTCCTTTAGCTCATCTTAACAGGATACATTTCCAACAAGATGGCGCGCACGCACATAATGCTGTAATTGTTTGACCTTTTTTAGACAATTATTTCCCGCAAAAGTGGATCGGTACTCATGGACCAATTAGATGGCCTCCACGGTCACCTGACCTATCCATGCTAGACTTTTTCTTGCAGAATAAGGTTTATAGTACCCGTCATCGGACAATAGATGAACTACTTAATGCCACCAATGCGGCATTTCAAAACTTGCAAAGACGTTCCATAATTATTTTAAATGCTTTAAAAAGAATAACCACTGTATGTCAACATTGCGTTCGGGAAAATGGCAACCATTTTGAGCAGTTCTTTTAAGGTGAAAATCTATTAAGGGGTTACTATCGAGTTAAAATTATGTTAAGTTTTTCAGGTTTACTCTGCCTTAAAATTGATTTAGCTTTTTTAAAATTCCTAAAATATATAGGCTGTTCCGTTAAAAAAAAACTATAAGTTTTATTTATAGCCAAAAATTGACACCTTACAGCAAAAATACGACTACGCTACTGGATTCTACGTAAAAAAACTATATAAGAACCAATTTTTACATTTGCCGTACATTAAAGGATAACGGAGATACAACGGGGGTCCCAAAATGCAATAAAGTTTTGTTTATACCAGCGTTCTTCTCACAAAAAAGTAGCACGGTATTGTGAAAACCACAACACTGTATCTTCACTCGTAAGTGAGATACACCGAAATATCATCAAAAATGGGACACACTGTACATAGTTTGTTTTGTTTGGATATTGTATATCAAATGAATTTGATTGGAAGGCTATTAATTGTTATTATTAACTTCGCTTTATTTCGTATTAGTCAGGTATATTTGCAATAAGAAGAGAGTTAGATAATTTTAATAACTACTCTACACCGTATACATAGCTTAACACACAAATATTACACTTGCTTTACTTATAATACAATATTATCTACCCGAATAACTGTAGTAACTAGCATAATTAAGCGAATACGACATAAAATCACATTTTGCATGATTATAGAATATATTATGATGAATTAAAGTGTCACTGATAAAGCGAAGCGATGTTAATGGCAAGAGATATGTATTTGTGCTACTGTTTGAAAATATATTTTGGAATCAAGAAGGGTGAAAATGGAAGGCACTAAGTACAATTGATAATTACTAAAGTGAGGGAGGCGAGTTATGATTGGTTAGATTTTGGAAATGTGAATAAGAATAGATTTCAGAGAAATGAGTTATGGGAAATACCTTAAATTAGTATTAAAGTAATTTCCGGATTATACAGGTTGTATTTATTATGAAGATTTGAAGACTAACGATGGGGTTCAATACCTAAAGGTTTAAAATTCTTTGTGAGCAAAAACATTTATGACACTCAACAAACAAACTGTATGAAAAAGACGAATTTACAGTAAAAAGTTTTACATTTTACAAACCGAAAAGGATAACTGGTTCGTGAACAATATAAACCCATTAAGAGTGCTGCTTCGGGCTACAGAAAAACATAAAAGTATTAAAATATTAAATTACCGAAAATGTGATGACCTTTGAAAATGGCCAAATAAAATAAAAATATAACATAAATATCTAACGAATTATAAAGAATAATTATAGTTAATAAACTTGAAAATAAAATATTTATAAAAATAAGTACATACTTGGTCTTGGAAAAACCGATGAATTGATAAAGTAAGTACAATTACAACGGAAAAGCAATGTCCGTTAGTAAAATTGTAATCCGATGATATAAAGTGCTTTCTTTTCAAAACTGGACAGTCTATGCCGGATGTAAACGATCTTAGGGACACCCCTATAAACTTTAATAAAACATTTATCTTTAAATTTAATAGAATGAATTATTATAGTTATATAGTAGGTATTTTGTGGTATATTATGGAACATCCACTTTTGTTGTTTCTCGTTTCGACCGAAAACAACCTCAACTTTTGATTTTTAAGTGGGAGAACCTGTGTATTTTCACATGTTTAAAGGTCACGTGTCTAATTACGTTTGCACGCAAAGTTTCACTAGTTTCGGAAGTTTAGAACTCAAATAATGTCACATTGAAGGCAAAAATTGCCTTAAAATGGTGCTTAGTTGATCGTATAACCGTTTCTGGGTATATTGATGTCCTAGGCGACACCAAAAAATGGCGCCCTTCTTATTTTACACTTTTGCGTGTGTGTGAGTGAGTGGGTGAATGAGTCAGTGAGTGTGTGTATGCGTGCGTGCTTAGGTTCATATGTGTATGCGTGCAAATATGTTCAGGTAGGTACTTATATAGTTATATAGCAGGTATTGGGGAATGTCAACTGATTTTGTTGCCGGAAATGACCTCAACCTTTGATTTGTAAGTGATAGAGCCTGTATATTTACACATATTTGAATTCTACGTGTCTAACTACGTATGTACACAAAGTATTATTACTTTCCCAAATTTAGAACTCAAATGATAAGGGAAAGATTGCGCGTATGCGTGAGCGAGTACGAGAATAAGAATGAGAGTGAGGGGTGAGTGAGGGTGACAGTGGGGGTGTGCGCGTGTGTGCATGTGTGCATGCGCGCGTGCCTAGGTGCATTTGTGTATGTCTGTAGATGCGTTCAGGTAGGTACTTTCACTGAATATTAAAATTATATTTTATTTTTCCCCATAGATAGCACTGCTTGAGAAAATAGAATATACAAACTTAATCTAACGCTACTTTACTTGTCTTTATATTTGCAAAGTCCTTAATTGATTCTTTAATGTCAAACTCATAAGCCATGCCCTTTACTTCTGAAATTGTTTCCCACTAAACGATCTTGACCCGTTGAACTTCGCAAGTAAGTTTTTATTAGTATAAATTTTGAGGAACTTGCTTCTGCACTTATTACAGTTATTGCCAGTCAACACAATTCGTATAATTACGTACAAATTAAGGAATCCATCTTGTAACTGGTTTTGAATAAATGAGCATGTATTCAGGTGACGCATCTTCTTGAAATCGAGATCTTATTCCTAAAAGCTCAGCGCAGTGGCTTTTATCAGTGATAAGTTGTTATCGGGATTAGGTTAGGTGGAGTGCATTTTATATTTGAGTCTGTTAATATTGTAAAGGAAACCACATACTTCTCTAACTTCTTTCTGTGTGAATCTTTCACTTACTGGTCTAATCGCTGTGTATAATATAGCAAAATAGAAATCTATTTAAACTTTGTCTTTTTGACTGCCAATTGGTTCATCTTCATATTCATAATTTCTTTTTTCTTGTTGAAAAATTAATTCGAGATAAATTTGTTTAACTATGCCTCGAACATCAACCAATTCCATTTCAAATTCTATGGTCTTCAGATTTTTTAAGTTCTAATTGCTTTTTCAAGAATAAAATGTTTTTCTTGAAGTATTTTACTCATCCAATTTACTTGAAGTAATATACTGTGCCATCTGACAACAGCGGTAACTTAAATGATAATATTGTATTAAGAACACCTTCTGCTTCTACCTTGTCATCGTACTAGAAGAGCCTTCAAGAGGCGATTTCTAACACCTCGTCATACATATTCGGTAATTTATACTTGATGGCTGCCCCAGCATCAATTCTACTTGGTCGACGAGGTTTCTGGCTTAAACATGGTGTTCATTCAACACTTCCTATGGGCGTGTAGAAGTGACGAAGATGCATATAGTCGTTGTGTGTCCAAAAAAGTGTTGCTTCAATGCAAGATGAAGCGGTCCATTTACTTTTAGGTTTAAGTTGTGAGAACTTCACGGTACGTCCTGTGCACGTGGATTAATATCAAAGATTTATAGTTTGTGTACAGATGGAAATTGATGTAGTAGCTTTCACGTACGTACATGGTGGACCAAGAAGAATAGAATGATTTAATATTTGGTCAGGCATAGAGAGTATAAATAGACCAATTATTTTTGATGGCCCTCAAAATGGGGGAATGTATATTCTGTTTCTTCAAAATGATATCATAGAGTTCCATAGGAAAGGGCAGCTCCACTCAATTAAAGAGTGGTACAAAATTATTTGAATAATGGCTTTGAAGGTCGCTGAATAGGGACAGATGGTCCTAATAAGGTGGCCTGCCAGGTTACGTGATCTTACTTGTCTTAATTATTTCTTATGACCATACCTTACAAAGGATGTTTATTCCACGCCAGTTCATACTAGAAAAGGCCCGGAAAACCGCGTGATAAACAAATTTCATAGTATTGCACTACAGAACATATTGGTTTAGAATTTATCTTATTTGACACCTTTTTTTTTATATTTCAATGAAATATAACGTAACTGGTATCATTTGATAGCTGTTTAATTTCTCTATCAGATCTTAAGGCCCACCGGACTGACATTTAAAAAGTTTGAATTGTTTGGGAAAAAACAATTTTTGACATCTTTCACCAGATGTGGTTCCATTATTGATATAAAAACCAATCAAACAGCAATTGTTTCCGGTTGTTACGTCAACTAGCCTTCTAAGAAGACTTTTATTATTTGAGTTCTAAGCCTCCAAATATAATGAAATGCGTAGTTCCGTAGGGAGACACGTAGAATTCAAATAAGTGAAGTATACAGGGTGCCCCATTAAAAAATGAAAAGTTGATACAATTTCCGGCGAAACCGGAAGCGATGTAAACAGGCACAATATTAAAAAATAACGACTATACACCTGAACAAACTGAACAAGATATCGTTGCGAAAAACAGTATTTCTCCCCACACAAAAGTTTATTAATTACTTTAGAATTTTTCGCAACCAGCATAAATTTTGGGGACCTAACATTTTCAGTAATTATTTCACCCCAAGCATTTGTATAGTAATAAGAAATAATTAATACAAGTAAGATCACGTAACCTGGCAGGCCACCTTATTATAGCTATTCAGCGACCATCAAAGTTATTATTCAAATAATTTTGTACCACTCTTTAATTGAGTGGACTAGCCCCATCCTGTGGAAAGTGTAGCTGATACAGTTCATTTAATTTTCAGCGTGATCGCGTATGTTGTTCATCACCATCATCGCTTCTACTTGCGCTGCATCTCCCATGTGGTTATGGGTACCATTGTTTTTATAGAATGTTGTCACCCCGCGTTGTGATACGTGCATTACACTTTACTTTTTGGCACTTCCAACACAAATCTTTGTATCTACTCCTTTATTTCTAAAATATAAATGACCGCCCACTAAAAGTTTTCAATTTCCTCTTTCGCTAATTATATACTCAAGACTACCAAGAACTTCTTGAACAATGCAATTTTACGACAAATTAGCTTCTTAAGTATAATATCCTTTGACGATTACGTGGTCATGATCATGATTACAAATTTGTATTATCAACCTCTTTATACAGAGTATACAGTATAAAAACAAGAATGAATATGTGGTAACTTTCGGTGAATTGTGGCTCGGTGAATTGTGATTCGGTGATTCTTGTTTTCGGCTAATTGTGATTCGGTGAATTGTTTTTCGGTGAATTGTGTTGGGTGAATTGTTATCGGTGAACTTTCCTAGAGCCCATAGTTTTTAAACTTGTTCGTATCGTATTAGGTACACTTGAATGAAAGCCCCCCCTCCCCACAGGTATAACACATTTTCATTAGATACGGATTTAAACCACACTAGATTCACAAATCTTGACGAAAGACACATTTATCCATATATTCTAGTACTGCGTTTTCGGTAGTTCATTTGTTATTAAGTTGCATCAGAAAGTAGTATAAAACGTATATAATATATAACATATAAAACATATGTAACACAAATATTAAGAGATAAATTATATTATTTTTGTTCTACTCTTATTACCATGATTAAACAGTAACTGAGATATAAAGGTTAGAAAGAAAATAATAAATAAAAATAAAATTATGTTTACAGTTTCTAGCTTTTATTTTATTTATTTTTTAACCGTGTCAATAATTATAGTGCCAACATGTTTTTCGCACATGTTGGTATATTATTCTTCGTTTATTTGCATTCCTTTTGAGTTAATATTATAAAGATCGGTTCTTTTCAGAACCACATTACTTAGTGTTCATTTATAGGTAAAGATTAATTCCGTAAATTTACAGAAAGAGATAACATTTATGTTTTCATTTCAGCGTACATGAGATTGTCTCGATTATGTTCATTTTCGTTGACAGAATTTGATCAACATAAAGGCGACTTAGTCGAATGTTCACTTTAATAAAGATTAAACAGAACAACGCCCAAATCACCATTAACAGCTAAAGTAAATTTGTTCAAGGTAGCGATGCAAATTATGAAAATTAGACATAGAAAACGTGTTTCATAATGTCCTGACGACCATTCAAAATCAGAAGAAAACTAGGCCAGTCTTTAAATGAACCTCAACGAAAAGTCTCATGAAACTTTTTAATGTACTATGGATCACGACTAGTATCAAATTCGTGAATGAATGTCAAAATCATTAAAATCTGTCACAACATGTATATTAATGCATGAACATGTCATTAGATATATTTATATAATATTAATGGTACAGAGAATATCGTATGAGTGAAATAATTTTGGACTAAGCCTCTATCAGGTTTAAATATGGACAAATGTGATTGTCATTCAAAATACTGATCAATGAAAAAGCAAGTAATACCTTGTTCGAACTACTACAATTGTTTACACATCGATTGAGTTATCAAATTCCTTTGTAGCGATCGTTTCGGAACAATAGTAATCTCTTTAGAATTTTCATAAATCAAACTTACAGACTGCATTTGATGCAAGTGTAGTGAACATTTAAGTTATGCCATTGATTAATTAATCTTAAGCAAACAGTGTAAATTTAAAAATTATAATAATGCTAATAATTAAACATATAATGTATGTTATTGTAACTTAAATGAGGCATTATGGTATTAGTAACAATTAGACATTATTAATTCAACACATGTCACCTGCTTGAATGTAATGGACAAATTTAACGTTTTACGTTACATTATGGATGTATTTTTTTGAGAATTTATCAATAATCGTAGAAACACTTGGTGATAATGTTTTGCTAGATACTTTGAATGAGGTTAAAAGTGATATAATTCAATTACAATGTAACGAACTGAACACCAATAATTTTGAAAAGTTCAGTGATATTAATCTTCTATCATCAAACTAGTCAAATTAAACACCGATGATTGAAATTATCATTCCGTATTTTGCTTCATATTTTCTCAAAGCATAATGATTAGTAGCATTCTCTAAAAATTCAATCTTTATGAATAAATCAAATAAATTAACCATTAACTCACAAATGTATTGTCGTCAAAGATATATAACAGTTCAACTTTTATGTGAGAATAACCAATTGAACTAATTTACTTTTTTCTTTGGAAGAGTTCATTGGTCTATACCTACAAATTACCTATTTACAAAATTATTTGCAACATTTAATAGAATATATAATAACTTACCAAAATTCATCTGCTACGTTTTAAGTTTTATTGAAAATAATATGCTTTTATTGCGTACATCTACGATACGTAAATTATAAATTTTGTCATTTTTTTGAAAACATTATGACATTTATAGTTTATGTGAAGTAGTTAAGTTAATAGTTGGTAATGTTGGCATACAAAACTGTAGATCGTAAATTGAAAACTTAATATTGATTGTTAACGTTATCCTTGAATTAGTTACTTGAGTTAGTATAGAGCCATACAAAATCGACACTCTTGGAATAATACGTTAGCTAATAGTTACTGTATTCAATATGTAAAAAGGATAGTCACCTTAACAATGCTTTATCATCGATCAATCGGATAAGTTAAAGAATGTATCCATAGATTCGTTATACTGAAATACCAAGCTATCACGACTTTAATATAATATAAATTACAAAATTGAATTGAACCTATATCAAAATAGCACCACTAAGCAGTTATTACAAATAAGTTCAATCATTAAACTTGATAGTGATAATAAAACCCATAGTTAAATTTAGATTTTACTTTGTTTTCAATTATAACAAATTCAATGTTAGTTATCCCAACTATTTTTAAAGAATTAATTTACGATACTAAATGTAACTGTACAGGGTTTGAAATAGTTACTGAATTTGAAACATCCTGTATATGTGAGATTAATTTTAAATTGTAGCCGTTACTAATCTACACATGCGTGTAAAGGACTTTATTTCTTACCGTTTGCCCAGGAGATTCCGTCCCGTTGAGCTTGACTCACCCTGTACTTTCAACTAAGTAAATTTATTCTATGGCCTTAAAAGACAAATTAATAAATGCAATGCCACCTTGTTTTAAACAGACATTTGGCAATAGAATCACCATAATTATAGATTGCTTTGAAATTAAATTGCAAAAGGCAAAAATTTAGAAATAAACTGCACAACTTGGTCTACCTATAAACATCATAACACTATCAAAGTTCTCGGATAACACCAGCAGGCTCGATTTCATGGTGGAGTCACTTAAAGCCGTTTTTCTGGAATTTACTAAACTTTACTTGGGCTTTACTTTATTAAAGCAAGTAACAAAATACTTACAAATTTCTATTGCAATGTCGTAAAGGCACGAATACGTGTTCATAAAACCTAACCCAATTATAATATACCCTAATAATGTTCACTAATTAAGTATGAAATATCTTAACATTATATACCAACACTACAATAAGTCAATTATCACGATTTTTTCTGCAGAAAACATAAAAATCACAGCAAAACACGTAGGTTCCCATCAAATGCTAACACAAGTTGTCCAAGATCAGCTGTTGGAGACAGAGCTTGTCACGTCGGTGCGACGTACTTGAAAATGCCTTCGCTCCTGCCATAATCCGCTGCAGTATAAACTAGTTTTATAATATACTATTATTACGACTACCTTATGATAAAGCTAATAACTGTTTGGGAACTATTGAAAATACAAGAATAGAAGACATAGATATATTGTGTTGGGTTTCATAAACATTTGTGAATTATAACCATCTCTTTCTTAGTGTACATCCTTATCCAACAGAATTGTTGTCTATTAGGGGGTCGGTTTTCACTCAAGCGTACTTAATCATACACAAGCTTAAAAAAATATTAATTCTATATGTGGTATTGGTATATTCGTATCTTTGAAATATTTTTGTATCTTTCAGAGAAAATATGATTTATTAATGTACGGACTTATGAAATGAACTTTAGAATAATCTTAAAAAAAAAGGACTGTAGCGGTGACGTCATCAGTAAGATGCTCGTAGATTTAATACATTTTTATGGACACTTATTACTTGAGAAGCTTCTAATGTATTTTGTTTATAAATATGATTTTCAGAATGTGGAATGTGGCTTATCTGAAAAACATTTTTAGAAACTTCATAAAAACCATATTATAAACTTTTTTTAGCAGTTCTTTTTTGTATAAAATCTAACAACGTAGGTTATACTTATAGTGGATAAATAGATCACTTACGTCCCACAATTAAATACTTTTATAATTTATTGCTCTTATTGCCTAGACGTCATCTAAAAATGGAATGTAAAACTAATCCATTAATACTTTTGATTTAAAAATATAAATTCAGAAGTAGGCTATGATAGCAGATATGTTCTTAAAATGAATAATGAGGAAGCAGTAGAAAAATTAATTACAGTTGAACGTACTTTGCTAATAAACAAACTTTTAATAACCAAAACCCTATTATTATAAATGTACCAGCGCCATCTGGTTAGTAACAATAAACAATTTCTCAGGTTTTACATTTCAAAATTTGTATTTTCGAAATAGAAAATCGGTGATTACATAATGAAAGTGTAGATAGAATTAACAATAGATTTCAATATCTTAAATTTCTAAACTTCTGGCAACCTACCAAGTTTAATTTATAGACTAATTGCAGACATACATGTTTTTAACCATCAATATGGCTTTCTACGAAAATAACGGCAGTTGGCTGATAAGAAGATTAGCATCATTTACAAACTTTATTTTCTTAATTTTGCCAACTAATCTTTTGTAAATGTGGGTTCTACTCTTAACTTAGGTTCTAAAAATACTTATAGTAATCAATTGTGAAGGTGAATAAACTGTAATCATTATTATCTTGCAATATGGTAAAAATAATGCACAATGGCATAATTTTGTTACCTAAAAACTAACATGATTTCTCATTGGTTCGATCGGCTCATTGGATGAGGCAGAATATACAAAGAAAGATTAAGAACATTGGAAATTCTTCAAAAAATAATTCATGATGTAACATGCTCGGTAAATCCAATTGAAATACTGTTTAAAGAAAGTAAACACTGATTTAAGACAGTTATATTGCTTCAGAATTATTTACGATTATTATACAATAAATGCAAGATTTGAGTACGTAAAGAACAAAATTGAAGATAAAACAATGAGGCAAAATCCGCACTAGAAAAATCAAACACGACACATTTTTTCAGCTCTACCGAAAGATATTAAGACAGTCATTTGAGTTGATTCCAAAAATGTTAAATATACTACCATCTATTCAGAAATTTATTACCTACCTGAAAAACAAAAATCAAGTTCGATTGAAAATCTTAGTAGTCAAAAATGCATACGTAAATGATTATCCTTTCTTATATGTAGTAGGTGGTCCAAAATTACACTGTTGCCAGTGACAGTATTTCATGGTTTTTGTCATATAACTCTTTCTAACAATTCTTTTTTCTGTAAACGTGAAAAATGCAATTTTCAACGATTTGCATAGGTAACAAGGAATCCATAATACCAGCTACAATGTCGCTGGGAGATTTTAGCATACATGTTGTACGAGTCCTATGGATAATGCATACGTATAAATTTTATTAATGCCAT
Source organism: Vesta saturnalis (assembly GCA_036346205.1). Taxonomy (NCBI): domain Eukaryota; kingdom Metazoa; phylum Arthropoda; class Insecta; order Coleoptera; family Lampyridae; genus Vesta; species Vesta saturnalis. Next base: position 773,575 of record JARFJB010002298.1, on the reverse strand, counting down.
ATATAAGAATGAGCTTCCCGTATTGACAAGTGATTTCTCGGTTTTTTTAAATGAAGCACCCTGTATCATTTTGGTGCTCCAATTTTCTGAGCTCGGTAAGGGCTGTCGGTCACTTTCTCCTTTACCCCTTATGTACTCGCCAACACGCACTTTCCAAGCGTGACGTTTTAACGGCTAAACACCTAAAATGACGAGTTCTAAAACAGATACTATACCCCAGGTGAGTAAGGCGAAAAGCCCACACTCTCACATCGATTCGTCTATTCGTCCCAAGGATTCAGAGGGGGACAAAAATTCGTCAATGCCAAAAGCAAGACTAAGAAGAGCAAGATCTGCCAGGAATAAAATTCTACCCCATTCGGATGCCCGGGAGGCCAGAACTCAAAAGACCTTGATCATCGAAAGTACCAACATCCGGTTTCATTACTGCAATATACGTGGTATCAGGTCGAATCTTAATGCTGTTCACCAACACCTAGAACAAGTGGAACCGGACATTCTGTTTCTATCAGAAAGCACTGGAAGCACTGATTCGCCTGACCTGCAATTTCCGAGATACAACCCCCTCTCTAACCTTCGCCTTAAAGGCGGAGTATGCTACAGCAAGGACAACGAGGTTGCACGAGGATGTCCACTTTGGAAAACAACAAATTTGACGCGATTTGGTTCAAACATTCTGGGCCCCAATTTATGAAATTCTACTGTGTTTGTATAGGTCCCTAATGATAACAACTTTCAAGAACTTTTTATTATCTTAGTCTGAAAATAGACTACCTCTTATCACAGTTTCCATTTTGCGATATTTCAATTTTGGGAGATTTTAATGCCCACAATTCCAATTGGCTTCATTTTTATCTACTACTAATCCGCAGGTCATAATGCAGAAGCATTGCTGTATCCTGTAATCTCACATAAACCTTATCCGAACCAACCAGAATCCCTGACAACCCTAACCGTACTCCACATCTGCTGGACCTATTCCTTACAACTAATCCACTTGTCTATAAAACAAGAGTCCTTTCCCCACTTGGTCAAACAGATCACTGCCTAATGAAATAATTTCCTCTGTACCCAATCCCACTGTTACTCGAAAACAGATAGAGTATGTGGTGTATTAAATCAGCTAACTGGAGCGAACTGCGAGATTTTTGCAACCTTCCTGGCGTGAGTATTGCTTTAAATGGTTCTCCTCTTAAAACATTGCTCTTTCAATAACTGAAGTTATACTGATGGGTATGGAGTTATACATTCCCAAAAACATAATTGTGTAGGTCATGCCCGTTCTCAACCCTGGTTTAATAGGGCTTGCACTGATGCATTATCGCAAAAGCATCAACTCGATAGCAAATGGAACCCAAATAAATCTATGCAAAAGCATCATCACCAACGCCAAAAAAATGTTCTAAAAATGCAAAGAATTAGTCTCATGTCCTTTGGGTGGTCGTAAATTTTGGTCATTAGCTGAAGCCATCAGTAAAAACTTTAGTACATCTTCCTTTCCTCCCATGATGTCTCGCGACGGAGCTGTAGTAGCTGATCTTGCTGAAAAGCCAACCTCTTTGTCGATTACCTTGGATCAAATTCAGGTCTCAATGATTCTGGTAAAACTGTGCCGTCGCCAAATCTACCCCATACGCTATTAAACCAATCCACTTTCGTTACAAGCTCCTGGAATCAATTGTCAATAAACTTGACTCAAACAAGGCGACTGGCTCTGACGGTATTCCAGATATGGTCCTTAAAAATGCTACCCGAGCTAGTACTGTATTGTCCAAACTCTTTTAATCTCCATGTCATCTGGAGTTTCCATCATCGTGGAAGTTGGCAAATGGCCAGCCTATTCCTAGAAAGGGCGACAAAACCGATCCCACAAAGTATCGACCAATAGCTATCACTTCCATTCTCTCGAAAATCATGGAGAAAGCCATCAACCACCAACTACTTTCGTTCCTCGAGTCCAATAAACTCTTAAACGACCACCAGTATGGGTTCAGACAGAGTCGTTCAACGGGTGTTCTTTCATATGTCACCCAACTTTGGTGACATATTAGAAAGGTCCGGTGAAACAGTCTTAGTAGCGTTACATATTTCAAAAGCTTTTGACCAGGTTTGGCACAAGTGCCTACTTGCCAAACTCACTTCGTTCGGCTTATCCGATACGCTCATCAATTGGATATCCAGCTTTCTTGACAAAAGACGTATACGCGTTGTCGTCGATGGCTTCTTTTCAAAAGAAACTATTATTAACGCGGGCGTACCCCAAGGATCAGTCATAGTTCCCACACGTTTCCTGCTATACATAAATGACCTCATTTCCTCAACAACTAACCCGATCCCTTGCTTTGGAGATGACAGCACTCTAAATAGTAGTTCTTCTCAGTTTTCCCACAACAATAAGCCTAGACAGGACGTTAAGGTGAAAATGGCAGCCTCAATCAACAGTGACTTAGAACGTGTCTTTAATTGGGGAAGGAATAATCTACTCACGTTCAACGCAGTGTTGCCTTGTGCCCGCCAAGAAAGACCGATCATTTCCTGCTGTAAATATGAAAGACTTGGAACTAAAGTTTTCAAACTCTATTGCTATGTTAGGGTTGTCCGTGTCATCAAACCTTTCATGGGTTGACCACCTTTTGTCAGCCAGCAAAACAGCTGCCCGTAAATTGGGCTTTCTCTACAGATCTAAACAGTACTTCATATCGTAACAACTCCTTTTACTGTATAAGGCTCAAATTCGAATACAATTCCCACCTCTGGGTCAGTGCTCCCCAATACGCCCTTGATATTGTAAACCGCATCCAAAAAAGAGCTATCAGGCCTATAAATGACCCGTCTCTGACTTCTGACCTACAGCATCTTGAGCATAGAAGAATAGTTCTGGTTCTTTCCTTGTTCTATCGCAATTACCATGGCAAGTGTGCCACTGAAATGCACTCCATAATACCTTCGCAGGCCATCTTCGCTAGCACCACTCGGTTTGCCGATTCACACCTTAATTACGCACTCAAAATTCCATCGTGTTACACTAAACGGATTCAATCTACATTTTCCCACACGGCGACCAAATTGTGGAATGCACTACCCAGTTCCTGTTTTCCTCCAAACTTTGACATAAGTCAATTTAAAGTAGCCATTCATAAACCTTTCTAGGCAGCCTAACAATATCCCTAAACCCTCCCAGTGTTCCTGAGTGCTTTAGCACGTTAGGCAAATCTTAGCCTGTTCGGAAATACAAACAAAAAAAAACTTTTTTTTCTGTAAACGTACAAAAACGTAAAATTTAAATGACTTGCATAGATACAAGAAGTGCACAGAATTGTATAAAGTAGATAAGGAATCATTGTTCTCAAACATGTTGGTTAAGTTGTATGAATAATGTAGAAGTATAATTTTGTTTATGTAAAATCCAGAGTATATAAAAATGAACCGTGTAGTTTGTAATTAATATTCATTGGATTTTACCTCTATAAATTTTATTCAAATGTCAAAGATGTTGGTGAAATAACATGAAGATAGATAGCGCCACCGGCGACGACAAATGTCTATTAAAATTCTGGTCATGGAATATAGTTACTTAAAATATTTAAATCATCTTACACTTGATTAAAACGCAAATAAAAAGCGAAATTATATTGAATTTCAATACTTACTTATGAACTGAAAACAATGTTTGTGATGAACGTGCAACAATTTTGAAATTGTGTTTATTGAAGTAATATTTTCCCATGAACGTCATTCACACGACGCTGATGTTTGGTTACGGTTAAATTACTTTTTGTACTAGGATATTGATGGAGCACCATGCGTTGCCGTTATAGCTGATGGTTCATGGTCAAAAAAATCATATAAAGTTATTATGCTTTTTCTGGTGTTATAAGTTAGTTGTCAGTAAAGAGAAATTAATAGAAAATTTAATTATTAACTTTTCAGGCATGCATTGGTGATCGAACTGAAAAGATGTTATATAGTGGAATTGACAATAAATACAGGGTGTGGCGCGAAGAGTTTTGATTAAAAGTAATGGCGGATACAGTTATGTTAAAAATCTGAAATTACGAAGCTGTAGGTTTTGGATGATGCTGAGTTCAAATATAATATTGTCCTGAATGTGGCACTTCTGGTTATACCGGAAGTAGACGTCAACTTTGTTATTTTAAATAGAAACTAATATTTTTTTATTTTATTTTCGAATTCTACATGAAATTCTAGATAAAATTTGTGTACAATGTTCTATACTAAAAATGAAGTATTTTCGAGATATTTCAATTTTTTTTAATTTTGAAAAATCCTAGTCCACATTGAATAACGATATCTCCATTAATAACGAAGCTAGTGACGTGAAATTGTAACCAATAAACAACAAGCGTTTGCCAGTTAACTCCATATATCCATCTCATTGATATTTCATACAGGGTGTTTTAAACTTAGCCGCCAACATGCACAATTTAAATCATTCATAAGTTGCTTACTTTAAATAGAACACCTGTATTTTATTACATTTTCAGCTGTATTTTTTAAGCCAATTCGTTTTGGTATCAGTATTCCTATACCTAAATCCAACCACTTTTGAGATATTTCATTATCTTAGTTAAAACATAACAACACTTAATTATTTCAACATTAGTAAAGGGTAGGCCATGATTTCCATTATTTAAGGTGATATTTTGTTATTTTTCATAGCTATTAATTCTGAAAAGCAACCAATAGCCTGAAAGCATTAATAATTGTGGATATCATTAAAACGTTGACTAGATATTTTGTATTAATTTAATTAGATAACTTACAAACAAAAATATCTAAATCTAATATTAAACAAATAAAGTTTTATAGTAAGTGTTCAAAATTAGCACCATCTACTTCTAAACATTTATGAATCCTTTTCATTAAGTTATGTCTTGTAATTCTGGAAATATGGTCAGGTGTTAGAATTAAAAGCAAGTATGACTCTCTGCATCATATCTTCCTTTGTCGTCACAGGTTTGGAAAATACCTGATTTTTAATGTAACCCCAAATACCAAAATCTAGAGGATCCAAATCAGGAGAGCTAGCTGGCCAACGAAACGGACCCTTATTGGAAATCCATCTATCATCAAACATGTCGTAAAGATGCTGAGCAACAGGCTCAAAGTTATGAGGAGGTGCTCCATCTTGCTGAGACCAAGCTGAAGCCGCTCTCCATTTCTTAAAGTATGTAACGCCGGTCGTATGACTTCTTCTAAAATGTGGCAATATCTTGTACCATTTAAATTTTCATCATAAAATTTTAATGCTAAAATTTTATCGTCTTTTATTGTACAAAAACATTAAAACTCCAACTATCTTGGAAATAACGTTCTCCACTAACATGTGGATTTTCATTAGACCAAAATGGGAATTATGTCGATTAAATAATCCATTTCTGCTAAACTTTGCTTCATCACACCATATAACTTTTTATGAAGTTTTCATCCTCTTGGGTCTTCATTAAAACCATTCACAGAATTCTACCCTTCGAGGAAGATCACCTAATTGTAAGTGTTGCACCAAATGATATGAAAATGGTTTCCATTTGTGTTTTTTAAATGCGATGAATTGTTCTCGTCGACAAAGTAAGATCTCTCTCACAATCTCTAATGCAGGCATTTGAGAGGCCGTAAAATAACCCAACACATTAATTTCGTTTATGTCACTGTCCACTAGTGGTTTACTTTATTAATTTTTCTCTTAAATTGACCAAACTGACGGCAGTTTTAAGCAATCTTCTTACAATATCACCAGTTGCATTTGGTCGATTTGGATATCTTTCTGCAAAACACGGTAAGTCCGTTCAACAATTCTATTATACTCGCCGTAAATAATAATAAGATTTAAAAATCATCATTAGTAAATCCTGCATTTGCCATTATTTATTATGAAATACAAACTGTTAAAGAAAACTGTCAAAACAACATAAACAATTAACGTTCTAACTATCAAATCTTTGACAGCCATGGCCTACCCTTTACTAATGTTGAAATAATTAAGTGTTGTTATGTTTTAACTAAGATAATGAAATATCTCAAAAGTGGTTGGATTTAGGTATAGGAATACTGATACCAAACGATTGGCTTAAAAATACAGCGGAAAATGTAATAAAATACAGGGTGTTCTATTTAAAGTAAGTAACTGATAAATGATTTAAATTGTGCATGTTGGCGGCTAAGTTTAAAACACCCTGTATGAATATCAATGAGATGGATATATGGAGTTAACGGGCAAGCGCTTGTTGTTTATTGGATACAATTCACGTCACTTAGCTTCGTTATTAATGGAGATATCGTTATTCAATGTGGACTAGGATGTTTTAAAAATTTTTAAAAAATCGAAATATCTCGAAAATACTTCATTTTTGGTATAGGACATTATGCACAAATTTTATCTAGAATTTCATGTAGAATTCGAAAATAAAATAAAAATATTAGGTTCCATTTAAAATAACAAAGTTGACGTCTATTTCCAGTATAACCGGAAGTGCCACATTCAGGACAATATTCTATTTGAACTCAGCATCGTAATTTCAGATTTTAACATAACTGTATCCGCCATTACTTTTAATCAAAACTTCGCGCCATACCCTGTATTGTTACACATACGAAAGAGTTGTATTTAAAAATATTACTGCAAATGATCGTATGTGTTTTAGAAATTGAGCGGTTCTTCCAGAGCAGAATTTTGTAAGGGTTTAAATATAGCATAAGATAAAATACACCAAACATATGGAGATAGAGACAGCAGTACATGAATAAAAAGTATTTGTTTGGAAAAACCTTATGGACCCAAAGTTTAACTAAAAGCAAGTTTTTGGAGATTATGCTTTATGTGAAGATTATTTTGCAAAGGTTCTAAAGAAAATTAAATTAATTACGTTCCTCAAGCGTTAGTATATGGATTAATCAAAGAGATAAGACTTGTGAAAAAAGACTGTATCAAAATGTTCTAGAGTAATACTAAACTTGAAAATAACGAAAATTATTATTCGGTGCTGTACAAAGGAAAACGGATTAACTTTGAAGTTAACAACAATTATGAAGTAAGGTACAGAGCATCCCATTAAAAATTTAGTGATAAAAGCCTTTATTACAAGAATCTCAACAAAAAAAGTTTGACTTACTTAAAAAATATGATTTTCAAAGATTAAATAACAGTGACTACCAGACACAGATTATGGTAGTCTTGGTATGGATTTGGAGACATATAAAGAAAAGTGCGAAGATTTTTTGATATAATTGATATCATAACAAATAGAATTTATGTTAAAATTACAATAGGACAATATACACCAAAGATGCTCACTTTTTAAGTCGATTTTGGGAAATATTGGCCGATATCGATCGATTCACAATTTTTGTTTAATGACGACATGATTCATATTTAAGTTGATTCACAGTTAAGCCAGAATAACGCCCTTATTACTTTTTTATAGCGGAATAACCCCATGCTAGCGGCGAAGCAACGCGCATATTTGTCAAAGTTGGGCGAGGTCTCCGATTGACGATTTTTCTGGAAACTTCGGACGGCTTATTTGGCGGTACTCTAACAAACAATATTTTATAATACAATGACCATAATATACAAAATTAAAACCAACTTTATCCAGAACACATAATGGACAATGTAACAATTGTTCAAGATATTCATAGCTATTACACTAGAAATAGAGATAATTTTATGTATCAACTATCAATACTGATGTAGCAAAAAATAATTTATTTCATTAATGTTTAGTTGAATACAATTTTTACCTAGAAACTTACAGCGATCTCAGCCACTGAAATTATTTATGTAAATTGTAAAAATCATATACATATATAAAATATTGTACTTTGTGTAATCTAGCTTTGCAATTAATAAAGTATTATTATTAAAACCATGCCGAAACTACCTATCGGGAATATTCGAGACTTCGTCTGCGCCGATATAAAGACACCTACGGTAGTCGAGTCAGTCCGAGTAGTAACTCGAATGCGATATAAAGTTTATAAATAAAGCCGCTTCACTTGTCGCCTTTCGAACCCGCAACACATAATACAAAATGAGTGAAGCAAAAAAGCAAAACATATCATTTTAATAACGATTGGGAGGAAGAATTCTTATTTTGTATGGTGAAGGATAAGTGCATTTGTCTCATTTGCCGAGCCTGCAGCCAGTTGCAATACCTAAGCGTGGGAACTTAGAGAGGCATCATAAAACCATTCATAAAAACCATGAAAACGATTTCCCAGCAAAGAGTGAATTAAGAAAACGAAAAGTGCATGATATGATAGCTTGTTTGAAAAAAGAACAGAGCATGATCACAATACCAGCCAAACAATCCAACGATGGCGTCGTTTAAAATTTCTCATATATTGGCGAAACTCAAGAAACCCTTTGAAGATGGAATGGTTGTGAAGGAAGCATTTATTGAAGCAGGTGAGGTTTTATTTGGAGATTTTGTGACAAGCTACAAGCTACCAATCTATCAACTAGTGTGCATTACAACAGATGAAGCACCAGCCATGGCTGGAAGCAAAAATGGTTTTGTTGCATTGTGTCGAGCTAATGACGATCTCCCTTCGTGTTTCACTTTCCATTGAATTATCCATCAACAAGTTTTGTGTTCAAAAGTTCTAAACATGGAGGAGAACATCGCAATAAAAATAGTGAATTCCATTCGTGCTCGAAGCTTGCAACAGCGGCTCTTCAAATTGCAGTTGGAAGATAGTAAACACACTGATTTAGTTCTTCACAAGAGTCGCGGAAAATTCCTAGAAAGGTTTCAAGAATTGTTGCCCGAAATAATTGCTTTTCTACACGAAAGAGGTGATAACACTCAGATGCTTAAAAGCGAAAAATGGCTGACTGATTTAGCATTTTTAACGGACGTTACATTGGATTTAAACACCATTCACTTGGAGCTGCAAGGTAAAGAAAAAACTATTACAGTGATGATTAGCGCAATAAACGCATTCAAAAGTAAATGGCAACTAATGATAGATCAACTGAAAAGAAAGGATCTGAAACATGTTCCGTCTTGAAAGCAAGGATTCCTCAGTTAAATTTTGATATTTATGAGAGAGAATTAACAAACATTTTGAGTGAATTTGAAAGACGTTTTTATGATTTTAGTAAATTGACAAATATCGCAACTTTTATGAGTTATCCTTTTTCCTGCAACAACATTGAGAAATCTGCTACTAAAATAGCAAGTCAGTTTAATATGGACTCATCTTCTGTTGAAAATGAGGTAGTGCAGATTATCTCAGATATAAATCTGAAAGCCACAGCATCTGATACAAAATTCGGATCTTTTATATCTGAAGATAAATATCCTAACCTAAGTCAAATTGTCCTTTAGTTGACAGCAATGTTTGGGTCAACTTATTTGTGTGAGTCTGCATTGTCTAAATTGAAAATAATTAAGTGAAAGTATCGTAATCGACTAACTAACGAACATATCATCAATGATTGCGATTAGCACTCAGTAATTACGTACCTTCTTACGAAAAGTACGCTGAGGACATGCAGTGCCATGTATCAACATCCAAAGATTTGTAATTCTTTAGTAACTAACTAAAACGTCGTTTTATAAAAACCAATAAAGACGCATCTTGGGATATGGGTTTTTCATTAACTTATTTAGAGCGGTGACCTACACCTATGACCTATATACGCCATGATACACCCTGCCTACCTACAATACAATCCTGCATCACACATACTTATGACATATACCGGGTAGTCTAACAAATTTGAGGCAGATCGTCAGCAGTTCAAGTCTGAGCACCCCTGACATACACTATACTAAATAAAAATTTCCATTGTTTTAACACGAGTCCCTACAAATTTTTCGAGGATTTTCAAAATAACTCATTTACAGTTAATTTTATGATACCAAACCTTATGTCATATTGATAAAGAATTGAAATCTGAATCGAGTTACGACAAAACAGTTGGCCACTCCATTTAAAAAAATTGTTACACTTGTTTGAAAATATAATTCGGCTTAAATTATGGAAAACCCTGTATGGGATTAAGTTTTTTTAAATCAAAATTTAATTCCGTTATTTTTTACTAAAGCCATATTTGAAACGTTTGTCATTTTGTAAAAACCCCCACAATTTAGGTGAGCCCTATTTTATTGAAATTATTGTTTTCTTGTCTCTAACTTCAAAACCCTTATTAATAAATCAATAAACCTAATATCAATGTAAAATACACTTATAGAGGAATCCAAAAATGTAATAATATACAGAGTGTGCCTATTTAAAAAGATGTTACAATTTGATCTTTAGACCACCCTGTATATTTTAAAATAATTTCTTACATCACTTCAGTTTGCCTCGTTAACGATTCGCTAAGTTACTTTTGTGACAGAGTTGACATAACACCACAGAAAAACGGAGTACTAAATGGAGACCCTGTATATTTGATTATGTACAGAAATGCGATTAATTAATTTATTGAATAGCTATAATACCAATGTATATTGCTTGTCTAGTAATTAAAAAAGTTGTATTACAGGTAGAACGTAATGAGGAGTTTCATTACAAGAATCTTATTTGAATTATTTTATAAAAGAAAAAAAAATGAATTTTATTGAATACGAGTCTTTTCTTTTGATTTGTAATAGGTGTGTGCATTTTTGCTTGTTTTGTTTGTCATAAAATTAATCAATTCAAAACCAAACTTTATTATTTATTAAAGTAATTGATTTAATTGAACAATATATTTAACATGACATTTTTGTAAGCTTTTTAGACAGACGTTTTTAGTCTATACCTCATGTAACGGGCGTAGCTCGAGGGACCTATTCCTTTTTATTTGTTTACACTCGCTACAAAGAATAAATTATAGGATCTTTTACAATTCGTAATAATTTCAAAATCCTTTAATAAAAATTTATATTGTTTTTGTGAGAACTTAAAATGGTTACCTTTTAATTTAATTTGGGTAGTTTCAATTTGTAAAGATATCATTCATTTAAGTAAAAGTTACTTGCTATCAGGTTTCAGTTTGAGTAAATGAACTCGAAGGTTGCTTCGCCAAATTCCTCTCTTATTTGTTTGCGCCGGCTAACTTGTTTATTAAAAGAAATGATTATTGTTATCAATTACCCAATTTGTAACTTTATTGCAATTACTTCTTTCAGTATTAAAGCTTTTAGTATTCGTAATGGTTAATAATGAAAATAAATCAATACGTTATATTTATTACTTTGAACCTCAAGAAAACGCACAAAGACTTTGCTTACATTAATACTTAAAAACAATCCTATTATTACATTTAGTATTCTTATCATCTAACATGTACAAATGATTCTTGTATCTACAGTGAATGAAATTTATTTCATTCTGTGTTAATATTTAAACACAAGTATACAGGAAAATAAAACACACACGTTTCTTTTATTGTACAGTTTGCAATCTTACTTGTCAGTTTTTGAAGGCCAAAGGTGAGACGATTCGTTACTATGCCACCGCTCTGGAGCCGTATTCCTGTGTCCCCAATATATTTTAGAAGCTTGTCGCTGACTTGCACAATCCCAATTTGTCTTTCTAACAATTTATTGATTCTATGAATATTTGTTGCATATATTTATAGTTTTCATTTATCATTTTAATTGTTCGTTTCACTACGAATAGCAAACGGCAATGTTGAATGGTACAAAGTAATCGTTAATACTTTCGAGTTATTCTTCTTTATTTACTGATTTACCAATTTAGGCCGATTATCGTATTTTATATCGTTCGTTCACTATTTAAATGTAGTCATGAAGGATCTCGAATATCCACAAAACACATAATTTATATTTGACGTTATCTGCACTTTTAGTCTCTCTAGCCTTTTATTATTTTAATAAGGAAGGTATTCTTACTTCTTCCCTATTACACACTAAATTTTATCTTGCTTTATTTCTTAATTTAGAGGGTAACGTGACTGTATGCTACTGTCCCTCGTGCCTCGGCAGCGATCACCCTCTTTGGATACTTTCAACCAACTCTAACTACTTACTTAACTGCAACTGCAACAGTTCATTTCCCCTACTTCTACAACTCATTTATGCATTTGCAGATTGCCGCGTTTAGTTTATCTATTTTCTAATTTACAATTTTACAATTAATAACCAAACCGGTATCATGTACCCGTTCACCAGCCCACCTCTACACAACAGTATAAACAACAGTGCCAATTCACCCCAATACCAGAGTGAGGGAGCCCTGTACTGTCTTTTATTTTAGCAGCTTTCAGCTTAAGGGGCCCGTGTGTGAATAAGATACATTTGCAAGGCAATGCTCGATTTTTAGTAGGTTATCTAGGCTTGTAGAATTGTTTGCTGGCAGCCTTACTTTATATAAAAATACCTACTTACACTTGAATACATTCCCTTAATCGATCACATACACAAATCGTTAACATACGCGGTTTAACTTCAAAAAGGGTGACTGTTATTTATAGATTAATATTTAAAAATACATTACAACTAACACCCGAAAGAAAAAAATAAATTAGTGTTGGCTAATTCAAAAGAAAATGTACACGCAAGAAATATTTTAAAGACAAACTGTTTGCAATGAAGGTATTTAATTAACCAAAAATCGATTTGGCTCGATTGACACTCTAATTGTATCTCCCTTCCCTCCGATTTCAAAACTAACTACCTCTACCCCCGAAAAATCAACCCCCGTCTTTCAAAAGTTGTAAAAAGAACAAGAAACATTAATTTACGTTGGAACAGTTTCATAATAATTATTATTGCACGACATCTTAATTTTAAGAATATGCATTTGTCCGTAACGAACCCTACATTTAGGTCTCGAGTTTCCAAGTACCAAACAAAGTCGTCTTTGATTGAAGTGTGTACCGTTAGTAATTAATTACGAACTAGTGACATTTTTACATCAAGAGCGCGCATATAGTAATTTTCAACAACTTTTCACGCCAGTTTCGGCAGAACAGCTGTTTCTATCCTAACAGGGGTTTTTTAACCCTTACTCAAAATCAATTACGTACAGAAAATAAAATATCCGGAAAACATTATCAAATTACGACTTAATATATAATAAAATATATCAAACACCGTAACAATTGCGATTTGAACATGTTTATTATAATAATAAAATTTTCGCGATCCGCTACCTACAAGTCTATATACCGAGACCACTGTCTCTTGCATTATATAATGACTGTCCAAAAATTAGGGATTTTTATCACAAAATCCAAAACTTTGTGTTTAACACATCAAATCTTGCACATACATTTAAGCGTATTTATTTCTTCGGCTCTTTTTTCGGTTTACGCAATACACACCTGAACAACGTTCTCTCATCTCAAGTATAGTTTTCATTTTCGAATTAGTTGGAGCATTCCCCCGGGTACTTCCGTATATAACTCGTCCATCTGATATTTAATTTCTTATAAATTCTGTTGTTAACTTGTACCCGTGGCACAATAGTTTTCCTCTTTGATAAAGCGACAAAACGTGAATTGCCGTCTGTATACCATTTGAAAACATGGCCTATTCAAATGCTCTAGATTTCGAAAATTAATCACTTAACATTCTACAGTTCTTGTATCAAATACTGTATAGAGTACCTTGGTCAAATCAGAAGATTATTTTTGTCAAACTAATGTTAGAAGTTTTGTGTAAACAGTTACGTTGAGAGTGCTTATACAGGCCCCCAAATTTTAAAAAACCTTACATTTTAGCCAAGCTAAAAGTCTTAGAAATAAGCGTAAAGTGTACTCCATCAGAACTAAAGGTCCTTTGTGTGGCCGTACTTTTTGGACACACTCTGCACAGCGGAAAACGTTTCTAAAATGTGCCCTTTTACAAACCTTAACAAGCTGGCGCTATAGACTTAACCCCTAAATCCAATGTACCGGGTGGCCAGATAAAAATGTAAAGTGCTGTTTCTTGGAAACTATTCGTTGTAGAGATTTGCGGTAAAAAAAAATTATTACTAAAGTGGCCAAAAAAAAGACCGTGGAAATTATTTCAAATTTGCGAGATGACCGCCAGGGGGCGTAACCGCCATCCTAAACTTTTAAAGTGATTTTTATTGAAAACCACCTAGTAAATGTACCAAACAATTGTATGCCTTTTAAAGCTCAGCTTTATTCGAGTAATTTTTGTTTGACGTATCAAAGTAAAGTGGTGGGGGGCGATTCAGTGATTTTTTTTAAATATACAGCTGTAACTCCTAAACGACTGAACTGATTTTAATAAACTTAGTCTCGTTGGAAAGAGCATTTATTGCTCCATCAAATCCATCTTACCTGTAATATGTCTAATTTTTAGTGATGCCGCTAGAGCGCGTTATTTGATGTATCAGAAAATTGCAAAATTCTCTAAAAAATTAAATGCAACAATAAGACTTATTTTCATAAAAATGAGATGAAATCATCCCTAAATAGGTTAGTGCAAACTGCATCTCGATATCTTATTCATACCCTAAAATATCGAAGAAAATTTAGTTATTATAAAATTTGAAAAGTCGATGTTACACCGGTATTTATTCTTATTTATTTGTCTTTTTCAAGATTCAATGAAAAATTTCATCATTTTATAATTTTTAACTAATAAAAGTTTTCACAATTTCAAAAATTAAATCTAATATGATAATGTTTATTTTTGAAAGGTATTATTCCAAATTTGCGGAATTAATTTTATTTATGGCCTTAAAAAGGACCGATTGTCTCCATCGACCTCGATGCATTGTTGGAGCCGCTTATGCGTGGACATTACAGCAGCTTCAACTTCTGATCTTAACAGGCTACGAATGGCCTCTCGAATTCCTACCTTCATGAGGTGCCTCTTTGTTGGTGGAGTTTCGCAAACAATATCTTTTAACCGATCCTATAGATAAAAGTCCAAACAGGTGAAGTCTGGGGATCAGGGTGGCCAATCCACCTCTGGTGGTATATTAAATTTAAGTGTTCTCGCACATTTATTGAAAAATGCGCTGGGCAACCATCTAGTTCTAAAAACATATTTTGCCGTAATTGCAAGGGCACATCTTCTAATAAAATAGGCAATTGGTTTACCAGAAAATCAAGAAACACGGCACCATTTAGTGGTTCATCAAAGAAATAGGGACCTATAATAGTTCCGTCCAGGATGTCACACCACACATTAACACTTGATGGTGGACCTCGTGTAACCAGTGAGGATTGGTGTCATAATGCATATTATGCAAATTAACGTTTCCATCACTTTTAAAAGAGGCCTGATTCGTCCAAAGAATTTCGGATAAAAATCCTCTATTTCCCCTGATCATGCCCAACATCCAAGACAATAATCTATCCGTCGGTCAAAGTCTTCGTCATGTAAGGCTTGATGTAAAACCACATGATACGGATGCATTCTATAAATTTGAAATTACAAACACATTGTGGAACATGTTAAGTAGTATTTTCAGTGACATAAGAACTTCCCTTTGATCCTTTAAAATGTTTTGAATAATAGTTCGTGACATATCCAATGCGAGAGACATTGCTCTCGTACTAACGTGGGGATTCAATGACACATATGCTAATACATTAACAATATTGTCTTCCATTCTTCTAGCAGTCTCTTCGCAAATTTGGTCGAAAGCTTCCAGTATTACGCAAATGCCGCATTTTGAAGACATTCAAAGTATACCGCAATCATATCAACAGCTTCATCATTTGTAAAAGACATTATAGGTGGTCTTACTAGTGTAACAAACATAAATTACACTGTCTGTCAAATTTTAATATTTGTTTACAAGTTGATTTTAGGTATTTGTTTTTTCTCAATGGGCTACTTCTAATATTCTGCCTATTATGCACTTGCATATTCTATGCATTGATTATTATGCCCTATATGATTTTTTTAATTTTTGAAATTATGAAAACTTTTATTATTTAAAAATTATAAAATAATGAAATTTTTCGTCGAATCTTGAAAAAAGACAAATAAATAAGAATAAATACCGGTGTAATATGGACTTTTTCAAATTTTATAATAACTAAATTTTCTTTCTTCGATATTTGAGGGTAGGAATAAGATATCGAGATGCAGTTTTCACTAACCTATTTAGGGATGATTTCATCTCATTTTTATGAAAAAAAGTCAATACTGTGGCATTTAATTTTTTAGAGAATTTTGCAATTTTTTGATATTATATCAAAAACCGCGCTCTAGCGGCATTACTAAAAATTAAACATATTACAGGTAAGATGGATTTGATAGAGCAATAAATTCTCTTTCCAACGAGACTAAGTTTATTAAAATCAGTTCAATCGTTTAGGAGTTACAGCTGTTTATTTAAAAAATCTCTGATCGCCCCCTACCACTTTATTTTAATAGATACGTCAAACAACATTACTCGAATAAAGCTGAGCCTTAAAAAGCAGATAATTTTTTGGTACATTTACTAGGTGGATTTCAGTAAAAAATCACTTTAAAAGTTTGGGATGGCGATTATGCCCCCTGGCGGTCATCTTGCAAATTTGAAAATATTTTCCACGGTCTTTTCTTGACCACTTTAGTAATAAAAATTTTTACCGCAACTCTCTACGACGAGAAACCGCACTTTGCATTCTTATCTGGCCACCCGGTACAAAGCACAAATGAAAGCACAATTCTGTCGGCTTTCTGTAATGAAAAAATTAAAATATAAACTTTGATGACTTAAGTTCACTATTATAAACTTTGAGGTTTATTAAATGGGGTATTTCAAAATAAATCATACAAATGTTTTAATAGCAATTGCAGCGAACGCCTTCAACAAAGAATAAAGCGTTCACTGTTGATTTACTTGTCAAACAAATTTAATTACTATCAAACCTTTCATTCTTTACTGACGGCGATAGCTGCAATTGATATGGAAACATAAAGTTTGTACAATATATATTGAAATACACGATTTAAAAAACCGCGAAGAATAATTAATTACTTATAATACAAACTAATATTTTTTTTTTCGACTTTGATTTCTTTACTAACTTTATAAAAATTTATAAAATATCATTTAGTAGTAGGCTTTCACATAATGCAATTTTTACGATAGCCGGTGTATTTTTAATTTTCAAGAATTAATGAATATTTACAACTCGCACGGGTTTAATTTACATACACAAAATTAGGTGCATAAATTTTCATAATAAGATTGCTATTTTAAAACTTTTAATTATGAGGAAACAATTAAAGATAAAAAATCAATCAAAAATAAATTCATTAAAAATGCAAATAAAATTCAATAAGATACATCAATCCACGTTAAATTATGTTTGGGCATTTTTAATGGTAAATACATACTCACTGGGCGGACAAGGGATTGAAAACACTTAAGGGCACTACTTGCATGCCGTTTTTTAAGTTGTTAAATTAACAATAAAAATTTCTGTTACACAATGGAATACAAGAACATTGATCCGAATTTATAACATTTATTTAAAATGCAAAACATACTTTATAAAAGTTATACTAATAAATCAAATCACCAGTAAGTACAATAATAAAGAAATATTTAAAAGTGCTTGGTTGATTGTTAATTTAATACATAACTCGAATCATCATTTTACAATTGTAACCAACAGCTCCTTAAATGATCATATGTACCTTTATGACCAAATAAATAGTTTAGTTCAAAATTTCACAAAAAAACATTATCATAGACGATATATTAATGACTATATATCAATTATTATTATATCACGTAAAATTTGATGAAACTGTCGATAATAGGTACTACAAATTTAAGAAAAAAGCAGAAATATCAAGGTCAATAAGATTTTGAATATAAATTAATATAAATTATGGCGTAAATTTTGATTTGCCCGTTTATTTCTCAACAAAAGTGAACTACTAGACATTACTAAAAAACAATGAGCTTGTTTTTATCAATATTGGATTAAAAGTTATGGTTTCGATACCCGAGCACAAACAATTAGAAAAAGTATTATGTGTATTTACGTGTTGGATAGAAGATTTTGGACACATATTAATATCAAAATATCTGGTGAACACGACCTTCCAATCTACAAAGTGGAAATTGAAGTAAATAAAATGACTTTAATAATAATTTTTTAGGATAATTATGCAACCTCTTTTTTAATACGTTCATGACGAAAAAACAAAAAGAATAATCTATGTCAGATGGACGTTTAAAATTTCATGTCATACATCTACACCTTTTCAACTTCAAATTTGCACCACACAACTACAAATTATCACCAAACTTGAAATTGTCACTAAATAACTTCAAATTGGCACTAATCAAATTCAAATTGGTACTAAACAATTTCAAATTGACACAAAGGACACAATTGGTAATTTTCATAAGAAATTTATTTCAAAACAAACGTTATACAAGGCAAAATATATAACTAATACCAAATCAGTGTTATCAGGTATTAACAATTGGATGTGAGTAACATACATAACACAGGTACCTATATTGATAATACGGATATTTGCCCGAATTATGTTTTCAAGTTGCTGTAGCCGATACTCCCTTTGGGCAATTCCTCCCTGTTCTCATCAGTAAGGATATTTGACAGTTGATTCGCTAAATCGCGCTTAACTACAGATTTTAATGAAGACCACATTCAAGTGCATTAAACATAGGACTATATGGGCTAAGTCGTAAAAGATTGTGATGGGCAAATTAATCTTCTTGAAATACTTCTTCTACTGAAGCGTGCATTATTATCAATGATTGCATGCCGCAATCAATGCCGAACGAATTCATTTGCCTCGACCATCCTGAATGCACCTCTTCTAATATCATGGTGGATGTTCGTGTCACATGAATATTTTGGCACCTTTGCTACCTGCAGTGATTTGCCTGCATCGAGTTCCTTTCTTGGATCTTCCTTGTGAACGTGAAATGTATAAATTGAAATTGGTTTCGTCCATGAAAATCAGCGACCATGTTTTCGTAAAGATTCTGTGGAAACATAACTTGCTGTTCTATTTGAAATTTTTCTTTAAATTGCATTAGCGTTATTTTTTTATTTTGCTCCACATATTGTGCAATGAGAGAACGATGTACTTCTGCAATTTTTGTCCTTTGCTTAGCACCGCCAGGTTTCTTAGCTATACCCCTTGTTGCTTAATCCAGCGATAATCAGTTCTCTTATTTACACCTAAAGTGTTGACCAGACTTCATTATTGTTACGTAATGCACAAATTTGTCTTTTAATTACGGTACTATAATTAAGATATATAAACGTCTTATTCATGTTGATTGAATTTCATTTTAACTCATGCCAAATCGATATTGTTTAGTATTTCACGACATTGTTTAATGTTAAATTGAAATTTTTTAGTGCCAATTTGAGATTATTTAGTGCCAATTTGAAGTTGTTAATGTCAGTTTGAAATTGTTTACTGCCAATCTGAAGTTATATAGGTATAGATACTAACTTGAAAAAAAATTCCAAAGCCGTCCACTTCTATACAATTTAAGCATTTTCAATCTCATTTAATTAATTTTTAAAGAATTTTGGGTTCATATTCTAGGTAGCGGATCGAGGAAATTTTATTATTGCAAACAAAATGTTGAATCGCGAATGTTACCGCGAAAGAAAAGATAATTAATGGGTTTAATATTTTGTAAATAAGTCATAATTGGTTAGTGTTTTTCGGGATGTCTTATTTAATGTATTTTATTAACTAATATTTGAAAGTATGTAATTAAAGGTTGAAAAGAAAAAGAAAAACATGTTGGTGTAGAAAGCAAGTCTTCTCTCGAAAAGACGGCTCTGGTTGAGAACGTTGAAATTCTAGAGCTAAGGGGTTTGCTATGGACGAGTGTCTATTTTAAAAATGGATACTTCTTTTAATACCAAATATGTAAATATTCCCACATTTCTTGTTTTTTTTGTACTTTCCAAAATTGGGGTGAATTTGGGCGAAAAACAGTTAGTTGAAGTTGGAGATTCGATTGAGTTGTAGAGTAGTTACAAAATGTCGTGGCACTCGCCCCTCCATGCGCATATGATTCGAACGCGTTGAAAGTATTCGAGAAATATGCTACTATTCAACTTGTAGTCATTCGCTTTATTTACTTCACGTTGTATTCGTATGTTGCCGCTTGAGTTTATTCCTTCTGTTATACACAAAATCTATCCTTTTCAAGACACTTTTAATTATTTCAGTATGTACGCAGTAACAATTTTACGTTTAAATTTGAACATGTGTGGAAATTAGCAAAGAATAAACTTAAACCTGCGATCAACGATCGGAAGTTATTCATATTTTGTCCATCTGTTGGGTGTAATTAAACGTTTATAAAACGTTGAACTTCATTTTTGCAAATCCTTGATAAAAACAGTTGATGTTGAACAGGTTAGGTTATATATGTACTAACTAAAAAAAATATTTTAATGCAAATATGAAATAGGTAATCTAATACATACCTAAATTGAAATTGTTACAAATGATCATTCAATAAAAATGTATTCAGTTACGATATCAATTGTTAAAAAATCGATAATTACTAAATTTATTCATTTGCCGTTATTTTTAGGATGGCATTTTTGCTACCGATGTTTCCCGATTATAACATCGTTTAGTTTTTCAAATTGTAGCAAATCGCGCCGCGCATTTCGAGTGCTACGACGTTTTGTAACTACTCCACCGGTTGTTTTGTTAAAAACCATAATTGTAAACAGTTGTGGTTGTAGATATATTATCGCTTCCGTTTTAGTAAACACTAAAAACGCGAATTTGTCTTTTGCTTTTTTACAAAATTAAGGTGGTCGTGTAAATTAACGTATCGCTAAAGATTCAGGTTTTTAATCCGTGAAGAGGGCGTGTAAACAATATATCTATAAATAATCGCTACCGTCTTGGGTTTAAACGGCGTATCTTAACCTATTGTGTTGGTGATTAAGTGATTAGCTAAAGGATTATACTCAAGCGTAAGTTTAGGTATTTGAATGTAGCTTAAAGCTCGCAGCAAGCCATTTAACAAGCTGGTGTAACCTATTAAAAATTAGTCACTACCTTGCAAGAAGTCGCTATTTAGTTACCACGAGATGTTGAATCACACAGAACTGTCTCCTGATAACAAAGGGTAGTAATGCGGTAGTCATTTAATAGCCTCGCAAGCACGCTCATTAAGTTGAAATCTGTTAAAAGAAAATGACCCCTAATTACTGGTATGAGTTGGCATTGTTGACTGTTTACTGATATTTTCGCCCGCGTAGAGAAGTTAATGCGTGGACAAACCTGACACGATAAACCACAGTTAATTGTTATTACCGATACCGGGGTTTACAGACACATGTCCAGATGCGATTAAAACCATCTCGAATTTCATATTTACTGTTAAACTACCCCGTTCTTATTGTTTTTAAAAGCAGAGAAATGCATAGATGAACATGTAAGCTAAGAAAGGAATGCTGTAGTTTGTAACATAGTCACTCAAACTTTCGCGGAATTGTTTGAGGTCACTTTGTTATGATTTATTTGCACCTTACCCTTCCAAGGCTTTGTTTTAATGATTTTTTTGTGTCTTTGATTCAGCCAGCGGATTTAGAATTGTTTGGCTACGCACTGATTTTTCTTTATACAGGGTGTTCTGAAAAGAATGGGCCACACTGCAAGGGCACCTTCTCTGGATTAAAATATACCGATTTAAGTCAACTTATCTTAGTACCAAGGACCTTAAGGACATACGAGTTTTGGTGTAAAGTATAGAGGACGCTTGTAGCAACCTATATATTACATTCTCGTTGTCATTTTTTGGTATGTGAGAAATTTGACATAACAAGTAACTTTTAAAAAACTTTAACAATAGCTTTATAAAAGGTATACCGGTCGCAAGTCGCTAAACTGCACCATTTCCAAGGAAACTGTATTTAAAATTAGTACTACAGATTCTATTACTCTGGCGCACATTTAATATAGTGTATTCGATAGCAATATTAACAAGCAAAAATGAGTGCCAGTGACGTAAACCAACAAATAAATTTATGAGGCGAAATGAATATAATTTATATTAAATATATTTATTTTAAAAATGTTGTTTGTTACCGCCACTGTTCTTTTTATTTACTTCAAGATATTCTGGTTATATTTTTTGTATTACATTAGACCAGTGCATCTTTATCATACCTAATATTCATTTCTACGAACTTCTAATATGTGTGATCCACTTATCCGTATGTACAAGATTTGTTTGGCACAGTTACTTATTTTAACTTAACGAAAATTCAATAAAAGATGTCATATTTATAATTACTCCCTGTAAATTATTTAAATTCCATTTCCTTTGTTAAAAAGAGATTAATTTTTTGCTCGAATTTGTTTGCTAGCAGATAAACTGTAGTAAAATCCATTTAGTAGGCAGCTGTCAATCAGTGTCACTTTAACTCTCTAATTTCTGTAGTTTGTTGAATATATCTCACACCTAAATTTTTCTTTTGCAATGCCTCGACATAACTTATTCTCTAATAGTGAAATGACCGATATGGTAGAACACACAATATTTTAATGCTGCAGCAAGAATTTATGCCGAAACTTATCCAAATCGTAGACAACCTGACCGAAACATACGTTTCAAGATGATATGCAAGATTGCGTGAAACGGGTAGCTATCATCCTGTACGTCATAACGGGCGACCTATTGAGTGCACTGTTCAACAAGAAGAATAATTATTAAATACTCTTGAGGATGACGCAACAATAAGTATTCGCCGATTATCATTAAATGTTGGATTATCCCATACTGTAATATCTAATGTTTTACATATGCAGGAGCTTTATCCGTTTCATTATAGACCAGTCCCAAAATTACTGCCCATGATTTTTTGACCAGAACAAATTTTTCTGAATGTATACGGCGTAAGAACAGACAAAATCCAGCATTTGTAAGTAGAATTTTATTTACAGATGAGCAACGTTTACTAAGAGGGGAGTTTTAAACAGAAAGAATAGTTAGTTATGTATGGGCTGACGAAAATCCGCATGCCACTTTGGAGCGACATTTCCAGCATGAATTTAAAATTAACATCTGGTGCGGAATAATTAATAACAATCTTGTTTTGTTGGTCCTTTGAACTTCCAACAAATCTAACTGGCGATAATACTTAACACTTTCTTAGAGAAAATATTCGTCATAATATGTGGTATTTACAAGATGGTGTCCCTGCTCATTACACTGTGGTTGTAGAGGATTATTTAAATAACATATTTCCCCATCGTTGGATTGGACATCCGTGGCCTCCTAGAAGTCCTGATTTAAATCGAATGGATTTTTATTTTTGGGGACACATAAAAGCTCTTGTCTATTCCACCGCAGTTAATACAAGAGCGCTGAACTGTGGCAACGAATTAACAAAGCTGCAAATAGCATTAAAAACCAGCCTCCATCATTTCATAAGGTAAAGAGAAACTTCCTCAAAAGATGCCAAAGATTAACGGTCAACATTTTGAAAATAAACTTTAGTGTATTGTTTTGATTTAATGGTTTTTCTTGGTTATTTTGGTTCAATTTGCTTGTTGGTCTGTTAACAATTATATTCTGTTTTAAATTTGACTACTTTTTTTTATTATATGTACATTTGTGTACATAATTTTTTGGGAGGAGCTAGAGGTTAATTAATATGAAAACAAACATTTTTGATAGAAATTCTGTAGTATTAATTTTAAATACATTTTTCTTGGAAATGATGCAGTTTAGCGCCTTGCGACCAGTATGCCTTTTATAAAGCTATTATTAGGAACTTTTTAAGTTACTCATTATGTGAAATTTTTCACACACCAAAAAAATATGACAACGAGAATGTAACATACAGGTTGCTGAAAGCGCCCGCTGTACTTTACACAAAAACTGATTTCACAGACATGTTCATCTCATGAAAAAACCTATAAAAACCCAATTTCATTTAAATAACTCAGTTGACTTAAATCGGTATATTTGAATCCTGAGAAGGTGCCCCTGCAGTATGGCCCATTCTTTTCAGGACACCCTGTATATGTAATGTATTGTAATTGTACGAATGTATTTTTGTGCTTTTATTCACGATACAATTGTGTAGTGTAGTTTCATTGTTTACCTGTTCCACTATGATCCTCATCCAGTAAGAGTAGCATTATTGCCAGTAAAGTCAAGATACATCCCTTAACGATTTTTTTCTTGAATTTGCATTACTGCGAATAAGTTCAATATTACGCTCTTAAAGATTTTATAGTCTTTTAATTATTGAGAGTATTGGGACACTACAATATTAAAATACTTTATAAAGAAAGAAATTATCTTTAAAAAATATTTATTCACATTTTCTTATCAAATTAATGGTTATTCAGATATTGAAAAAATTAGAAGAAACACTTAAATTCCGCCTGGAGAATTTTTCTTGACGCTAAATTACGCGTCGTATCAAGAAATTGTATAAAACATAATTCATCGATATGTTTAAGATCTATATGTTTGTTTTTTATATCTTCGAAATATGCAGCTGTTTCAGAAATATTCGATAAAAACAAAAACTGACCCTAATAAACCCCCCTCCCCCGTCCGCCACTGGATTTCTCAGCGTTTGCTGATTGTCGATCAGTGCTGCCATCATAAATTAAAATATCATTACGTCAAAGAAATTGTTAAAAATATTTTTAATGAATTAACGTCAGCACAAAAAAATATCACTAGGCTAGAAACGATAGTTTTGCGAGTATGACAGGTATTACGTGCAGAGGTGTTAGTCGAGGTTTGCGACCGCGAATATCGTTTTTGACCTAGTGATACAAATAACCTAATTAAACCAACACAACTGTTTAGTCGCTCTATACGTTCTTTGAAATATACAGATCCTGGACACCACAAGAGGTAATTATTTTCGAATATAACCTGTAACAATACAGCTAATTTGCAAATAAAAATTATATAATAAAGTGATAAAAATAGTCGACCTTGTAATATTCAATATTTTAAATATATTTCGGATTGCATTAGTCCTGATTCAGAGCGATTTCTAAAAAATAGATGATAAAATTACAACAATAATTTACTTGCAGTGTAAACATAGAAAATAAACTTCACTCGATATGAACAAAATGTAATTTTTACGAAGAATGTAAAAAATTTGGAGATTTCAATGTCAACCTTACTGTTTTTAAATTAAATTATGACAAAATTAAAATTTATACAGCAACCTTCCCAAGCAATTATTATAAGTTTTTTTTTATGTTATGAACGAATAAGTTTAAAGGTAAATATGTAATTAAAAGTTATTATTAATTTCATTAAATACATAAATAAAAAGTTTATCTCGAGTAGGATTTGAACCTACGACCTGTACTTGGCTAGAGTACCGCGCTTACCAACCGCGCCATCAAGGTTCAGGCCCCAATCGATGTAAATCTTGTCTTTATGTATATAATAATAATAATTTTTAATTATGTATTTACCTTTGAACTTTGAACAGTCTAGTTGCTTTGGTATGTGTGAATCCTTGCGATATTCCATTAATATTAGTAATTTGATGGTAATCTCATTATATTTAGAATTTACATCAGTTCTACATACATAAAGACAAAATTTACATCGATTGGGGCTTGAACCTTGGTGGCACAGTTGGTTTGCGCGGTACTCTAGCAAACTACAGGTCGTAGGTTCAAATCCTACTCGAGGTAAACTTTTTATTTATGTATTTAATAAAATTAATAATAATTTTTAGCTTCCTAAGGAATGTTTCAAATGTATCCATAGAACTAAATTACAAAACTAACGGAACTAAGAACTCCATACAATTAATAAGTAACAAGAGACGAGTATTTGTACCGGGTGATTCATCACAATGTCCCATACTCATAATTTTCTTTTTTAAAAAATAGAAAAAAAAAGTTCCTTTAACTGATAATGGGTGTTTTCAAAGTACGCGATTAAGTAATATTTTTTGTAATGAATCTCCCTATATATTTTACCATTTTTCGATTGTAAATTAAATTCTTATTAAAAAAAATAATTACAGGTATGTCACAATTCCTACTAGTTTTCGAGATATTGGCAGTAAAAAAATCAAATTTTCAACATCTTCAATTTATTATTAACTGACCGCATCAAAATCTAGGAGGCCTGATAAAAAAAAGATGCAAGTCGTTTGATGCTTTTGTCTCTACTGTCAATAGAAATAATAAAATATAGTTTTTATTTTAAAGTAATAATTTTTATTTTAAAGTAATAATAACACAACTTTATACTTAAAAACTTCCTGATATTTCTATTGTGTTGTTTATAATGCATTACACTTTGTTAGAAAAGCAAGAATATACAGAACACTTACAACGCATAATACGGGAAAGAAAGAGCACTAAAAAGTTACACCATCTGTCGCATATTTGTCGGAAAACCATTGTAAAAATCTACCAGAGATTTTTAATTAAGTCAAGTTTGGCTCAGCATTTGAAGAAAATGAAGAACAAGAATTTAATGTTTTGTTAACAGAAAATTCTAACACTTCAATAAGGCAAGTGGGTACACAATTAAATCTTTCCTACAGTTCCATTCAAAGGGTTTTGAAAAAGAGCACACTAAAGCTATACAAAATGCAAAATCTTCAATTTGTAAATAAGCAACAAAAACAATAATGCTTCAGCTTTATACTACGTCGCATTAGGGAAGACAATAATTTTCTAAATAGGATTATATGGACGGATGAGGCAACTTTTTCAGGCACTGGTCAAGTGTAAACCCATCATTTTTGAGGCCACTCAAATTTCAAGGAGGAAAATCCTTAAACACGTGGTACGGCATCTATGACGGGAAAGTTTTGGATCCGTACTTTTCTGAGCGCGAATTAAGTGGTCAAGACTATGTCGATTTTTTGCATACCACCTTTGATAATTTGTTGGGTGTCATGCCTCTAAATGTATGAGAAAATATTATTTTCCAGTAGGACAAAGCTCCACTACATAATGTCCAAGTGGCTAGTAATTATTTAAATCACAATTTTGACGAATGCATTGGGAAACATGGGACTATTCGTTGGCCAGCCAATACTCACGATTTGACACCACTCGATATTTGATGGGGTGTAGGTAGCGCGAAAATGTTATTATTATAATAAACAGGTTCAAATCGCAATTGTTATAGTGATAGAAGGGTTAACGGGGTTTGATGCATTTTTTATATATTAAGTCGTAATTTGATAATCTTTTCTGGATATCTCATTTTCTGTATTTTACGTAATTGATATTTGAGTAAGGGTTGGAAAAAAACCCATGTTAGGATAGAAACAGATGTTCGCTCGAACTGCCTTTATGGAAAGGGCGTAACGAAACATTGTAAATTCTTATGCGACACTCTTGATATAAAAATGTCACTGGTTAGTAATTCATTACATCGGTACACACTGCAATCAAAGACGTCTTTGTTTGATACTTGGAAACTCGAGACCTAAATGTAGGGTTTATTAAGGACGAATGCGTATTTTTAAAATTAAGATGTCGTTCAATAATTAATATGAAACTGTTCCAACATAATAATTTTTGTTTTTCATTACTTTTGAAAAATGGGGGCTGATTCCGGGAGTAAAGGTAGTTAGTTTTGAAATCAGGGGAAATGTAGTTAGAGTTAGAGTGTCGACGGAGCCAAATCGATACGGTTAATTAAATACCTCCATTGTAAACAGTTTGTCTTTAAAATAATTCTTGCGTATGCGTTTTCTTTTGGATTAGCCAACGCAAATTTGTCTTTTCTTTCGCGTGTTAATTTTAATGTGTTTTTCAAATATTAATCTATACATAACAGTCACCCTTTATGATGTTAAATCTCGTATGTTAACGATTTGTGTCTGTGATCAATTAAAGTAATTCAAGTGTAACAAGGTATTTTTATATAAATTAAGGCGGACAGCAAATGTTTCTACAAGCCTATATAATCTATTAAAAATCGAGCACTAAGCTGAAATCTGTTAAAATAAAAAACAGCACAGGGCTCCCTCGCTCTTGTATTTGTATGAATTAGAATTGTTTGTTGTTCATATTTATATTTGTGTAGAGGTAGGCTGGCGAACGGGTACATAATACCGTTCTGGTTATTAATTGTAATGTGCAATTGCCAAGTGAGTACACTCCCGGGTCCAGATAACCATTAAACACCTCGAATTTTATTTTTATTGTTATATAGATGAATGTGTAACCTGAGAAAGGGGCGCTGTATATTTCTAACGCAGTCAAACTTATACATCGGTCACCATGTTAGATCTATTTATAACTTACCCTTGTAAGGCTTTGTTTAATGAGTTTTCTTGTGTCAGTTTGTTAAGTAGAATTGTTTGTATGCGAACTAATTTCTATTTATATGTAATTTATTGTAATTTAACTTATGTATTTTGTGCTTTAGTAGTAACTAAACAATTGTCTACGTGTAAATTACTTGTCTATTTTCTTTTGTCCTTGCCTTTACCTCATTATCATCTGTGCAATTTTACTGTTGCATTTTATATGTACCGTAATTTGCTTTATTGTTTTATGTGCTTATTTACTTAAAGACCGGCATGCTTGGTTTTAAAGGGCCACATGTTTGGTATTACGATTTTTATTCTAATTTACTTATGACCCAATTGTGGGAGTGACTATATGGGTTTTTATATTGTTTATGTGTAACTAACTTTATTTATTTTTCTCTTAATGTTATAATTTTGTACGCACTTTAAACCTGATTTAATGGTGTTTTGTTGTATATTTAAACCCTTTCATTGTTTTTTTTTTGTTATTTGATTTATTAATGTACTTGTGCAATTACTGATTTATATGAATTAAGTGGGTTTTATAGGTGGTACTTTTTCACAATAGTATATTAACGGACTGAACCACCATTGCGCAAAGCTCGTTAATTTTAATTTGAGTAGTTTCATTGTTAACTGCCCCTCATGATGCAACACTTATCTCATCCAGCCTATCTAATTCAAATAGCACTGCGTACCTACCACTAGACGGCCACTTTGTTTCATCAGATTTGAGGTTTGATATTAATTAAATATTAGACTTGTAAATAAATTCTAATCTTTTAATTATTGTCGGGAAAGTCAAGCAATTCATTTGAGTAATAGTAACATTATTGTCAGTAAGGTCAAGATAAATCACCTAGCGATTGTTTTGTTGTTGAATTTGCATTCTTGCAAATAAGTTCAAATTACACTTTTCAAGATAGGGTGCCTGGGGGGCGCTACAGGGGATATCTGAAGAATAAAGTTTATGACCTCGATTTTAAACCGTAAGGAAGACATTAAAATATTACAATATTTCTAATATGCCGTATTTTTCTACTACAAACTTTTTTGAAAATATTTCATCTAAAAATTTACTAAAAACTAACACTTAACCGTCAATATCTCGAAAACTAGCAGGAATTACCTTTTTTTTTTACTAGAAATTTAATGTAGAATCGAAACATAGTAAAATATATAGAGCGATTAATTGAATTTGAAAACGCCCTGTATATCAGTTAAAGCAACTATGCCGCTGAATTCTACGCAAAATTTACCAAAACTCTGCTATTTACTTTCTTTTCTATTTAACCCATTTTTTGCGAGTAGTGCGAAAATGGACCATAATCGTGTTTTTTCCCGTTACTTTTAAACTAATGTTACATAGGATTCTGATTGTCTCTTATGATTTTTCACAGTATTGAGACCATATGTGTATTTTAGCACGAAAATATTTTCAATTTTACTTAAAAAATATCCTAATTTGAAAATAGTACTGTATTTCCTACGTGCTTAGTTTTTTTAAATTACAAAAAAACCGATATGTACCTATTTGATCCTACTTAGTTATCACCGGTAATTATACAACACGTGTCAATTATGAGTTTCAATATTTTTAACGAAATGTTTTGACAAAATATGCCTAAACTTGGTACGGTGCGAAAATGCACGTCTGGCGAGTTAGCCCCCCACCTTGTAAAACTAAAAAAACAAATACATGAAAATTACGAGCTATTTATGAGCTTTTATATTCAGCAAATTAAGAATTTGGAGCTTGTCATACTATGGAGGAATTTAAACATTTCAGTAGAGGAGCTCAGTAGAGTTCGGCTCAGCTTTACAAACAAAAGTATTGAATCGTTCTTTGCGATATAATTTCGATTTTTTAACTCATCGTTTTAACCCCAAAACAACTCTTTAACCATTGGTGGCGTGAGTTCTCACCAGGTTGAACTTTTTCGCCTACCATAATTGGTTCATAGAAAGACTATGTACTACCCCAATTACACCAATCGCTGTGGGATGCAGAATTATCATATTAGGGATACATATTTGTAGAGTTGTACTGATGTGATTAGAAATTCCATTAAGTCGTTTTGAAAAATTATTTTACAAAAGTATTTACTATTCAACGCGCAATTTGATAATTATCCCATTAGGCTTATGAAATTTTTGAAAATATTTCTTCTTGAAGGTGTATAAATGCACGTAGTAGGCGCTACGATTCTATACTATTCTTGAATTATCAGTAAGGTCTGTGCAGAGTGTTATCAATTGCGTTAGAATGAGTGCAGTGAGTAAATATACCATAATATTACGTATATTGTGCATTATTTATAGATGACGAATTCCAGAACTGTTTTGATCCTGATTTGGATTCGATTTACCATGAATCTTCAGAACTGAAGATAACTTAGAAATAAGGTTTGAAGACGATGATGAGATTACAGTGGACTACGAACATGAAAACTAGATAATTCCAGACGACGTCCAAGATATGTTTATAGCTAAAGATGACTCAATTTGGCTGAAGGAGTCCTTCAGCCGAAAACGGCAGCGATCGAAAAATATAATTACTGTTCGTCTCCAAGTACCTAAGTCCAGAAGTATGGCAGAAGTGTTCAAGTTATTTATTTCTGCTGATATGATGAATGAAATAGTAAACTTCACAACTCAGCGAGGGGCTTACGAAACTGAAAATCGTAATGATGGGGTAGATGATATGATTTGGAAGGATGTCGATAATACTGAAATGTATGCCTTTATTGGTTTGTTGGTACGTGCTGGAGCACTAAAGGCTAATCATGGGCCCATTCCGATGCTGTAGCAAGATGACCCCTGTTTCCATCGTCCATTTTTTTGGCAACAATGCCCCGAGGCAGATTTTGGGGAATATCAGGTTGGATAAGATTTGACGATAGACACACAAAGCTAACGAGAAGAGCAACGGACAAACTAGCACATATACGAGATGTTGCTGATATTTTCATAAAAAAAGTGTCAAGTGTATTACAACCCAGGATCACACTTGACAGTAGATGTCGTTTCAGAGTGTACATGAAGAGCAAGTCTGCTAAGTACGGCATACAAATTTGGATTGTTGCTGATGCAGACTTCCTACTGCAAAAACTTGCAAATCTATTTGGGAAAGGAGGGAAATCTCCCAGAACGTAACCAAGGCAAGTAGGTGGTACTAGATTTGGTTTCGTGTCTGGGTTCTGGATACGGGATCACGATAGACAACTTTTTTACTTCTTTAGAGTTGGCTGATGAGTTACTAGAGCGAAAACTTACAGTATGTGGAACACTAAAGAAGAATAAAGCTTTCATACCTGCAGATTTCTTGCCACAACGGCAACGTCCCATGCATTCTTCTATTTTTGCTTATCAACAGAGGTTACCATGGTATCGTATGTTCCAAAGAACAACAGAAGCGTTATTTTACTATCATCTGAACATCGCGATGGTATCGTTTCGGAAGAAGAACACAATAAACCGGAGATCGTATCTCAACATAATACTACTAAGGGTGCGGTGCTGGATAACATGGTGGCAGAACACGGCTGCAACAGACAATCAAAAATATGGCCAACCGTCCTCTTTATAAATTTTATCGACATCAACAGTGAACGATTGTTTATTTTGGAAATGGTGAAAGACGATTGTTTATTTTGGGAAGAACCCCATATGAGGAGGAGGATTAGCAACGCTGCCATACGCTCCAGGCTAACTAGAAAGACAGTTCAAGAGATAAACACAATATTATACGCTATCAGTCAACAGCCCAACGCAAACCAAGAGGAACCAGTACAATCGGCGTGCGATGTCAAAAAAAAAATAACATAAACATTTTCTATGTCCAGAATGCAACAAAACAATGAAAATCTGTAAAAAAATGTTAAATTTGATTTTACACAATATACCCAATCACATTTGAGTAATAGACGTTTTTTTTTAATTCTTATTTTATGAAATTGCCCAAATAACCCAAACTACACGCAAATATGACTAACAAATAATACTTCATTCATAGTTTCCTTCCTACGAAAATTTAGAATGTGAAAATTAAGAAAAAAGTTGAGGTAAGCATTCACCCCACACGGTATCAGGAGTTTTCATCACCCGGGGCCGGGAAGGTTAAATAATTTAACTCAAGTGAGAACTACACTAAAATTGAAAAAATAACTCTTTTGCAGGTAAATATTGTTTATTGATTTAAGAGCTCTCAAAATACGTATTTTGATTTCTGACCCGCAACCCCTTGATGGTAAAACTACCCCTCGTCTCCCCGGCACAGGAGAGAACTATTTGTAAACTGAAAAAATTTAACTATTTTTTAGGTAATTATTGTTTATTCATTTATGAGCTAGGTCTATTTTGATTATTGAGCTGCAACCCTTTTACGCTAAAACCACCTCTCGTATCTCCAACACGCTAGAGAAAGCTTTACTTAAAATGAAAGAAATTGAATATTCAGTATTAACTGTTTTATAATTAAATATTTTATGTTATTAATTTAATTTTATTTTAAATTTATTATTTTAAAAGATTCTTGAGTTATATACTTTGATTTAAAAAAAAAGTGTTTATGAACAAAATACGTGTATTTTAATTATTGAACTGCAATTCCTTCACAATAAAACTTAAAGCTCTCTCTCTCTCTCTCTCTCTCTTATGTGCTGGAGAGGCGAGAGGTGGTTTTACCGTAAAAGGGTTGCAGCTCAATAATCAAAATAGACGTATCTCGAGAGCTCCTAAATCGATAAACAATAAATTAGCTACAAAATAGTTAAATTTTTTTCATTGTCTCCTGAGCCGAGGAAACGAGGGGTAGTTTTATCGTAAAGGGACTGCAGGTAAAAAATTAAACGACGTATCTTTGAGATCTCTTAAATTAATAACAGTATTTATCTGCATAGAGTTTTTCAATTTTAGTGCAGTTTTTACTTAAATTATTTAAAGGGTTGTTTCGGGGTTAAAACAATGAGCTCAAAAATCGAAATTATACTATTTTAAAAGCTCATAAATAGCTTCTAATTCTGCCTCTAAGAACGATTAAATATTTTTATTTGTAATTGATGAGAGGGGGGATGAGTCGACGTCGACTCTGCCCCCCACTAAAATTTTTAAATTCCTCCCTAGTGTGTGAGCTCAAAATTTTTAATTTGCGGAATATAAAAGCTCATAAATAGCTCGTAATTTTCATGTATTTGCTTTTTCATTTTTACAAGGGGAGGCTAGCTGAACAGACGTCGAAAATTGGTAGAATATATAGATATTTGGGTGGTCCATAAACAAAGTCGTTTTTTAGAGTTTCTTGTTGAGTCCTTCTGCTCCTATCTAGAAAACATTTTATATGTTAATGTCATGCAGTATTAAAAGCTAATCAAGCAGGCGGATGTCCCCGTCTAATTTTCTTCTGATATTCTTTTGTTTTTAACTAGCAACAAACGTCAAAATGGCTGACGAAAATACGAAATTTTCTGCAACCGCCGCAGTTAAAAAATATGCGAAGTGGAAGGAATAGTGAGCATTCGTACGGCGCAGCGCTGCTTTCGAAGATTTACTGGCGGAGATGCAAGTCTCAAGAGGAAACAAGGTTCGGTCAGCCCAACTCGTTAAGCAACGCTGAACTTCGAGATGTTGAAGCAAATCCATCCACAAGTACCCGTAAGTTGTCATCAGAACTTGGGTATTCTAAAGAAACTGTAAGGCGCCATTTGCATCAACTTGGAAAAGCCAATAGACGCTGTAGAGAAGTTTCTCACGACTTAACGCCAGCAATGGCAGAAAGGCAAGTTCAGGTTCGTGATCAACTGCTTTCCAATCCTTGGGATGAACGTTTCTTTAAACTGATCGTTACTTGCGATGAAAAGTGGATTTACTTCAATAACCCTAGTACAGAAAATCAGTGGATTACTGTTGGGCAACCTGCATTGCCTTGACATAACCTATAATTGTGCATAATCATTAAGTCGTTTCCTTGACTGTTGTGTTATTATTCAGCGAGTTTCGACTTTGTTCATAATTATGATTATAAATATGAAGAAATTTCTTACTCAAAAGGAATTAGAAACCGCTTTAGAAACTGTTGTCGAGCAATTAGGTAGTAAAAGAGATAAGTTATTTTGTAATTTTCTTTTGGGGATATTACTATAGTTGATATTCGTAGGACAAATTGACACTGTATATATCCCACCTGAAGTGGATCAGCTAATGGACGTGGAGGACATCGATAACATTTCGTGAATGCAAATTTTGCAAATACTGGTGACAGTCGAAACATTTAAATTGCATGTACAGTAATAATGGGCCTCTAGCATGTAAAAGAAGACGTTTATCATCTACGTACGAAAAACCACTTATTGAAAACGTTCCTAAATGGAAAAGGGATTCACTATAGTAGAATCTGTTTCAAAAGAATCGCACGACACTGAACAGTTGAAAAATGAATTGGAGGGAAAGTCACCACTGGAATTTTTTTCCTGTTTTTTGACGACCAACTGTTGAGTATTCTTTGAAATATGCTGGAGGAATAACAATCGACATGAGTTTGACTTCGATAGAACAGATTTACTAAAATTCATTGCAATATTGATTTTGTCAGGTAACCACACACCACAAACGCAGTTTTATTTGTCAAATGACGAAGGAATTAGACATATTGTCAAAAAATACATGAGTAGAACTAGATTTTATGCCATAAAAAGAAATTTACATCTATCAGACAGCACCGTGTTAGATAAAAACGACAAATTTGCAAAACTTCGGCCATTTTTTACGCAGAATGGTGGCTTTTCTTTTTTCCTCTCTATAGGTGAACAAATATGTCCTATGTATATAAAAGATAAACTTGTGCGATTTGAGTTCAAGCAATGGTGTATATGTTCGAGGGTCTGATATCTTTACAAATTTGAACCCTACGGAGGTGCAACCCCAAAGAAAGAAAAGCCTGACTTGGGAATGGGGGGCGAGGGTTGATTGGTTATCAATCGTGAATGACTCTGGAAAGCATGAAGTGTTTTTTGACAATTTTTTCTCTTCATACAAACTTCTGTTGCCGCTTAAAACCAAGGGGTTTTATGCGACGGGCACTGTTCGTGACAACAGGACAAATCATTGCCCTTTGGAACCGTTGAAGTCCATATCGAAGAGGCCTCGCTATACATATGATGATGCTTTTGATAGAACTACCCATTTGTCATTGGTGCGATGGAACGACAATTCTGTCGTTACTGTGATCAGCAACCTGTGATCAGTAACCATTTGAATTCGCAAAAAGATACAACCGAAAAGACAAAACAATGTAATAAAATATTCAATAAAAACATAGGCAGAGTCTGCTTGCACAATAATGGGAGCGCGAATTACAGAATAGGAATAACAGGCAAGGAGTGGCGGTGATTCCTATTTATCAATACTTTAGACAGCATAATAGTGAATTCATGATATGGCCGATTCCAATAAAATGTCTCAACTAAATTTTAAATCTTATATTGCACTACGGTTACTGAAGCTTTCGAATAAGAAATGCCAGTTGTTAAGCTCAATGGAGCCTCCAGAAGCCCGTTATAACATGTTTGCCATATTAAAACAAAAATTGACAGTAACGCTAGGTGTAGATGTAAAAATTGCCATAACCATTCTATGCTTCTGTGTAAAATGTGTAATGTGCTTACTATAAAAAACAAAAATTGTAATTTCTCCATATATTTCACCAATGGTGCGAAAACGCACCAATGTTTTTTTCGAAAATTTCTTACATTTCTAAAATTTTTATGATAAATATGTATTATATATGCTAAAAATGTTCCAAATAAACCTTCATACACTAACCAGTGTTGTTTTAATAACATTGTTAAAAAAATGGGTTGTAAAAAAAAATGAAAAAATATTCGAATTTGAGATATTGCATTTTTATCATCTGGAATTCTTGTGCTTTAATTTAATTTAAGTTTTGTTAAATTCTAACCAGTACTTTTCAAGAAATTAGTACGTTAGCAAACGCTTGCACTACACAAATTAGCCCACTATTATACAGTGTAAACGCATAATATTGATTTTATTATAGTATACATACATTATACAGTGCTCATTTATTTTTGTAATTTTTATTTATGTGTTGGCTACACTGCAACTCTGTCAGCTGACAATTAGGTAAACATTAGCTTGTGTTATTTTGACTTTAGACTGTAGTTTGGTGTTTTGAGGTTAGAACTTAGAAGTGTGTTGTGTCAGTGTTTTTCTTGTGAAAATGCCTAGATATTCTTCAAAAAAAAACGAAAACCCGTTTTTAGTGGCGTTAGAAAACAAGTGGTAGCAAAGATTGAAACTGAAAATTCTTCTGCTCTTATGAGTGAAACTTTGAACCAAGCTTTAGAGCCTAGGCCTAGCACTAGTCTTAGTAACAGTAGTAGTAGGCCTAGTATTAGTGCCTCAAAAAGAAAACTATGCTCTAATTTAGGTAAATAGGAGTTTTATAGGACTGATGATGAAAATTCTTGTTATGATCTTGTATCCATGGAGACTTTGCAAAGTTTGATTTCAAGTATTGCTGTTTGCTCAAAGTGTCATGGTCAACTTTGTGTTTTCCCCAGTAATAGGCAAGGCATGAGTGTAAATATCAATCTGAAGTGTTCTTCTTGTAGTTTTTTAGTGTCAGAAGGTAACAGCAAGAAAGTAGGCCGAACTAATATGACAGATTTGAATGTACGATGTGCATATGCCTTTCGCTGTATTGGAAAGGGCCAAGAAGCGGCAAAGAATTTTTTCTCTCTAATGAATATGCCGTGCCCTTCTGAATCCAGGGGTTACAACCACATTTTAGTGCAGGCTGTTTGTTTTCAATCGATGAGTGATGCTGTAGAAGAATGTGTAGGCTTGCAAGAAAATGAAAACCGTGACATTACTGCAATTTTCGATGGTTCGTGGCAACGCAGAGGTCATTTATCTCTCAATGGCATAGTAACTGCGATAAGTGCACTAACTGGTAAAGTGCTTGATGTTAAAATTATGTCAAAGTTTTGTAGATGTAAAAATAGATTGGAAAACCAACATGAATCAAATTGGATTGCAAACTTTTCTGGTGTAAGTGGTGGCATGGAAGTCAAGGGTATTGTCGACATGTTTCGTGAGTCACAAACCAAGCACAACATAAGATATAAGCACTTTCTTGGTGACGGTGACAGTGCAGCATACCCTTTCGTTGTTGCTGCTGAGCCATATGGACCTGATTTCTCAATAGAGAAACTCAAATGTGTGGGCCACGTGCAAAAACGCATGGGCTCACGCCTTCGAAAGTTGAAATCTCAAGCTGGGAAAAAGAAACTAGAAGATGGGAAAATACTTGGAGGTCGTGGCCGGCTTATAAATGAAGCAATTAATGAAATTCAAACCTATTATGGCCTTGCCATCAGAAGAAACACTTCAAATTTAGATAATATGAAAAAAGCTGTTTGGGCCGAATATTTTCATCTGGCTTCTCATAAATGAATCTCCTGCCCATGAGTTATGCCCTCCTGGACCCGGTGGAACCCAAAATGCTAGTGAGTCTCTCAATAGTTTGATTTGGGCGCGCATCCCGAAAGCAACCTTTGTCCACAAAAATACCTTGGAACTTGGCGTGTATGAGGCAATCTGTACCTATAATGAGGGAAATATAGTCATATGTAAAATCCTAGAAAAGTTAGGTATTGTTCCTGGAGCTTACTTCATCAAGATAATGAAGTTTGTCGACGCTCTACGAGTGAAAAAGGCAGAAAAGGCATTGGAAGCAATTGAAAAAAAAGTGCCGACAAAAGCTAACAGCATTTTAAACGAAGGCTGGAGGATATGTATGAAGAAGCAGAGGATCCAGACAACGCTAAGTATGGAGCTGGGATGCATTAAAGTAAAAATTTTCAAAAATATTCATTTTAATGTTTTTCTAACTTTCGGCTGATTTTTCCGCAAACGAATATTTTTAGCACTTAAGGAACATTTTCTCAGGAACGGTAAGAGATAATGAGATAATTTTTTTTGTTTACTTTGTCTAGTCTTGCTGTACATTTTAAACAGAGGGTTTTTCAAAATTCCTAGTACATTTTTCAGAAACTCGATTTATATACAAAGTTTTTAATTCAAAAATATAACTTTTTTAAAAAAATATAAAATTCTGGTTTGTGATTGTATTTAAAAACCCTCTGCTCAAAATATGTAGAAAAGTGTAAACTTTCAGTGAAAAAAAATCCAAAGCTCTACCACTTTTACTTTTTATTTAAATGTACCTTAAAGTTGGGCAAATTAACATGTAAAAGATAGGACCCCGCGACCCCCCTTAGATAAGAAGATTATGGATATGGGGCTTAACAATGAATCACCCGGTATATAACATTAAATTATAAAGAAAATAAGAACTATGTGTGTAATTAATAAGTAGGAATAATATTATAAGTTTAAATGAATGTGAAATATATGGATGTAATTATTACTTAGATTACTGATATCATATTTAAAATACTCAGTATTTTTTGTAGTTTCAATATAAAACAAAACATTTCTAACAATATTAGGTCATGGTAATTGCATTCTTGGTCAAGTATTTTTACTTCATTAAAGTTACATTGATGAAGAAAATTGTTTGCTAAAGCACATTGGTTACTATTATGACTTTTGGAATTACTTTTATATTAGATTATCATTTTTTTAACCACTTTATACAATAAATAATATTTCATTTATATAAATTAAGTGGTTTATCATTTAAATTAATAATTAATTATTAAATGAGAAATGATAATGTTCGGCAATTTTAATATTTCTCTACAGTTCTTTGTATTATAAGTAAAGAAAAGTATTGTTTTTCTTTATGAATCGCGATGAGTCAAGAAGAACCTACTTTTCTTTAAGAATAATACATAAAATTTTTTCGGACACTAAATGGAAATGGATTACATTTTATAAGAAATTATTTAAAAAATAGATGACAAGCGAGAGAATCAAATTGCCGTTTCCATCATTGCAGCAACTAAACAAAAATAGGGAAACAAAAATTTTGTCACGTGTTATCGCGTGAAAATGGAAATACATAATGAAAAGTATCGGCATTAGCGCTTGAAGCTGTTTATTACCCTTGAAATCACGAGATAAATATGAGAAGAACTGCAACATTTTCAATTCTTAGACTTCAATGAATGTAAGGAATATCGAAGAAGAAATGCTTGCTTTTTTTCATGAAAAGGTTAGTTTTCCTGAGTACATTTATTTATTTATTTAAGTTTTATCTTTATGTCTGATTACTGGCTGAAAGACCAAAATCTTCCACACTGTGGTCGACATATTCCATGTTGAAAAGTATGTTGACAGTGAAAGAAAACATCGATATATCGAATTATGGGAAGTTACAGTTATATTTAATGCTCCATAGTGATGGATATGAAGAAAAAAAATCAAAAATTCTATCGCAGAATGTGTCAAAATTTTTGTCAGGAGCGCCTGACGAGACTTTTCTTATGATTAAAGTAATAAGGATACCGGCTCTATTTTGGTTGTCACCCTCCATGACACTAAGACAAGGAAGAAGCGTATATTCACCGTTATGACGGAAATGAGAGATTGAGTTGTACAGGAAATTTGTAAGTTTGCGTCCAAAACATATTAATCACTCAAGATTGTTGATATTTTATATGAACAATAAATGTACAGTGTAACCTGTGGGGATCTACAGTTTCTACAAGATGCCGAAGAAAATTGTCCATTATTTGAAATTACCCAACCCAGACCCGTTACACTGGACACTGTCTACGTCGAACGTCGACTACTTTTCTTACTGAGGATGGAGCGGATATCAGCTCAAAAATCATGAAGGATGATGATCAAACACGACTCCAGAAGAATATGTAGAAAAAAACATTAACAATAAAATGGCGACTTCGAAAATGGTTTTTAATCAGCCATCATCGTCAAACAGTGGATGCCAGAATCCTAGAACGTGCTGAATTACAGTAGGCTTTTGCATGTAGCGATTCATCATTTTCTACGTCAAATGGAGGAGTTCATTAGGAAGTTTTATCAAATCATCATTTAATGATTTACAGTTAAAACCATTGTACAAGCATAAGTTTTTCCAACGTTAATAGTTGTACGTTTAATAGTTATTCCAATAAATTAATGAAATGGTTGCTATAACGAAAACAGATACTTTACGATTTTTAATAAGAAAATATGGTCCATTTCATTGAGTGTCCGAAAATAGTATATTAAGAACAAGTTTCATAAGACGCGTTTTTATCGCACGAGTCCAAGTTTGAAAACGACCCGCGCAGCGGTGTTTTATAATGGACGAATGCGATACAGCGTCTTATGAAACGAGTTTCTTATACTATTTTTCTATTTTGCGTATTTGTGTTGAAAATTTTGAAAAAATGTAAATTCCATTTGTCACCTTATTTCATAATTTGAATGTAGGTTGGCAACAGTGGTATTTGTTTGTTTGAGTTCGATACAAATGTAGGGTATTAAAACTATTATCTGTTACTAATTCATTTCAAACTACCTTATAAATATGTCAATAGAAGTTGTACACTATATACATTATAATTGGAATAAAATTACACTATACTATGTAAACTTAATAATTTACACCCAAGTGAAGTTAACAAGGTTAAATGAAGGTTATATTTTACACAAAAGATGTAATCGGCTCAATTTGAAAGCATATTGACGCTTTATCTTAAAACACAATAAAAAGAGAAATCGTCCATATTCAGTTTTGGTCATCTTAATCATTGCAATACATTAATCAGGAATAATTCAATACAAAGGATATATACACATTTCATATAAGAATAGGTTATGTTACATTTACGTTTACATACATCAATAAAGAACTTTATTAGTTTACATACCAACATCAAGAAAAAAATGTTAGGTTACTAAACTTTAAAGTTAAACATTAAAACACCCGTTTGAGTGTCATAATGTACATATTAAACACGCAAAATAGAAAAAGATTTTTTATATAGGTAATTGGTATAACTTTTGCTAACTTAGAAATGTACTTTATTGTAAATAATTCATATATTATCAATAATGTTTGCCTTTGTAAAGGTTGTATGAAAAACGAAAACAGTAATTTATTTAAAAATTTTTGAGATTCTTAAAAAAAATAGTTTTTAATTTATAAGATTTGGTGTATGG
Source organism: Vesta saturnalis (assembly GCA_036346205.1). Lineage (NCBI taxonomy): Eukaryota > Metazoa > Arthropoda > Insecta > Coleoptera > Lampyridae > Vesta > Vesta saturnalis. Next base: position 732,213 of record JARFJB010002298.1, on the reverse strand, counting down.
AATCCATTGTCGCCAACGTTACGAATTCTCTTTTTCGTAACTAACACAGTATTTACTTTATGTTTTAACTTATGTTTAGAGTGAAAATTGATATGTGTAGCTTTATCATACCAATCAAATTTTAAAGTTCGATTATGGTTAATAATTTTTGTATCCAAGGAAGGTGTGTCGTTTTTTTTTCAACCTCTACAGTAAATTATAAATGGTTGTTAAAATTGTTATATAAAATTTAATGTGTTTTTCAATTTTATTACTTTTCTCGACATTCATACAACCTTTACAAGAGCAAATATTATTAGATGATAGACAAATCATTTACAATAAGTTGATGTACATTTTTTAGTTAACAGAAAAAGTCATAGCAGTAATAAAGAAAAACGTGATATAAATATACAAATTGTGGAACATTAATTATCATTTCTTAATTAATAATCTCCCTTAATTTAAAATATAAAACGCCTAATTTATACAAATCAAGACACTTATTGTAAAAATTTTAATAAAAGTGAGGGCAAATATATACGACAAACAAGTCAGTGGTTAAAAAAAAGATTAATCCAACATAAAAGTAATTGCAAAACTCATAATAGTAATCAATGTGTACAGCATGCCAATAATTTTGTTCATCAATTTAACTTTATTGAATTACCATAACCGAATATTTTTAGAAATGGTTTATATTAAAACTACTAAAAATACTGTGAATTTTAAATGATAGTAACAATCTATATTTACACATGCATATTTGACATTCTTCAAACAAATAATATTACTATTTATTAATAATACACATAGTTAATAGCACTAATGTTTTAAATACAATTGAACAATTTCTTGCATATAATTATTTATTCCTCTACGCGATTCAATACAACAATGCAATTACTATAACCCAATATTTTCACCTAACAAAAGTTCGGTATACGAATTCGTTAAATCTGTGTATCTGTGTGTGCTTTTTTGTCTTAAGACATATTGAAAATCTGACTTCAGATTCAGAAAGAGGACCAAAAAATAATAGGGGTCACCATTTGCACGAAATTTGTATCTCATCAGAAACATGGTCAAATCGTGGGTCAAAATATAGCAAGTTGAGAATGCTCTTCTAGAATTTTTGTTCGGTGAAAATTATTAATATAGGTATGATATATAAATTTCCGGTCACCGAAGTGAAGCAACAGCGGGCGCGGTCAGTACTTGGATGGGTGACCGCTTGGGAACTCCGCGTGCAGTTGTCTTTTTTTATGTGTTTATAATGTAGTTTTTAACGCTAAACAAGATATTAAATATATTTGACAATGCAATTTTGTTCGGTCTGGCAATGCTAAAATAGCATTCATTCTCAACGTGTTAAAAATAGTTTATATTAAACTACCAAAGTACTGATAATGGCAGAGAAGTAAATAATTATATTAAAGAAATTGTGGAATTATATTGCATTTAAAACATTAGTGCTATTAAATATCGTGTTACACGAAGTAAGGTTAAAGAATATAAATTTAAGTACACATAGTTCGTAGTTTCTTTATCATTTAATCTTATATATAAATTTATAACACGTTTTAACATTAATAAATTTATTAAATTCTATATTTTATACAATGTGTCCAAGATATGGATGCACTGAACAGGGATCTCAGAAACCACAATAAATACAGAGTCGGTTAAATTAGGAAAAAGTTGCGCAAGGGGGAGACCTTAGCGTTTATAAAAGTCCATTACCTTTGTTCCTTTTTTCAATATTTTAAAAAATATGATTTTTTCGATTTTCATTTTTATTTATTTTTGAAGAAATTTTTTTTTTATTTCTGGGCTAAGATTTACACACAGACGGAAATATCAGGCATCTTTATGAGCATCCACTACTAATGATTATTAGCACTACCCGTTATTACAATTTTGCCTTATTAAAGAAATTCCACCTTTAGTAAGGGTTCTTTTGTGTCAAACATCGCATTTCCACCGGACCTACAATTTTACTTCCTATCCGAGAAGGAGTGCTTTGGTTTTTCTCAGTTTTAGAAAAACGGCTGCCTCGGCCAGGTTTGAATTCACGTCGACTAGGTAAAAGGTAAAAGGTCAGCACTCTAACTATTCCACCACTGAGGCAGCTTTTGGAGTTACTTCAAAAGAAACAAAAAATAAAAAGTACTTTCTTATTGCCACTTTTGAGGTATTTATAAATTTTTTCCGATGTTTTGTTTACGAGTAAAAAACATCATCAACTTTATTTTTTTCTATGTCTTATATAGCATTTTTCATAACCATTGCCAAAAAAAGTTTCTTATAATTACGTTCATTTTTTACCTTCCAACCTACATATACATATGTAGGTATAGAAGGTTAAGCAATCGACTTTTGTTTTCACTATCGCTAAATCGACTTATTACCTCATTTTACAACTTTTGACCAAGCGTCGCCAAGATCGACCATCATGTCTGGATGTCTGTGTGTATGGATGTGTGTATGAATGTATGTTAGTATCCACGATAACTCCAGAACGAATATACGTACCTACTTAAAATGTTGTATTTAAGCTTGTTTTCATTTGACTTAGAGCTGATTAGATTTTGGGAGAAATCCAGCAGCGGATACTGGTGGTATATTTAAAACAGCTACATATTTCAAAGATATAAAAATACCTAAAACATATCGATTAATTATGTTCTATGCAGTTTTTGGTATGACGCGTAATTTAGCAACAAAAAAACCTAAGCTAGAATTTAACTGTTAGTTCAAATTTTTTCATTATCTGAATAACGATTAATTTTATAAGAAAAAGTGTAGGCGGATTGTTTAAAGAAAATTTTATTTTACATAACTTTTTTTTATAAAGTTTTTTAATAAACGCAAGGTAAGTCAAAAAATTAATTAAATATGAATGAAAATGGTTATACCGCATTATTGACATCTTATAGAAGCGGGCGGCTTTGGATTTTTTTTTAAGTTAACATGTATATAGTTACCGCCGGTTTCATAGCCAAGTTAAAGTGACTAAAGGCCAAATGCACTTTAAAGGAGAAAATCCTGTCCCATCTTCCCACTTTAAATTAAAGACTATTTTAAGATAAAGTCGTATTTCCAGCATTTTAAAGTAGCTTTAACCTATAAACTCAACGTCAAATCTCCCAAACATCCCAAATACATAGTAGACACTTTTTAATAGGAGCAATTTTGAGGCAAAATTGATATGAGGCGCTTTTTGGAAAGCTCTACAAGCTCGGATACTTCTTACGACTCAGAACCAGAAGAAATTCCTGTTCGTAAACACAAAGTTGACTGGAGAGTGATGATACAGAGTTTTTTGAGCGATTTAGACTCAATAAGCTCACAGTTGCTCATCTACTGGAACAAATAAAGACATGCTGAGCTACAATACAAACAGGTAAATATAAGATTCATTATTAAATAATGTCACGGTTTTTCAGGGGTAGTTGTATACAGGCCGTTGACCAGTTATTACTGGCTTTACGGTTTTATGCCACTGGGAATCTGCTGATTTCAGCTGGCCATTTTATAGGGGTTTCGAAAAGCTCAGATTCTAGGATCGTGGCGCGAGCTTCGAAAGCTATTATGACTTCGAGACCAATGTATATTAATATATACGATGACGAAAATGAAACAAGCGGGCATCCAATCCCCTGGAGGAGGGGATGCCGAAATATTTCGTTACCGAAAAGGTTTCTTTACCTTAAATGTACAGTCTGTGGCAGACGCACAGTTACAATTTGGAAACATTGTAGTTCGATGGCCTGGCTCCTGCCATGATCAAACCATTTTTAATAATAGTAGACTAAAATAGAACTTTGAAGAGGGACAATATGGATCTTATTTATTACTTGGCGATAGTGGTTATAATTTGGAACCATACCTCATGACGAAGTTACAAAATACATTTATCCCTGCCGGGAGCCTATATAATGAGTCACTTAGCACTAGGAATGTGGTGAAAAGGCAGTATGGAGTCTGGAAAAGAAGATTTCAGGTTCTTAACGCTGGATTAAGGCTTAAACTGGAAAATGCAGCGTGTGTTATAGTAGCAACAGCAATTCTTTATAATCTGGCCATTGAAATTAAGGATCGTTTTTTTTATATGATTTGGAAATCGAAGCAGATAATCATAATCCAGTAAGTCATAATAATGTCGACAACAACGCCAGAAATGTAAGAAGACTGCTAATTGATGAACATTTTGCAAGGTTGTAAGATGAAAAACGATTTAGTTCAATCTAATTAAAAATTATTATTAATTTTATTAAATACAAAAATAAAAAGTTTACCTCGAGTAGGATTTGAACCTACGACCTGTACTTTGGTAGAGTACCGCGCTTACCAACTGCGTCATCGAGATTCAAGCCCCAATCGACGTAAATTTTGTCTTTATGTATGTAGAACATGTAAATTCTAAATATAATGCGATTACAATCAAATTACTTATATTAATGGAATGAGCCTACAATACCGCAAGGATTCACACATACCAAAGCAACTTGACTAATATTAATTATAATATTAACTTATAATAAATTAGTTCAATCTAGCTTAGATCTTAATTTAAATTGTACAGTTTATAGTTCAATAATTATTTTTGTAATTTTTAGTTTAAGAATACAATATTTTACAAGTTTTAAATTATATTGATTGTTTTTTTTTTGCAATTACAATTATTATTATTATTTTTCAACAAGATTTCTTTTTCCAGAATTTCTAAATCCAATAATTTCATTTTCTTGCCATGTACTCTTCTGCACGTCGATCTTCCATTTCGAGGTATTCTATTTTTTTTATAATATTTTCTTTTGCGATCATTCCGGGATTTGTGACTAATAAATGGTGATTTAAAAAGCGCGCCGCTTTTGAATCACTCGCCATTTTGTTGTTTGTTGCTTAGCAACATAGTTGTTTATAAAGTTGACATCTGCTAATATTCCGATTTCATTCTGTGTGTCAAAAAGGAACGCTTTTCTACTGAACAACGTGTGTTAATCGTGAAAACGTTTTATCAAAACGGAGAAAGTTTTGCAGAAACTATCCGACGACTTCGTGCGATTTTCTGGCGTAATGAAGCTCCGAATGAATCACCAGTGCGCAGACTTATGACAAAGTTGATTGAAACAGGATCAACACTCAACATTAAAAATTTTGGTCGTCCTAGATCTGGCCGGTCTGTTGAAAACATTGCTATAGTTCGTGATAGTGTCAATTATAGCCCACAGAAATCGGTTCAACGTCATTCCCAACAATTGGGCATAGGGTATTCTTCACTGCGGCGAATTCTTGTGAAGGATCTTCATTACCATCCCTACAAAATCCAATTAACCCACGAACTTAAGGTGCCCGATCACCAAAGGAGACGAGAATTTGTTGACTGGGTTCTGAGAAGACAACAGGAGGACGATGGCTTTGCGAGGAAAATCATTTAAATGGATTTTTCAATAAGCAAAACTGCCGTATTAGGGGATCAGAAAATCCTCAATCGACTCATGAAAGAGAAATGCATCCGCAGAGAGTGACAGTTGGGTGTGGATTTTGGGTGGGGTCATCGGTCCTTATTTTTTTGAAGATGAGGCTGGACAAGCTGTAACAGTTAATGGAGACCGATACCGCACGATGATAAGAGAGTTTTTTTGGCCTCATATCGATGCAATGGACATTCAGCAGTTTTGGTTTCAGCATGATGGCACCACATGTCACACTTCCGCCGAAACCATAGCATTGCTGCTTGAGAAATTCCTGGATCGGCTCATCTCACTTCGTGGTTATCAGCAATGGCCACCAAGGTCGTGTGATTTAACCCCATACGATTTTTTTTCTTTCGGGTTATGTCAAATCATTGGTTTATGTCAATAAACCCCGAGACATCTGCGAGTTAAAGGAAGAAATTCGACGAGTTATCAACGAAATCGACGTGCAAGTTTGTGAAGCTGTAATCAACAATTTCAGGAAGAAAGTTTTGGCATGCCAGCAAAGGTTTGATTAACAGCTTTATGTCTTTTGTAAATGATTTTTTTAAAATAAACTTTGTTTTTTGTTATAATTAAAACCGGCGCGCTTTTTGAATCACACTTTATCTTTTAAAGAACTTGCTTCTCTTGGTGCTATTTCCACCAAATCAATTGACTCTAAAGGTTGAACTGTCACATTATTTGTGGATACCAGAATATCGCCTAAAAAAGAAACTGCATGAAAAATTAAATGGACAAACGCATACTTCCTGTTGCATTAAAACCTACTAACGTGAAATTACCTTGTCATTATCTGAGATTATATTTGTATCAGAGGGTTCAGGATTTAACCTCATCTCCTGAAAAAAAATGCAAACACTTGTATTGTACGTATGTAACGCACTTACAGTAGCAGAGAGGATTAATTAGGTTTAAACCTTGCATTTCATTTTCCTACAAAATGATTGATAACTAGATATGTGTAAAAAACAACTGGTGCCTTACCACAACTGTTAATTCACCACATACAAATGGAAAGTCCAAACCAATAACAGTTTTCAGTAACAATATCCCTAGGACATTGATAATAGACGAGATAATTTTATGACAATCGAAAGGTCGTTGCTTGGTAATATTACCAAGCAACGAGTTTGAGAAATTTGTAATAAAATTATGAGGCATTTGTCAATGTCCGAGGGATATTCGGCGGAAAATTTTTTGACAGAAAAATCAATAACTTGCAACACAACGAAACATTTATTTATTTATTAAAATTACAGTTGGTAAAGGTACAATTATTAAAATTTAACGTAGCATTAGATTGGTTGCTTTTTTTCTACTACAGAAGATCTATTACCACGCATAATATTAATGATCTTGTTGTGGTGTTCTTGATCAATGTTTAGGTATGGTTTAATAGAATTTTGATTGCTATGACCGCTAATTTTAAGTAGTTCTTCTACACCACTGTTTGCCAATTCGCTAACAGCAGTTGACCTGTTCGAACGATTTGTTATCTTTTTGTCCTTTACACTCAGGCCAATTGCCTCAGCAGCAGATTTAATCCATCCATTTATTGTATTTTTTCCAACAGGTACAATATCGTACCACTTGTCGGTTTCATTTTTCCAGTGTCGATTTGGTTTTAAGAACAGCCGTGGTGAGATAATATTGTCGCCTCGCTTTGATATTAGTTTATGAAAAAGACGTACAGGGCAGCTTTGTCTGTTACTATTGGAAATCAACCATTTACTACCTTTACAGCTTGTAGAACCGCCTTGGCACGTTTTACTGAACACCGGATTGTATTCAATTGCGATTTGAAAAAAATCCACCAGACAAGCAACTGCCTCGCCTCCTCGCCATGCTAATTCTACAGCAGCAATATGGTAGAATTTCCGCATAAGACCTTTAGGAGTATTTTCATCCCATAACAATATTATTTGGTTAACTTCAGACAAACTTAACGAAGCTGAACTGGACTTACGTTTACATGGATCTGTTTGTAGTTTCTTCCTGATTGCATCGCGGGCATCTCGAGCAGGTTTAAATACTATGTTGTTAAACGGGTCAATCATAATGTTATAGTCAGTACAGTACTATTCTTGCAAAAGTTTGCACGAAACGTTCCACTGTTTTCACCGTTGCTTCTTTAAATTCGGTTCCGCCTTTCTTTCTCATATTGACCGCCCAATCTTTTAGTATCAACGCCAATTCTTCTAAGCTTCTATGTTTATTTAATTCATATTCTCGTTCATAGCAAAATTCCATAAATATTCCCCAAATATATTTGTGACTGTATGTTGTATTTTTAGGAATTTTTTTCTTTTATTAGCGCATTTATATTTTTAAAATTCGCATTTGCAAAACGTGACATTTTGTAATTTATTTCGAATGAAGTTGTCAAAGTTGATTGTGTTGTCATAGTGATTGATAATTGCACTGAATGCAATTATCAATGTAATGTTGAATGGCTTTTAGAAATGTCAAAAAATTTTCATATTAATAAGTTTTAGAACCGCCTCGATTACAGCATCCAGATTGCGTGGCAAGAGTGGTTCTCCGTCGGTTCCACTCCATGCCGTTTGTCCTGAGCTGCCACCTTGCGGGCTTTTGTTTTTAGATTGTCCCATTTTGATCTCATCTGGTCCTAGCTACGGTGCACTTTATTTCTTGCATTAAAGCAACTCCATATGTTTTCCCGTGCTTGTTTCTAAAATTAGAGTTTTATTACATGTACACATTGTATTTATCCAACAATGCTCTTATAACCTTTTTCACATGAGATACATTATTGGTGGTATTGCATTCAATTATATTTTTATGCTTCTCAATAATTTCTACAAGCAGAAATTCTTCCTCCTTGGTAAAATTGCTTTCGGGGGCTGCTTCTTGGTTTCCATTACGATAATGGACAGTTAACATTTGTATCAGCACCAGTCAAGACGAGTCACACGTTTTGTTATGAACGAATAAGTTCAAAGGTAAATATGTAATTAAAAATTATTATTAATTTTATAAATACATAAATAAAAAATTTACCTCAAGTAGGATTTGAACCTACGACCTGTACTTTACTAGAGAACCGCGCTAACCAACTGCGCTATCGAGATTCAAGCCCCAATCGATGTAAATTGTGTCTTTATGTATGTAGAACTGGTGTAAATTCTAAATGTAATGAGATTACAATCAAATTACTTATAATGGAATGTGAGCCTGCAATATCGCAAGGATTCACACATACCAAAGCAACTTGACTAATGAATAATTAATTAATTTTATTATAATAAAATTAACATTAGTCCAGTTGCTTTGGTATGTGTGAATCCTTGAGATATTGCAGGCTCATAATCCATTAATATAAGTAATTTGATTGTAATCTCATTATATTTAGAATTTACATCAGTTCTACATACATAAAGACAAAATTTACATCGATTGGGGCTTGAATCTCGATAGCGCAGTTGGTTAGCGCGGTACTCTAGCAAAGTATTTAATAAAATTAATAATAATTTTTAAGTATAACCTAAATTCTACGTCATGTCAAACTTTAAGTGATGCCAACTGTTAAAAATATTAGGAAACTTGGACGTTACCAGACTTTATCTAAAGGACGGAACACTTTTCTTTATGAAACGTGCCAACTTCAAAGTTACTTTAAAGTTTGTTTTAAATTTAAAACTCGTTTAGCTAAAGTCGCTTTAAAGGTGCGACTATGAAACCAGCCGTTAATATCTATCTAACACGAAGTTTTAAACGCCATTTTTTATTTTTTTGTTTTTACAATGTTGTATGTTTTCATTATGAACGTATAAAAAAAGAGGTTGCATAGTTACCCTAAAAAATTGTAATTCAAATTATTTCTAGATGTTTATTCACTTCTGTCAGACATGAAGTTTTAAACGTCTGTTTGACATAGGTTATTGTGTCTGTTTTTTACAATGTTGCATATTTTCGTAATTAACTTATTATCAGAGAGGTTGCATAATTACCCTAAAATAGTTATTTTTGTATTTTATGCGCGAAATGCTACTTTGGTGATCGCGAGTTGAATTTTTTAACGAGGCGGGTTAAAAAATTAGCCGAGATCACCAAAGTAATTCGCGCACGTGTTACAAACAAAATTTTTTCTACAACCATCAAAACATGTATACCCCTTAAAATTGTTTTAAATAATTTTTTTCTTGGATTTTTGCTTGATTGAGGACCACAAAAGTTAAAATACAATAATCTGATAGAGTTTACATACAGTGCGCGAAATATGTATTTCGCACACTATTTCGTGCACGTTGTTATGGTATCGTAGGAAAATAAAAAAAAAGGGTCATTTCGCATATTGTTATTAATGCGCGAACCTCGTCATTTTTTAACGGTTGTAGAAAAAAAAATATGTATTAAAATTATTTCATTTCTTTTAATTTCCATTTTGTAGGTAGGAAGGTCGTGTGGTGTACCACACCAGATATTTATTAGTAGACTTTGAACAAAACGCAGTTGACAGTTTTGACACTGAAAAAAATACAGATTGTTTACACCCGTGGACAACAATTGTTTACTTCCAAGAATATTCATTATGCCAGCAGATAATTTTTCTAACGTAGAAAAATTTGACATGTTATCACGTTATATCTTGTCTCATACGAAATGCGTAGCTGCCGAAAACAGTTACATTAATAATTATCTTAAAACGGTGTAACCCAAAAGATCAATCTTCAGAGGTCTGTCATTTAACCTAAAGGAATATGGATCATTTAAAGACCAGAAAAAAAAAGATCTAATGAAGAAAAAGAATATCTAGTTATTCAAAATCGTGAAGTGTCCTCAAGGCAAATTGGAATAGCAAAATCTACTTCCCATTTTATTCTCAGAAAAAATAAATTTAAACCCTAGCCCAAGGACTTCGACCTGAAGATTAAATTAGAAGAAGGACTTTCTACCACGCAATGTGAAATCGATTTTAATTTTCCTTTTAAAATAATGTGGTCGGACGAAAGTATGATCGCTAACAACAGGATACTTAATAGAGGTAACACCCATTATTGGGCACCAAACCAGCCAGTGCTAAAAAAGGAATCGAAACATAAACACAGATTTGGATGTAATATGTGGTGCGGAATTCTTGGAACAACAATATTGGGACCTTTTATTTACCACATACTTTAACAGGGAAAAGTCGGAAAAAATTTTATAAATATCATCTTGTAGAACTCAAAAAGTACTTTTTTTTATATCTTTTGAAATAACTTCAAAAATAAAAAGGGATTTCCCCCTTGTGAGCGCCACTTTTTCCTAACTTAACCGAATCTATATTTATCATGGTTTCTGAGATCGCCATGCATGTTTATCTTGGACACACTGTATATTTGATATGTATTTATTTTTACACAAATTTATTTATTGTTACTTAGGAATTTTATATGTATTTTTTAGTTTTATAATTTAGTTCTATTAATAATCCTTTGGAATGTATTTGTTAAGGTTGCTATATAAATTTTAATTTTTACATACCTTAATTAAAAACAATAACCTTGGCATTGTAATCTCAAATTTTTCGACATCCTTCACATCCTTCATAAAAAGTACATTTTGTTCATTACGAGTTAAGTTTACCTTCTATATTTACAACTGTAAGCAAATTATTGTAATTTTATTATTAACATCTCAATTTTAGCAATCGCTCTGAAGGACTAATACAGTCCGAATTTATAAATGTGTTTAAAAAGCAAATCTTTCCATTGCTGATCTTGAACTTAGAATAGTTTTAAATAAGTTTAAAATAAAGATTTTCAAATTATTTGCATAAGATAAAAAAACTGGATTTATAAATAAATATTTTCAATACAAAGAGTACCAAAATGGTATATCGCGATAACTTTCTGTACTGTTGACTCATGGTTTCCACAAGGCCTTGTACTTCAAACACAGAGTGCGTACGTATTAGCGTGATTATTCTTAAACTTGTGAACGAAATTGGAGGCATCGTACAATTTTCGATAATTATAACTAATTACGTTTTGACCAAATTATAATGCTCATAAAACCCATTCTAAATGTTAATGACCTTGCTAAATTGTAATACTTCTTTGAATCGTTTAAAGGTACCTAATTATCAGTACTAAATCAAGAAGGCTAGTATTAAACACTGTTTCATAGAGATAAATAAGATAAGAATCTAATGTCCAAATAAAGAATTTTCAATTTTAGTAATTCGCATCTAATCTTGTGCGTGTATCTGAGAATCTACAACATTTTTATGGCAAATTTAATTAATGTAGATCTTCATTATTGGTGTTATAAACGAAAAATTCTGATTTTATTCTGTGGCCTTAGTTGTTACTATACATACATGTATCTAAATATTTCAACGTAATCGTTTCCTTTGATTTTCGTAGACATTTAAATAGTTAATAAACATATTTACTGTTCGAGTGGCAATAGATATACACTGAATATACACCGAGAGTTCGGCTCCTGGAACTTTTTTATATTTTTGAAATTATTTAATGCTAGCAATAACGGCAATTTTTGAAATATCTAGTACTTATTGAACCAAATCAAGATTTTTTTTGTTTATTTTATTAACGATACGTACATTTCTTTATTGATTGACTTGAACAGATTTTCAACACTATGCCAAAGTTTTAATTTGACGTAAATATCCTATAAAATATATATAAATGAGGTGTACATTTTATTTTTCTGATTTATAAGTGAATAATGTGACCAACTCCGCTATTTCAGAAATTGTTTATTTTTTGATATAAAGATATAAGGTCAGCGAACCATTTAAATTAAAATAAATGCAAAGGTATCTACAAAACATAATAATGAAATTTTGAAAATGTCAACTTTCACACATACCTATTTAAAATACTTAGCTTTTTTGGGTTTTTCAGTGGTGTATCTGTGTATTAATGATTTACACAATTCTAAACGTTGCGATAACGCTCACAGTTACCGTCCTCAGCAGTAATACAATCTTTCAGAGTTGTTTAAAGGCGCGCCCACACTATGTCGATCGACCCTGTCGACCGACAATATCGCTCGATACATTGTCAATTTAGCCTCAGTATATGTGGACAAGTCGACCGACAATAATCATTGTGAATTTAATTTACATAATATAAAATATGAGTGATGATGAAGATGCTGGAGTAGCGGCTTCTGTTGCAATTCTTATTCCCATCGGAAGCCAATAAGATCCTCGTCGTCGCCCGCGGAGGTTTTGGGTACGGCCTAGCCTTGTTCGAGACAGAAAAAAGTATAGTACGGAGGAATTTATGCAAGATTTATTGCTGGATGAGGTTGACGAGTTAAATCTAGAATATAGATTTGATGCGGGCTTTAAAAACTTTTTCAGGATGAAAAGTTCTGATTTTGAAAATCTTTTGAAGATGATTGCGCCAAACATAATTAAAAAGACACACCATTCAGAAAAGCAATTCCAGTGAATCAGCGCCTTGCAAGTAACCTTGCGCTTTTTGGCAACTGGCGATTCATACACTTCATTGAGCTACCTGTTGAAGATCTCAAAACAAGCAATCTCTATCATTGTTCCAGAAGTTTGTAATGCCCTGGTAGAAGCACTTCAGGATTATGTCAAGGTAAGAAAGTTAAATACACATTTGAGTAATAGCAATACTTTATTTTAATATCTTGTTTGTTCAATTTAAATTACAGGTTACAAAATGTGTTTATACGTTCAATACAATTCTAGGAGCTCGTTTTCGTTAAACTCAGGTTGTCCTCCCAAGTTATCCGAAGTATACTCAGATCGAACAGATGCAGGGGACTGAGAGGCAGAAAAAGATGAAGATGAATATGGTGAATTTAACGTGGGAGATTGTGTTAGTGGGTAGGGCGATAACTGAGGTTGATAATTTTGATTTGTAGATGGGAAGATATTGTGAGATGTTTGTTGAGGTATGTTGGCATTGTACGAGTAACCTACCATCCCCATCTCTGCCTCAAATAATGTTTCATTAATTATTTGTTGGGCTACAAACCTTACTTGAGATGAAGTAATTTTCCTCAGTTTCATGGCTACTTGTTCGCCAAATGAATCATACTCATCTTTGTCTTTCTTCTCGATTGGATAGATCTCAATAGGTTAACTGCTTCATTCATGATAGGTGCATTGGTAGCAGAAGTTGAACTTCCTTTACGCCTTTTAATTGGCGTCTTCGGGGAGGTAAATGTCTCTTTATGGTGGTGTACTTGCACTGTCATTGTTGTCTTTCGATTTTGATGTCTCCGCCTGGCCTACGTTTTCTTCATTGTCACTTTCTTTCTGTTGTTCCTCACTTTCTGGCTCTTGTGATCCCTAGAAAAACACAATTATACAAACACTACTTATGAAAATACTTTTTTTAATTTAATTTGAGTTGATAAAAAGAAAATGAATTATGATTGGATTTACTTGAACTGTTTTTGTTTCTTTACAGATGCCGCGAAATGCAGAGGAATGGGAAAGTGTTGCAAAATGTTTTAATGAGAAGTGGAACTTCCCCAACTGTGTGGGAGCCATTGATGGGAAACACATAAGCATTCAAGCACCAGTTCATTCCGGAACAGAATTTTTCAATTACAAGGGGTTTTTTAGCATTATCTTGCTTGCTGTAGTTGATGCAAATTATAATTTAATATACGCGAACGTTGGTTGCCAGGGAAGAATTTCAGATGGTGGCGTTTTCAATGGTACGTTTTTTAAAAAATGTTTAGAGGACAACATGATGCACCTTCCCCAGCCACGCCCTTTACCCCAATCAAGCCTTCCGATGCCATACGTCTTCGTAGGAGATGAAGCCTTCAAACTTACATCTAATGTTATGAAGCCATTCTCGGGACTGCATAATAATAAAAGAACAAAACAAAGAATATTTAACTACCGACTAAGTAGGTCTCGAAGAGTTTCCGAAAATGCATTTGGCATAATGTCTTCCAGCTTTCGTGTCTTCAGAAAACCATTATTATTGGAACCAGATACAACAACAAAAGTGACATTGGCTGTAGTTTATTTACATAACTACTTGAGGAAAAGCGGATCGAGAAACGTTTACAGCTCAGTTGGGATGTTGGATAGGGAATCATCTGAGAACGGAGAAGTATTTCCAGGCCTATGGAGGCGTGATCCAGCCACTTGCCAGATAAGTAAGTTGCCTGCCGTCCCAAGGAGAAGTTCTATTGATGCTCAGCAAATTAGGGATAAATTTGCAGAATACTTTGTCTCTCCGCAAGGGGAACTACACTTCCAGTATGATAAGTAATTTTACACATTGTGTAATTTTGATTATTAAATTAGTGATATTTAGATTCTGTATTTGGCTCTTCTTTTGAAACCCTATTGGTTTGGAAACATGTTAGTAATACAGTAAAAAATGAAGTATTTCGCTTTAGTGTGAAAAAAGTTATGGTAATTTAATCATAACTATTGTATATTAACCCAGGAGCTGCCGGAAGTCACAAATGCGACGCTACTTTGTTTATAACTATGAATTCATGGGAGATGTATATAGTAATATATATTGAATTTTTAGTTGATTTTTTAAAACATACGGGCAAAGAGCTCAAAAACTCCCTGGCACTATAAGATTGTCAACTGGCAGCTCCTGGATTGAAAAATATAAATATCAAATTACCTCTGTATCCTGAGTGTTTTTTGGTTTGTTCCTATCTGCCAAGAACATCAAACTTTTGTAGGCAAACCACTTGCTTGTGTAGGCCTCATCAGCTCCAGTCCCGGTCTTCCTCGACTCGCTCTCTTTCTTTTTCTCCCTTGCAAATTGGCTTTGCAGATTTCTAATTTTCTTTTCCACCTCCACTTTTTCAATTCCAAATGACACCGCGAGTTCCACCAAACCATCGTGCCGTTTGTTTCTGTTTTTATAGTTTACATCACTTGCATCCCATAAGTAAGAACGATCACGGTACATGTCAATAAAGCTTGACGTTTGGTTATCACTCCAATTCATTTTCAATAAAAATGTAACTCACTTAAACAACAGCACAGTACTAAACTTTTTTTTTAAAGGGCAGCTACAAGATCGACACGTCCACACTGGTGCTTTCGACTCGACTGCCTTTGATCCGGACCGACCTGGTGCGGGTTGCGTTCGACTCGACTCGACACCATTCGACAATGTCGAGCGACATGTCCAGACTTGTTCGACATTGTCGATCAACTTTGTCGATCGGTGTCGATCGACATAGTGTGGACGCGCCTTAACATTTTTTTCTTAAAATGCACTTTAAGGACTAGTTCTACGGCCGAACGATCCAAAGTGCCCGTTTCTTTGAGGTTCTTGAGCTAAGTTTAGAGGAACATAAAAACTACTGGCTCAAATGTTACGAAATTTTAATATGTTGTCAATTCAATCTTTGTTAATAATTTTATTATCAAAATTTTATTGTAGACGCTCGAGACGATTTTGTAGCATATTGCATTTTCGTTGTAATATCAATAATAAAATGAGACTCATTTAAAAACCAAAATGTTGTCATGTTTTTGGAAAACAATTTTTAATTAATTGCAGTTTTTACATCATCGCTTCGGCAACGAACAGCGAGCCCGTGGCCGCGCCTGTGTTCTAAGTCCGTTAGAATGTAACTCTTCACGATCTAGGCGCGGGTGGTATGTATGTATCTCTGATTTTATAATTATCAAAAAGTTACTAATCACAATAGCAAAAATTTGCAACTACCAGACAAGATTGTCCTTGAAATCGAAACAGGAAAGTTGACCGAATTTCAGTAACGTTTACAGCATTCTAAAAACAAGATAATTAACTACCCTGATTACAAAATAGGAATTATTTGTGAAAGTGAAATGATTATGGTATAATGTAACTAATAATAAGAATTTAGAAAAATTAGGAAATAACACCATAGTCGATAAATGATGGTATTAAAATGATGATACCTACAATTTATCGTTAGTTACTCTTTAGTTGCAATTGTGATCAGAGCTGTTTTAAAAAATGCCACTCAAACCAACTTTTCCAGAAGGTGAAATAGCAATTACATTTTTCAAAATTGAAGGAGATAAGTGCCAGGCTAAACGCTATCCAGTTTATCGACAGGTTTCTGAATGTCTTGGAGTGTCACTAGCATCCGTAAAGAAACTTGGTTGCACTGTCAAAGGCCCCAGATGGTGAAACTTCTACTAAAAAACGACATGTACAAAATGGACGTCCATCTATTAACGTCCACGATTTTACGCTTTATTACGAGTTATTCGAAGTTATTGCAAGACCGACTCATTATTATTAGTTACATTATACCACAATCATTTCACTATCACAAATAGTTGCTAATTTATTATCAGAGTAGTTAATTATCTTGCCTTCAGCTATAAACATAACTGAAATTCGGTGAACTTTCCTGTTTCGTTTACCTTGTCTGGTAGTTGAACGTTTTTGTAATTGTGATTAGTCACTTATTGGAGAAGAAAATTATAAAATCAGAGATACATGAATATACCCGTGCCTAGAGCGTGAAGAGTAACAGTCTAATACAGACGCGGCCGCGGGGTCTCATTTTATTATTGATATTACAACGATGTTCGTGTAAGTCTGATGCTTCTGCGACCTACCTTTC
Source organism: Vesta saturnalis (assembly GCA_036346205.1). Classification (NCBI taxonomy): domain Eukaryota; kingdom Metazoa; phylum Arthropoda; class Insecta; order Coleoptera; family Lampyridae; genus Vesta; species Vesta saturnalis. The sequence goes on along the minus strand of JARFJB010002298.1, from coordinate 715,174 downwards.
CCGTGTGTATGTGCTACAAAATCGTACACTCGTATTAATGATTGAATCTACAACATACAGGATGTGGTATTAGTACGACAAAACGAATTTGAATTCAAGCACGCTATAACCCACAAATATTTTCGCATATACAGAGTGTTTCGTAAGAGCGGTACATAACCTATCTTTCTTATTTTAAATGGAATGATATAGTTTTTATTGTGGATTTTGTTTCTACTCTGAAAAGCAACCACTTTCTAATAAACATGTCATATATCTAAACCTAACCACTTTTTTAAATATTTGTACTTTTAGATGAAAAATTATCATTTTTCGTCGTAGTTCAAAAATTTATTTTGAGGTTACTACCAAATCTATGAATTTGTAACTCCGCGTGTAGTTAGTGCAGACATTGATCTTCTAAGAAACATTATGAGTTAGTTAATTTTTATACAGGGTGTACCAGAAATATGAATTTATAATTTTTGTTTTAAATGCAAATGACTATCTTATCTTAAATACAGCACGCTGTATATTATTACATTATTCGAATGAAAATTGAAAGACTTACATTTTTGTAATAAACAAGTTTTGTTTATCTGCAACGGTTTTTGGATTATTCACAATTTTAAGATTTTTATTTAATTCTTCCTGGAATAATCAATGTGCACCCTGTATAATATTAGGTATATTGACTAAAAAAACTGTCATAACAGTTGCCATACTTAAATAAATGGTAAAATGTATTGACTTTGTATTACGTACGTGAATGAGAATGTAATTTCATAAAAAACTTTTAATAGACATAAAAGTATAAATTCAATTTGATACTGTCGCAAAATTCTGATGACAAATTAAACACTCTGTGTACTTTTCGTTATTTAGTGAGGTAACTATCGTACCAATTTTTTGTAAAAAGTTGTATTAGTCTAGAACAAATTAAACTAAAATTGTTTTAATTTTCCTAAAACCATTTGCCAGCAATAAAATTTATCATAATTTCAGTAGACATGAAACACAAAGAAGCGCATAAATCAAACTTAACAAATGCAGTTAAACGCATCATTAATTCGTATCAAACGTAATCGACCGGTTTACTCGTACTGCTAGCGTTGCGTATGAGTATGAGACAGAAATACTCTAAACACTATATTAGGAGTAATTGAGCAGCCGAGTACAAGTCAAACAAAATTAGGGACATGCTAGAACGTAGTGCGCGCACAGTTTGGCGCATAGTAAGGGAAAACAATTAATTATTGAGGATGATACGCCGATTAGAATTTTGCAACTGGGCGTTATTAAAGTTGAAGGAAAACGTAAGATTTTTCCTGAATGTAATGTTCACGGACAAGTCAACATTTCACAGCACTTCTGTGGGTAATCGACACAACACGCACCTGTATGGTCAATTAAATCCCCATTTTAGCGGACCTGTAGATCGCCAAGATAGGTGGTCGATACAAGTATGGGCGGGAATACTAGGCCATTATGTTGTCCTGTTTTCTTTGAAGGTATTATAAAACGTAACGACTATTTAAATTTATTGCAAACTACATTACTAGAGATATTAGCAGATATTCCACAAAATGTTAGAGAAGCTATGTGGTTTCAGCAAGATGAGAGTAAGTGGATCGATCGATCTGGACCAATTGCATTTCCGACAAGATCGCCAGATCTAACAAGGTCTGACTTCTTCCTATGGAGTTATGTGAAAGAGATTGTTATCAAACGCCGCCAATCACCAAGGAGAACATGAAGGAGCGAATCCTTATAGCATCTATTAACCCAAAAAATGCTTAGAAATGTTGATAAATCTTTAAAGCAAAAGATTTTGAAATGTAGTCAAGCTAATGAGATGTTTTTGAACATCTTTTATAATTGTTTCAAATCATATTTTAATCTGTATTAGATGAAATAATACCTTATACCACAGTGAACTATAATTGCGGTTGTGTTAATTTTAACAAATAATTGTTATGTTACTATTTGCAGACTAATCAAATTTATTTGATGAGTGTAAAGTGTACATAAGTATAAATTTGAAATGAATGAAAAAGTGTTAAATTTAGGTCAGGTCCCTTTCAACTAATTTAACAATACCTATATCGGATATCATATCTTTACACAGAGTGTCATATCGACGATACAGTTATGAATTAATATGTAAATATACACATTGTAAATATTTCAAAAACCGTTCCAGATAGACAACATTTTCTTATTACAAAAACTGTAGGTCATTTAATTTTCTATCAAATAATGTAATAATATACAGGGTGTTGTATTTAAGATAAGATAGTTGAAACAAAAAAATAATAAATTCATACGTATGGGATACCCTGTATAAAAATTAAATAAGTCATGGTATTAAATGTACAAATATTTCAAAAACGGCTAAGTTTAGCTATAGAACATGTTTAATAGAAAGTGGCTGTTTTTCAGTGTAGAAACGAAATCCGCAGTAAAAGCCTATACCATTCCATTTAAAATAAGAAAGATGGGTTATGTACCGCTGTTACGGAACACTCTGTATGTGCGAAAATATTTTTGGGTTATAGCGTGCTTGAATTCAAGCAACTTTTGTATAAAACGTTTTTTTCTACTGTGTACAGTTTAGCCGCAAATTCACTTTGTCGTATTAATGCCACACTCTCTGTATGTTCCAAAAAACTGGCACTTTACATCGTTCGGCCGTAGAAATGGCACTTAAAATGCATTTTAAAAAAAAAGTTGTTACACCTTAAAACAACGTAGAGATAAACAAGCTTTAATTTGACACCAAGCTCATTCGAATCGGCCCTATGGTTATCAGCTCTAAACTCGAGTTTCCACATATTTTTTAATATATTATGTTATCGAAACGTTTAGAATACACCATTGAAAATCCCAAAAAAGCATATATTTTAAATAATCGAAAACGTTCCCATAAATTAGTCACCATGATGCAAAAATACACGAAGCATTCCGAAGACCTAACAACACACAGAGTCCTAATTTTGAAAATCGGCTGATTTTATGCTAATAATAATATAGATGAAATCTGTTGTTTATCTGTAGTATTCAATACTGTTTTTTCACTTTTGTTGCAATAGGTTTTCAACATTTCTTACAGAGAGTAATAGTTGTTTTAGTATCAAGGATGTAAAACAGGCGCTCATGGATCGTAACGTGTAAGTAAGGGTCCGAGCCGTCAAGCGAGGGCTATTAACACGCTGTTTGCGCGCGAAATATATACAATATTTTTTGTAAGATCGTTCCAATCACCATTTATTAATATGTATTTTATTTTTTATTTTTATCTTCTGTGAGCAGTTTATTATAAATGTTGTTTTAAGTTGTATGAATTTTACATCACGATATTATCAAAACTATCCCTGTATAATAATCTACCAAATAATTTGTATTATTTTTAGAGAAAATAGTTATTCCTATTGTGACTAGTAAGATGAGAAAGCCATTATCTGTATACATAGGTTGGCGTTACCATAGCAACTAAGTCTAGAAGACTAGAATGGTGATCGCGATCTTTATCTACCGTCGTTAACTTCGCGCGGAATTCTGAAAACAAAAAACGACGTTTACTTTCCGCTCGCGATCGCTGAAGTAGTTCGCGGGCGCTAAGTGGCATTTTACGCCCGCTAAACTAATTCATAAAATGTATACTTTATAGCTCGATCTTGCATAAAAATTATTTAATGCTTTTATTTACTAAATTTTTAAATACATTCAATAAACATACTGCATTTAACGTATTTAAATTATGCTGTAGACATTTTTACGCCGCGTTACTTTGGATCTAAAAAATAAGTCCGACAACCTCGCGGAATTTTAAACTAGTCGATTTCCGTTATCTATTTTCTACTACACTCTGCCAAAGGCTCTAAGTGCAGTATGGACTTTTATGGACTAAATATCTCTTTTACTATCTTTAGTAATCTATAAAATATGATTAATAACTCATAAAAAACCTGGCCGAGATAGCCGTTTTTTCTAAAACGGCGAAAATCTAAAGCACTCCTCGTATACGAAGTAAAACAGTAGGAACCGTGGCAATACGATGTTTGACACGTTGCAGACACCTTACTAAAGGTGGAATTCCTTTAGTAGGGAGACAGGTAGTGTTAATAACCATTAGTAGTTGATGTGAATAGTGATGCCGTTTGTGTCTAGATCTTGACCTACAAATACAAAAAAAAACACACAAATATAACCTACTTGTACTGTCAAAGTATTGCTCGTTTTTTTCTAAATTTAAAGAAATCCATTTATTAAACAATTGTTTCTTTCAGAACGCCTAAATCTGATAATACAAACGTCTTATAACGTAATGATAAGTATTTTCTATAATTCTAGGATTAAAGCTAAATTTGTAGAGATCTCTTGCATTCCATTCTTTCATATGGAGATTGAAGCTCAAACTGGTACTGCAAATGCAAATATCACACGACGCACGGGAAAATAATTAAGCTGTAAAGAAAAATGCCGCAATATTATTGTATCTACTCAATTATTTCTCGGCACCAATGAACGTTTTACAGAAGCGAGCAAATTTTTTTGTTGCTATCAAAAAGGAAGACCAGGCGGAAGCAATAGCTAATCCGAAAAAAGGCATGCAAAAAAAAAACTGTACAAATCAATGATCGTCTTCATGTACGGGGAGGGAAATAGATGTCCAGATGATAGTATTTTCCGCTAAAGATATCAAACCTTTAGTCCATACTATGAAATCAGCAGCTTAATCTTACATATTTGACATTTTTAATTTAATGCGTTAGGGAATTGAGAGAGCTATTTTTGGTGTTTTGTATTATTATTCGTTTATTTTCTTTATTATTATTGTTTAATTAGTCTTTTTTAAGACTCGTTGTTTACAGAAACGTTTAAAACGAGTAAGTACAGCATAAACAAAAAGTAACCCTTTAACCTAAATGTAAACTATTTAGATTAAGCAATGGCTTACTCTCTGCAACAAAATCAATTTATTTTGGAATCTTATTTTAGAAATGGGCAGCAGCATGAAAATGGTGAATGGATTTATTTAGTTGCTTTGTGTATAGAGGAAGTAGTGAATCATTTCCCTAATAATGCATTTGATTACGACAACTTAAGCAGACATATTTGCAGACTTATCGAACTGTTTCGAACTACAAGGCAGTGTTGACAAGGGTAAATTATCTGGACGTAGATATGTTTTAACTGGAAATGTTGTGGTTTATAATACTAATGCGCATAGAACGTAGTCCTAAAACATCTTTACGGCAATTATCGCAACAAACAGGTACAAACTTTTAATTATTATTTTTACCAGGACAATAATTAATTATTTTATGCATTTAGGCTTAAGTTATGGAACGTGTCGAAAAGCACTCAAACAAAAGTTATATTATCGCCCATATGAAGTAACTGTAAAACATGAATTACTTCCTCCTGGTTACGAGGCACGCCTGAACTACTGCCAGTGGTTTAATAACAATTTGAGGAATGACGATATGCTAGATATATCATTTTTTAGTGATGAAGCATGGTTTTATCTAACGGGTTACATAAAGTCACAAAATTATAGGATTTGGTCTGATGAGGCTTCTGGTGAATTTGTACAAGCTCTATTACATCCTATAAAAATTAGTGTTTTATGTTACCATGTCGAGAAGACGTATAGTTGTTCCAGTATTTTTTAATGAAACTTTACTGCTGAACGTTAAGGATTATTTTTAAGTACAATAATAAATCAACTTCACAATGATGACATAATACGACGGTATTATCAGCATGATAATGCAACTGCTCATACTGCAGCACGAACTTGTGCATATTTAGAGGAGTTCTATGACGACAGAATTATTAGTGGAGGCATATGGTCCCCACGATCCCCCGATTTAACGCCAGTTGACTGCTTTTTATTTGCGTACTTAAAAAATATGATATATAAGACAGCTCTGCACGCTGTAGACTATTTAAAAAATGCAATTACAGCTGCGATTCAAAACATTACTCAAGACCAGTTACAAAATGTGTTTAACTATATGTAAAAACGAATAGATGCTTGCTTAAATAATAATGGAGGTCATATAGAGGATATAATTTAGAACTAAAATGCCAGTTTCCCAAATTGAAAATTTTGTAATCCATTACACTGTAACTGTTAAATCAATGTAAATTTTATTATCATATAACCTAAAATTGTAAGATAATGAATAAAACATTACAAATTATTATTGTTATTATATCGCCTTTATTTGTTTGTCATCTCGTACAACAAATTAAAGGAAACAACATTAATTTACTAATAAACATTAAAAACAATTTTAAATTATGTACGTCATTTAATTTAGCCAACTTCAGAGTGATGTTAAAGTAATTGGAAGTAAAGTTTTATTTCATTGGCAGGCGAAAGTAGTTTCTTCTGGACATAAATTAATGCTCTCACGGTATATGACCAAAAATACACAGTTATTCGACTTAAAGTGCACAATTTTTGCATTGTAAACATTCAACCAAAGGTGAACAGAATCCTCAGTGCAGTTAATGGCGTTGATGTGAATTTTAATATTAATTTTAAACGCAGTACACTATTCATCCTCTTGAAAGATATTGTTTTGAGTTTCGAAAGATGAAACGTAAGACTATTCTTACTAAATGCGATGATATTATAAGATGAAGACAAAATTACTTGCGTGCATCAGAAAGGTACGTACAATCGTTTTATTTGATTTCAAATTACCATACTATTAAGTCCACATAATTAAAAATGTTGACTTTTTAGGTAAAAATATTATATACTGTTGAATCATAGGCCAATGGAGGACATCAGAGGTGGATTTAACCTTCTGCCGCCCGTAGGGTGATTTTGCGCTGCCTTAGAGAAAGATTCCATGGTGTGCTACAGGTGCCACCAAAAGCCACATTTATGTAGGTCACGTCCAAAATCGTTTACTTAGTTTAAGCGGGTAAAGCCTTTCTTGGAGCATTAAAAAAAGTTATTGAGAAAAACCAAATGAGTTCTTTTCACCACGAATCAAATCTGAGGTTAAGTGATTCTGTTACCTTATAAGCGAAATGTGCTGAAAAACCATCTTGTTGAAAATACATTTATCGGCGAAAACTTAAGGCACATTTTATAGTTCATTGCTAAAAAATATTTTCTAAGTACGATATTCGATTGCAAGTGTATACAGTAAAAATATGGGCCTATATTCTATAGGCAGATAACACGCACCACACGCTCACTGTTGTAAATTACTGTCTTCGCGCCATTATTCTAATATCGGGGTTTTCATGAGATCTCATAAGACCAGTAGCTCATATGCTGAGATGATATATTAGTGGAAAATGTACATTCACCAAAATGAATAAAGTTATGAAAATTAATATGTCCACTTACAATTTGCTTTCGAGGCCCACACCACCGTCTTCCAATGTTTGATTACAATGGCGTTTGAATAGAAATTTAAGACCCTCGAAATATGAGTTTTTTCTACAACGTCTAACTTGTAGTCTCCCAGGGTACCCTATCTTTAAAGTGTAATTTGAACTTATTCGCAATGATGCAAATTCAAGAACAAAAAAATCGCTAAGGGATGTATCTTGACTTTACTGACAATAATCCTACCCTTACTCAAATTAATTGCTTGTCTTATATTGACTTTCCTAGCAATAATTAAAATATTAGAATTTATTTACATGTCTGATATTTAATTACTCGCACACCTCAAAACTGATCAAAAGAATTGTACGTCTAGTGGTAAGCTACGTCGTGTTATATGAATAAGACAGGCTTCGATCAAGTTAAGTTAAACAGTTAAACCATGAAACTACACCAATTAGAATTAACCCGTTAATTACTACTAACTAAGTTGGGAAAGAACCAGCAAGAAAACACAATTTATTAATAAATAAGTAATTGCACAAGTACATTAAAAAATGAAATAAAAAAAAAACAATGGAAGGGTTCAATATATAACCAAACACGATTAAATCAGGTTAAACTGCGTACAAAATTTATAATATTAAAGAACAATAAGCAGTTTAGGCTACACATAAACACAAACAAAAAATAAACGGTGAAATAACATCCACAATTGTCATAAATACCAAACATGTGGCCCTATACAACCAATCATGCCGGTCTTTAAGTAAATAAGAAAATAATAAAACAGGTTAAGGTACATATAAAATACGACAGACAGTAACATTAAACAGGTCAAATAAGGTAACTGAAATGCAGTTTAACTACACTTAGGTAAGAACAAAAAAAAATAGGCAAGGAATTTGCACATACACAATTGTATAGTGAATAATAAAAGCACAAAATACATACGAACAATTACAATAAATTACATATAAAGAGAAATTAGTTCGTAGACAAACAATTCTAAATAAGCTAGCTGAATCAAAGACACTAAAAAAACATCATTAAAACAAAGGCTTGCAAGGGACAATGCAAATAAATCATAATAAAGTGACCCGCGAGATTTATAACAATTTAACTGGGATTTATCGTGTCACATTTGTCCACGCCTTACTATCTGCACGGGCGAAAATATTAGTAAACAGTCAACAATGCCAACTCGTACACGCACTGAAGGAGGGGACACTGTACTGTCTGGCGCGGAGTCCTTTACTGTAACAGATTTCAAATTGAGGAGCGTGCTTGCGCGATTGAATAGATACTTCTTGCGAGGCAATTAATGATTTTTAATAGGTTACATAGGCTTGTTAAATTATTTGCTGAGAGCTTTATTTACATTAAAATACCTAATTACGTCTGAATATAATCCTTTAATTAATCACTTATTCACCAACATTTAACGGGTTAAGATATGCCGTCTAAACCCAAGATGATAACGATTATTTATAGACATATTGTTTACACACCCGCTTATTAAAACCCGAATATTTAGGGACACGTTTATTTACACGACCACTTTTACTTTCGTGAAAAACTTACATTAAAAACCAAATCCGCGGTTTTATTTTTACTAAAACGTACACTAGTGTGGCCCGAAAAAGATTAAAAAAAATATTTTTTGAAATTCCATGATACGTAGTGTGTAATATGCAAACAGTAATTTTTGTACAAAAGGAAGACCGGATTAAAAAAACCGGACCCCAGGGGCCCCCAATATTAGAATTTTTATTTTCTTGAAAATTCGATGTGAGTAGCGAAAATATGTTCAAAATCATTGTCAATAATCTGCTAAAAAAAGTCCAAAAAATAGTCGAAGTTTTTACCGGGTCCCAAGCTTTAATTAAAATTAATATTTTTGTGCAGCTCTTCGCCTGGCTTGGTATTTATGAATAAATGGTGTTGAGTTTTCGAATATGCAGTATAATGGTCTATTGTATTACAATATACATTAACAACAATTAATAATAAACAATAAACATTAAAAAAATTAATCGTTTGCTGCAGCAAAGTATTGAGCTTTGTTTTCAAAAGTAGGTAAATCTCTCCTAGCATCAATTTTTGCATCTCTTGCTACATTTCCGCATACTTTCAAGAACGCCTCTGTTAACTTTGACACACCGTTCTACTGCCTGAGTGTGAGAAGGATAATCACCAAAATTTAGCTTCTGTTGATCGGATTGTTCTGCCAATTCCTCAATTGAAAACGTTTTGGTAATTGGAGCCTCGGTGACATTTATGTTCTGCCAGTCAATAATATCTACGTAGTTTTCTAATATGTTCTCGAGGATAATATTGCCACAAGTAAATTTTCAGGATGTGCAAAATACGAATTTCCTTCTATAACTTTATAGATAATGTTCCTTAAAGTTTCTGGAAGCTGCCTAGATATTTGGATAATCTCTTATATCTGTCGAGCACCGTCTTGTAAGAGTAGTTTCGTCTTTATTTTAAACCGCATAGGTGCGTAAAGTTGCATAATAAAGTGTGTTATGAATTTACGGTTTTCAGATGGATTTTCTGTGCTAACATATAAAGGAAAAATTCTGTTAGCCGTTGTTACCCATCTGGAATGGGCTAGCTTACCAGGATTTCGTTCAGATAAATGTTTGGGGCAATTTCCATTTTTGATGGCTTGGCACATTAAATATAAATATTGCTGATCTGTACTAAGGTCTTGGCCTCAATCTCAATATCTGGTAAGTCACTATTAACTGCAATAAACTGCACAATAGGAGCTTTTTCGCAGCCATTCAGACGACTCCCAATAGGTCCTTAGTAATTATATGGACCTTTCGTATGACTATCCATTTGTTGCAATAAATGCCTTAAAGGCATGAAGTAAGCATATGGCCCACTGCAAAGGTCTTCCTAGCCGTTCTTGTATTAGTCGAATGACACCCCCTTTCCATCCTGTATTAACATTTGTACCATCACATCCGATAACTTTCAGGTCTAAGATTAATGCATTTTTCGGTAATGTAAGACAATATACCGTTAGCCATATCAATCGCTTTAACCGGTGAACTAAGCGATAAATGTTCAAAATAATTTCCATTGGGTTCTTGTATTAGAGCTATGTGTTCTTCCATAATTTCTTTGCGTCGATTATCAGCTTGAACAATAGTATGATCTTTTCGGTCATCAAAATACAGACCGTCTAAATATTGAGTTAGATCTGTTTTTCTTAATTTCCCGCCGAATTTTATTTTTATGTACGACTTTATCCGGGTTGCTTTTACTGACTATATTTAAATCTACCAGGACAGCAGATACTACTTTAGCGGCCGCTCTGTTAGAAACTCCTGTCAGATCTACGGTTTTTGCTGTATTTGGCAAAGATGTTTTCATTTGTTTGGGCTTCCTTTGAGATTCCGTACTTTGTGCAACATTGTCTAATGAATACCTCCACTGAAACTCTTGTTCATCAACATCTTGTGGACTGGTAGAATCGCTTGACGAATCATCAGTTACGAATTTTCCTTTCAAAGACTGTTGTCCGCTTGTGCTCGGAATCACATCATCAATGCTCGTACGTGACTGAGCTTGTTATTTTTACATTCGATGTGCGTCATTACAGTCACGCGCATTAGGTATCTTAGCAGTGGCGTGTATACGGAAGGATATATTTTATTACAAGAACATTTTCAGCGCTTGGGGCCCGGTTTAACCTTAATATTTTTTAACAAACTTTTTTTTACGTCCTTGTGGGATTGTCCACTGTTGTTTCTGATCTACTCAAATAAAAAATATCATATAAAAAAAAATTCGTTTATTTACCCCCTCTGGGGCCCGGCTCAAATAGTTTAGATTTTCTTCAACTTTGGAGGAAGTTCAGTTTTAGTAAGTAGGCAACTTTTGGTTACTACTTGTTTTGATTTTGTAAAAAAAAATTTTCGGTCCACCCTAATGTACACGCTAAAATAGCTATATACAGAAGGGTTTACAATGAGGGTTTGTAATTAAGCAATCAGATCGATCCGACCTAAATCGAACTCTAACCGCAACTGCCGTTTTTATTTCCCAAATCCACCCCCGTTTTTAAAAGTTATAAAAAAAACAAGAAATATCACGTGGGAATATTTTCACATTTATTACTAAAATATGCACTCGTACGTAACAAACCCTATATCTAGGTCTCGAATTTCAAAGTCCCAAACAAATACTTTAAAAGTCTTTTGATTTGCGGTATATTCCAACGTAATTAATTATTAAACTAGTTACGTTTTTACACTAAGAATGTGCGTATAGAAATTTTCAACGATTTGTTACGGTCTTACGGTAAATGCAGTTTCTAGAGAACACCTGTTTTTTACCCCAACATATTTTTCTTTGCCTTTTCAACTTTTACTGAAATATCAGTTACATACATTCAAATATTTCTTACATAAAATAAAATATTCCGAAAAAAATTATCAAATTACGACTTATTATAAAGATATTAAAAACCCATTAATAATTTTTTCTTTCACGGTAACAAAAGCACGCCTCCTCTAACATCGCGGATTATCTTGTTCGGTCCCCTGGTGTAATGGCGCTAGTGGCTTTATTTAGTTACAGTGACTCTACTACAAACGGTGGCGACAAGTAGCGATTTGCTCCGCCCATCCGCCATTACGAGAAATTTTTTTGCGAGTTTGTATTATTAGCACAGGAAATTCAAATGTTTTGTTTAAAATCTATTATTTATGAGGCGTTTTATTGAAATATGATACTTCAATTTGGTGTTTTATGAGAAAGCCGAGTAGCTGCGATAAAAAAATCTGTCATACCTAAAAAAATTGTGTTCAGGATAGTTTGAAAATTTTTTTATGTTATTATCATTATACTAAGTATACAACGATCTTTTTTTTAAATGTAAGTTTATTATACAGTCGCAATTGCGTTACAGCATTTTTAGCAGTTTTTTTTTATACAAAATATTAATATTTTGAGTTTTGTTAAAGCTTATTCGTAAAAACCAATTATTTGTAATATTAAGTGCTTATTTTAATAAGCGAATATTGTTTAGAACAATGCAGCCTAAAGAACAAAACCAAGATAATGTGAGAAATGTATATTTGATTCACATACAACATTATGCCTACATAACCAGTTTACACTGAATTCTATTTATTATTACAGATAATAATCACTAACTATTAAAATTTACTAACAATAGCAATAATTATTCAATTAAACGCCTACATCTACTTTAATATAGATAATTTAACTCATGTACGGAGTGATCAATCTCAAGTGTATACCACGTGATCAAAATATTTAAGTTGGTACCACTGATAGGTTGGTAAGAAGCTGTATAGCTCTAGCTACTCTAGGGCATGTTCGAGTAAAAACTACGATTAGTTTTAAATCTGCATGAAGGTCATTAACTTATACATATTATAAAATATTATCTTAATTTAAATAATGACTATTTTGTATTTGATTAGACTGCATCCCTATAAAATACAACAAAATAAATAAAATATTATTTACTGATTGGATTACATCATTACAAAATAATGAATCTTAAGTATTTATAATGTTATAATTTCATTATAATTAAATAAAATTTACAGTACATGTTTATGGAATGACAATGTCTTTTACAAATTTTTTTTAACTCCTTAGGTACACACTTTGCATTACAGCATATGTTCAAAATGACCGCCATTAAATTGTAAACATAAGTTCACCCTACGTTGCATATTCGCAAATACATTTTGTAACATTTCGGCACCAAGAAAATACAGAAGTGAAAAACGAAGGTATAATATAACATAAACTGACATGAACTAAAACGACTAAAACCACACTAAAAATCCAAAGCAGCCAACTGCAAAACAACAATATTAACAACTAGGGATTTTTGTCATACCACTACAGTACACTTGAGATTGATCACGTTGTATAAAAAATCGTATGTCGCAGTGCAATTGTCACTTTGACAATGGCAAAGGTTACTACAATTATTACAGCGACAAATCGCCACCCTAGAGTTAGTGCGCTTACACACACACGGTTTTCTTACCGTGACCGTATAGGTAACGGTGCCGTGTATAATGGTATAACATTGTTTTAAATGCAAACTTTCATACAATACGGTTTGTTGCCGGAGCCGCACACGGCTGCCGTCGCATCACGGCATGGGGACTGCAACGGCACGGCGCCGGAACCGTGTATGGCAACAGAGGTACATGCAAGTTTATACAAGCATGCACACGTCCCGTGCGTTGACACGGCAAATATTTTATCCAGAATCGTTTTTCTCTCTGAAGTGTGTAGAAGTAGTGTTTTAAACAGAAAAAAAAAGTATATTGAAATAATGGTTAGTGAAATAGATAATGAGTTGCTGATCACACTTGTTGAACAGCGACCAGTATTTAGGGGGTAAAACCATTGATGAATATAAAACAGAAATAAGACATTGGAGGGTTGGAAAGAAATTTGTAGGATTCTGAAGGATGGTTTTGATGAAATATCAGAAGAGGAACAAAACGATATAGGTAAAAATTATTTGATATATTATACTAACATCTATTGCCTAATATGTGGTACTTTTTATATTTTTAAATGTTGCCAATGAATCACTCCTCTGTCACTTAGAAAGTAATCAGCAAATTCGTTTCTATTTTCAATTGCGGACAATCCTCCACACACTGATTGACTATTAGGTACATCCCCCACATTTTCACCTATCGTCAAGGTATCCTGTGGATTATATCCGTCTCTTTCACGCACGTAATTGTGAAGGATATAGTAAGCTTTAACGATATCCACAGCAAGTTATGTTGAACGTTCAACGGGCGATGAAAAATTCTCCATTTATTTGAAAAAATGCCGAATGCACGTTCGACATACCTTCTTGCCCTAGTTAAACGGTAATTGAAAATCTTCTTCTTAAAAGGTAAGTTGTTGCCACCACAAGGGCGTAGTAAGTTATCATCTAACGCAAAAGCTTCATCCCCAACGAGTACATATGCTAGATCAGATTCAAATGCTTCTAAAGGTTCTGAAGAGGGAATAGTTAATGCATTTTCTTTTAATAACTTCCAGAATGTAGTGTTTTGAAATACTGTCGAATCACACTCTTTTCCATACGCTCCAATTTCTACATATGAGAATTTGTAGTCAGAATCAACCTCTGCTAGTAAAACAATGTAAAAACAGTGTTTATAATTAAAGAGCATGGAGCCAGTATGTGCTGATTTTATTATGCATATGTGTTTCCCGTCGATTGCTACTATACAGTGCTGAAAATTGGTGCGAATCCCGAACTTCTCTGCAGCTGATTTCCAGTTTTCTGCAATCTGTTTAGGTATGTATACAATTATTATGCAAGACATTCTATATCTCATGTGAAACTCGCTGAACAATACCACTAATGGCTGAAATTCCTAACTTGTACCTATGATGGAGGTCGGTAAAAGAACACCCTGTAGCGAAATATGTGTAACAAATGAATTAAATAATTACTGTAAACGAGTTTTGCGTGTAGGAAAATTTGTTACGAAGAGGTGGACAAACTTAAAGGATAGTTTTCTGAAGTGTTTGAAAAAATGCAATGAGATGTCACGTTCTAGTGCTGCTGCCAATCGCCTGAGGAAATATGTTTATCACAACCAACTGCTATTCTTAAAAAAAGTTGCAGCGCAAAAGGAAACAGAGAATAGTTTAAACTCTACTACGACTGTCAGCGAAGAAGCGGTAGAAACTGTCAGTTTGTCAACACCAAATCGAAAAACGAGTAAAGTTGATGTGGTAGGAATTCCACCGGGACCAAAGCGAAAAATCCAACAAAAAATAAGCGTGTTTGAAGAGCGAATGCTTCAGGCATTCGAAGCACCACTTACGCCATCACACGGTTTTCAAGATCGTCACATGGAATATTTTTCTGGAATAGTACCCTCCCTCAGCAATTTTACTGAAGATCTGTGATTTTCAGATTGGAGTGCTTACGCTGATTCAGTCTTTAAAGCGAAGAGATGTTATCATTCCACCAAACAATAATCATACGCACCTGGCTAATGATTATTTACATTCCGGACAGGCAGGACCACACATAATTCCAACACCATTGTCAAGGCTTTATCCATATACTCAACAGACAACTCCACAAACAACGCTTGTCCCGTTTAATTATAGTACACCAACGCCATTTTGTACACCACAGGATGCTGCAACGCAAAATTCTAATGCACCTTGTACAATCGTTAGGCTGCCAAGTCCACATACATCAGGAACAAGTTACACCATATCAGCATCAGATGATTCACATAACACTTTCTCCCCCGCATATTCTACAGTTTCTTCCGATGAATCACAAAGTATGCATTTGTTTGAGTGATGAGGTCGGTGAATATTTTATAATATTAATAATAATGTTTCCGGTATTAATTTGTTACGTTTCCCTTTGTAAAATAAAATAATTTGTATTCTCTTTACTTACCTGAGAGTAACCGCAACCATCTCCACCGGAGGAATAAAACTTCGCATATGCATGACCTCTTTTTGTAACTCATCCTGCAATTTTGCACATAATTCATCGAAACTCCCAATAGACATCCGAAAGTAATTAAAAAATTTGGAGCTATCTTCTCGTAGCTCTTGAAGTAATGTTACAAATTCGCCCATCAAGCGTCTGTTTCCGAGTAGTGGATGAATCCAAAATTTTCTTGGTGTTCGTGTTTTTCTGCGATTATGCCATATCATTATTAACAACATGCGTCTTTTTCTATCGTCCATCGTGGCACACGTATCATACGGAACTGGCGAAGTGCCGCACAGTCTATTAAAAACCGTGTGCTGTGTGAATGCAAAGCAAATTAAATTACGGCACGGCTACGGCACGGTTACCGTTAAAAAACCGTATGCGTGAAAGCACACTTACTCTGTTGTTATGTCGCATTTTCTTGATTTTCAGTTTTCAGTGTCAAATAGTTGTATGTGCACTGGACTTTGGCCCCACAGAGTTTCAAAGTTCTAGCTCACATACTTAAATGTATAAAACGGAAAATAGATAGTTGTATCGGGATTACGTTGGATTTACAAAGTGGTATGTGACACAGACATCTTTGAAACAGCAGTAACGAAACAAATGTTTAATAAACATTACATACAACATAGCGTGTCGCGCAATAAACATAGTGAGATAAATTGTATAAAGAATATAAGAAAACTGCTGTGCTACTCTAAATAAGCTGTTACAGCACATGAAGGTTTATCTTTTAACGCTTTAACCGAGCTGGAAGCGTAGTGGTGACACGACCTGCTTAGCATTCGGGAGATGGGATCGATTCCCATTACCGTCTACCTTGTATGAGGTTTTTCCTCATACACATGTAGCGGCATGGTCACTGCGTATATGCACACTGTGTGCGGCCACTTAGGCGAATGCTGGGGCAGAACCCTAACTTCGTTCCTTCCGATCCTATCCTGACCACACCCATCCTTAACCCCACCATGCATATATACGTAATGTATGTATGTATGCTGGAAATCCATGATTGTGGCTGAAGGTGCTCGGAGAGCTCGAGCAGCCCGCCGAATGAAATACGTGGCCTTTTCCTTTTTTTTAACGTTTTAAGTAAGTTCTAAAAAGATTTAGAAGATATATCACAGAAACTAATAAAGTGAGGTTACTTTAAATGATTTATTTATGCTACATTTATTAAAAATGTATTTAGATATTTTAGACGCTACTACTTGGAAGATTTGGAAAGTCATTTATTACCCGATTCTAAATCTGATAACGAACCTCTTGCTGATTTAAGGTAATTTTGTATCTATTTTAATTGCACTTTTAACAATTTTGATATGTTTTAGAAGAAGGTTTAACAAAAATGTGGCTGCTGCAAGAAGCAGTTGCCTAGAAAACTACCCAAATATGTTTAGTGACTTTGATTGATTTGATTCCGATATTGATAAAGAGTATTTACCACCAGAAGAGTCTTCTCATAGCGAATCTGGCGATGACCTTACAGATGATCCTAATACTGTTGCGGACCAACACATTTTTGGTGATAATGCAGTTGAACTTGCCCAAATATTGCCTAAAAAATCACTGAAACGGAAGAGAGTAAGAAAACCGGAAACTTGAAAATGTAACGTGAGAAAAGTTGCTCACGAGGCTGGTAAGGAATATATTTCAATTAGACAGAAAGTAGTTACTGAGAAGAGTATAAAGACAATGAAATATTGCAGAAATAATTGCTTATTTAAATGTCAAAATAAAATTACTGAAGACGAAAGGAGAAGTATTATACTTTAAATGAACATGGGAAACGAAATTTTTATATTATCTACAACAAAAAAGTTCAACAAAAAGTGTCACAGAAAAAACGAAACCGATGCGAACAGTAGAAGAAAGCAATCATTTGCGTATCATTTTCAAATTGGAAGTAATCAAATCCAAGTATGCAAAGTATTTTATACCGGGTGTTACAAAAAAGTAGGACAATCCGTTAACCCCATATTCTTTGGGACAAAATAAGGGGACTTTTCTTACGTCACTTTTCATTTGAACGCTTCCTTTTCATTTTTTATTTTTTTTACAAAATGAGTTTACAAATTTACTTGATGACGTACCTATAGCTATTCGTCAAAATATGTGATTTCAACTTGACGGAGCTCCGTCACATTATGGCAATAATGTTCGAAACCACTTGAACCAATATTTCCCTAATCACTGGATTGATAGGGGACAGGATGCGCCTATTCATTGGCCACCTCGTTCCACCGA
This sequence comes from Vesta saturnalis, assembly GCA_036346205.1. Classification (NCBI taxonomy): domain Eukaryota; kingdom Metazoa; phylum Arthropoda; class Insecta; order Coleoptera; family Lampyridae; genus Vesta; species Vesta saturnalis. The sequence continues at coordinate 697,067 of JARFJB010002298.1, read as the reverse complement.
CTTAAATTCACTGGACTTCAGTTTTTGGGGATTCATGAAAGATTTTTTTATACGGTTTCAATAATAAATCAAAATCAATCGAGGGATCGCATCGCAGAAGGTGGAGAGGTATTTACATTGAAACCGAATATTTTACAAAATATTCGGTTTCCAGTTATAAAAAGAGCCAGAAGGTGCATTCGTGAAGGCGGTGGACACATCGAACATTTAATTTAATTATTTGCATCCAACTTCGTATTACAATTATTAGCACAATTGATTGTTTTAAGTTATTATTATGAATTTATACTGATTAATAGAATAAAAAAAATGTTAAAAAAATCGCAACACCTAGTCGAATAACTGAAAGTATGTCGTAAAGGAAGCATCAAATCAAAAGTTTACAAGAGCCAAAAAAGTTAGATAAATCATCAAACTACTATAAAAAATGGATGCGACGTTCATAGGCGTTCGTCAGAAAAAAATGGGGGGTTAAACGTTACCACACCCGTCTTATTTTTCTACTAGTTCTTTGAATTTTTTACTTAAAATCATACAGAAGGTGCACTTAGAAAAGAGTAAGACTTGTACCAAATTTGAAAACGATATCTTAAAACACACCAGAGATAATAAAAAAATACACAAAAGTGACATAAGAAAAGTCCCCTTATTTTGTCCCAAAGAATATGTGGTTAACGGATTGGCCTACTTTTTTGTAACACCCTGCATAGGAACTTTAGCTATAAGTCAAACTCCAGTGTATACCGCCCATTCCAATAAAGACATTTCAAATATACCCGACACGCCGAAAGTCGGCAAACATATTAAACATAAAATACCGGATGAGGATGTTAATTTAGTGAAACAGCATATAAGAGTCTTTCCCTCAGTATAAAGAAGTCTCTACGTTGAAAGTTGTATCGCTGCTTATAAGAATCCTGTAAAAGTCTTTTTATAGAAATATATTTTCTACAGAGTACAATTTATACTTTCATGATCCAAAAAAGACAGGTGTGACGTCTGCGAAGAGATAAAATTAAGGAAAACTGAGAATACTCTACGTGAAGAACAGGCCAAAGAATACGAGAAACACGTAAATGAAAAAATTGCAACGAGAAGTGAGAAAGCAAAAGACAGAGAATGCAATAATATTCTATTTTTGGTGCAAAATGTTCTGCCGTGTCTCTAAAGAGAAATTAGCAACTATTATTACAAAAGCAAACTTAATGTGTATAATTTAACGGCGATATTATCAAGCACGAAACAAATCTACTGTGCTACGTGGCAGTTTTTGCAGACAACAAACTTTTAAAAAGTTTAATACTTTGGAGTGACAGTTGCGTACCTCCCATATGTCGTATGCTATAGCTTGGGTGACTATATTTATTTTCAGAAAAATAAGTACAGAAATAAAAAGTAACAAAAAGTTGTATTAGGAATAGATAAAAACGGACAAATCAAAGAACTAAATGTAGAGTGACATAGCCAAGCATCAAAATGAGAATAAAAAATAAAATAATTTTTAATGACACATGCATATACATAATATATGTACCTATATTCCTATATTAGAAAAAATACAAACACATAAAATACTCTGGCAGAAATGTGTAATGTTATTAATTATTTTGACGTGCCTGCAACGCCATCAGTGGGGTCACCTTTGTGCCAATCGTATTTTTGAGAGCTTAGGATAGATTCCAAAATTTGCTTTCTGGTCTTCAAAAACTGGAACGTTTCACTGCAAGTCTCATCGAAGTTTGTGTACACTTGCATCACAGCTTCTAGTGTCGATATTTTCATTTGCGATTTTTCTGCACTTCAGTAGTTATTAATATTAGAGAATAGTCGCTCAATTGACGCACTTGTTCCAGGAAGACAAAAATAAACTGACATAAAATCTCACAATTTTGAAATCTTCACTTGATCCAGACCCTTGATTCCATTTAAATACTTCAACCCATCGATCTTCGGTAGCTATATTTTCGAGTTCCACTCGGCAATTTTATCTTCTGACAGTTTAGCTTGTAATAGACTAACTTCATCGAAGAGTTCGTCCTCATTCAGTGTCGAACCCAAGTAGTCTTTAAAAGCAGCACATGAACACAAAATTTGATTCCATGAAACTTGGTTTCTCAAATTTATCCGTTCAAAGAGCCTTAATTCATTTAAATTTGTACTCCAATTCTTCAAGTAACTCACACAATTTGAATAAAATAATCTAACCTGTGAGATGAAGTCATCTCGATAGTTTAAACTACCTTCCCAATTGTCAAGTTGTAAAAGGGATTCTCCTACTTTAAGCGGCAAAAATAATTCATTCAAACGATTTTCAAGCTTATTTTGAAGATCTAAATACTCTAGAGCGGCCTCTGTTGCGCATATTTTGTCACCCTCTACCTTTAATATGACTTTGTGAAACATAGAAGCAATGTTGTGTACAAACCACATCCAAATTTCGCTGGTGCGATACTCAAAAAATTGCTTCAAAATCATTGGACAATTTTCAATAGACAAAAAGTATGCTTTCAACGGTTCGTACATTTGTAGAATTCGTACTTAAAAATCTTGTTTTAGAAAATGATAACATCTTTTTGTATTCAACATTAACAAAGTCGCAGAGTTGTTTAAGTTGATTTACTCTCACTGTATAAATATAGAAATGCTTAAATAACTTAACAACAATAACCTCAACGTCAATTGGTAAGACGTCCGTAGCATTTTGTACGCAATTGTTCAAAATGTGTGCAACACAACCAATGCCAGCCAGAGGTTTGCCACGAGAAGCATTCAATTTTGCAAATAGGTTGTTCACTCCTTTCTTTTCATTCCAAAATTTGTATTGGTATTATCAGCAGCTAATCCAATACACTTGTCCACTAAATTGTGGGTTTTCAAAGTATTAAACACATAACTATTTAACTGTTCTGATGTTTCACCAGGTAAGTCTTGCAACTGAAGTAATTTCACTTGAATACCTTTTTCACAATTAAAGTATCTCACCAACAAAGGTACTATTTTAATTTCTTTGTGGTTGGACGAATCGATCATGATGCTAACAAAACGTGCTTTGTGTAGATCAAGTTCCAATCGCAACTGGGATTCTTTAGCAAAAACATTTTTTACAATGGCTTCAGTTTTGGTTCGAGCTGCCATAAATTTGGGCTCAAGCATGTTCGCTATTAGCTTTGATGTGCAATCCAAAGATCTAAAACTCTGCTGATGCTTGATCGTATGATACGCGAAAGTACCTTCCTTGGCTGCAATTAACATATTTTCAGAGCTGAAGTTTTCACTTTTGAAAAAGTGTTTAGTGTAGCGCTTTTAGACTTCGTATTTGCAGCTAATGTATGCTTTTCTTGGTTAGATGAGCCTTAATATTGCTGCGACCACTGTTGGAAATATCAACATCACTTCTACAAATTTCACAGTACACAATATGCGGACTCAATTTATTTTTATTTTCATAAACGGATATTCTTTCTGTAACTCCAAATTAAAATGACACTTTCTTCGAGGCGGTGCCATGTTTACGCAAATAATGCACAAGTAGGTAACTGAAATCAAACGACGTTGCTTTTTAGTAAGCGAAACCAGCACAGAAAACCAGACTGCATTCAACAAAAACAATTAACAAATAATATGTTCGCTTGCTGTCGAACGGTAGAACTCGTGTAGAATTGAACTTGTTTAGTCTTAGTCCGAGCGCTGTCGCTATTTATATGCGGCTCGCTAAACTTCGCTTCGATTCTCGCACGTTCCAGTCGCGGAGCATTCTGGGCTGTGCGTCTAGGATAATCGAGGGCGGACTGGAACGTTCGGGAAACAAACTACGCGAATGTTCTCAACAACTTCTTAACGTCGTTATTGCATCATGATCAGTGAATCACCGATAAGCATTCTTTTTAAATAAAAAATAAATATTTTGGTATACCTATTTGCGATATTTGCATCTTCAAGAAAAAGAAAGTACATTTTAGTGTACTTCATGCTTCTATTAAGGACCTTAGGACACTGGCAGAAAAGAAAGTATTGTCCTACTAAAATAAGTACGTATGGTCACCGTAGCTATAGCACATTTTTTTACGAATGACCCATTCAATTCAAACTATAACTGCGAAATTTTCAACTCCGGGACATTCATGTGTCCAAGGTTATACATATGCGCGCAGAAGATTTTAAAGATTATAAAACATGTACCTCTGCTTTTAATTATAAAGTCATATCTTTTTCAAAACTAAAATATCTAAAATTTACAAATTCTTTTACCGAGGTAGAGTATAAAGTATCACGCCAAACACTAAATTGGGAAAACTTTTCAATAAAACCATTACAAAAGACCAGATCAATGAATGTAGTAGTAAAAGCCCCAAAAATTGTAAAAGAAAAGAAAACATTATCGGCAGAAAAAGTAAGAGCCATTAAAAGTATGTACCTTTGGATGCCACAAGTAGACAAAGAGTACTTTAAAGAAATATTGCCAAAATAATACGACCTTTTACCAAAGTTTCAGTTAGTTTGCGTCAGTTTAACATATTTTTGTACATTTAGTATATTGGTTTAGCCTAAATGAATGCGTCACAAAGTTATATGTAACATTTTTTTTTAAAAATACATGTGTTTTCTGAGATAACAAAGTTGTATGTGTTTTTTTCAGTACCAAAAAAACTATATTATAACACTTTTTTTATACTTTTTTCAGGAAAACCGTATAACAAGTAAGTTCATTCCAATAATATATAATCACAATAACATTACTTGCAGTGATAGAGATGTGCAATATGTGAAAATTTTCATTTTCCAATAACTCAAAACAAACATTTATGTACTGTATAACACTAAAGTGACGAAATGCACTTACTACAAGAATATTTCATTATTGTTTTTACTGCTTAATATACAATACTTACAAAAAACTCCAAAATAGCAAGGCAACAAAACTGCCAATGAACAAAATAATGTCTTATGGGACCCCGTTACACCACACAATTTAATGTAATTATAACACTATATTTTTCTTTACACTATATTTACAAAAAACTAAATTAACATCAATAATTACATTCTTATAACGCAAAAACCAGACAATCTAAATACAAAACACACGCTGCTTAAATGTCAACAAAGAAAATTTGCCTCTTAATGGCGGCCGTACACCACGTGAGTAGTTTGGCCAATAAAAATCGATACATCAATTGTCGCCACTGTGTGTGGTAGAGTCACTATATATTTAGTAATTTCCAGGTCGACCAAAATTTGCCATTCCCGTTTATGTGTTTAAGTTGTGTACTTGTTTGTATTACGGTAATACTTTTATACAGGAAAGGGGAAAGGGTCACGTATTTCATTCCGTCCCTAAGGGGGAGGGCGGGCTGCTAGAGCTTTGCGAGCTCCTACAGCAACAATCATGGATTCCCAGCATACATACATTACGTATATATGCATGGTGTGATTAAGGATGGGTGTGGTCACGATAGGATCGGAAGGAACGGAGTTAGGGTTCTGAGGGGGAAAATACTACCCCAGCATTCGCCTAAGTAGCCGCACGTGGTGTGCATATACGCAGTGACCATGCCGCTACATGTGTATGAGGAAAACCCCCTCATACAAGGTAGACGGTAACGGGAATTGAACCTATTACCACCCGAATGCTAAGCAGATCGTGTCACCACTGCACTACCATTCGGTACTTTTATACAAAAATAGGTCGTATATGTATAATACGAATTTGTAATAATACAACAAAAGTGTGTCCACTCCATTCATAACTTGCCAAAATACCCAGAGGTGAGTATTCTTGCTTTATTTTTTTATGTAGTAAGCAGAGAGGGTGGCGAAAGTGGACACTCAACGTTAAATTTAATAGGCTTAACAGCGCCCTCGTACAATTTGGGAAGAAGTATTAAATTTCAAATTACTTTTATTCTGAAATTTTATTATTTCAAATCATTTATCTTTATTCAAAATTATAATTTACATGTGTTACTTAACAAGCAAGTAGTAAAATGTAAATTTTTTTATGTAAAAATATTAAATGAACTCCAGGATACATCTTTCCTTAGCTAATCAACTTATTTTAATTAACGTAGTTATTTTTAAACAACATATTTTCATTTATTTATATTTACATCAGTGCTACATAGGTAAAGATAAAATTTACATCGATTGAGCCTTGAATCTCGATAGCGCAGTTGGTTAGCGCGATACTCTAGCAAAGTACAGTTCATAGGTTCAAATCCTACTCGAGGTAAACTTTTTATTTATGTATTTAATAAGATTAATAATAATTTTTAATTACATATTTACCTTTTAACTTATTTGTTCATTAAAAAAAAACACATAATAATTTAATATTAGTCAAGTTGCTTTGGTATGTGTGAATCCTTGAGACATTGCAGGCTCACATTCCATTAATATTAATACAAGTAATTTGATTGTAATCTCATTATATTTAGAATTTACATAAGTTCTACATACATAAAGACAAAATTTGCATCGAGTGGGGCTTGAACCTTGATGGCGCAGTTTGGTTAGCGCGGTACTCTAGCCAAAGTACAGGTCGTAGGTTCAAATCCTACTCGAAGTAAACTTTTTGTTTATGTATTTAATAAAATCAATAATAATTTTTGATTTATGTGTTTATTAAAATTAATAATAATTTTTAATACCATATTTTCAGGTCATTAAAACACAATGTAGGTAAACGAACGTTTTTCAAACTCCAAGAATTTTGAACGGCACTATGTTACAATATGAGAATTATTTCACAATGTAAAACGCACAAAAAGCAACCGAAATTTATAAATAAAACATTCAATCAAAAAATTACTAAATTACGTATCTTGCAACTAAGTATGCATTGTGCAGATCTGTTATTTTTTAATTATGACTGCCCTCTATTTGCTTGGGAGGGAATAAACATCTCAAGATACTATTGTCCACTTTCCCCAACTTCACTGGTAGTAAGTAAAAGAATATGAACTTTACTAAGATATGATTGGTGCAAACATTTGTTAATTACGCCAATCTGTCAATAATTAAATTGAATTAAACTGATGCTGGTTTAACACACCCTTGTGCAACCGGCCCGATTATTAGTATCTGAGACATAATTACACATTTTCAACTATAACTAATACTTTACCCTAAGCTTTATAAGCAAAAGCTCTAAATTTGGTAGTAAATGTTACATTATTTGGTTATATTTAACAGCTATTCAATGTTCGATAATTGCGGCGGGGAGGGCTGATAGGTATCCCATATTTAAACAGAAATAGCTACCATACTTCGATTTTGCTGAACACATGAAATTCTCATTTGTAAATAATAGAAAAAATCTGAAATACGGAGCATTTACATACTTTCAATGTATATTTAGACCACGTTCTGTAATTAATTCAATACAGCTGGATAGTTATTAAAGGCAAGCTACCCACAAAACAAATAGTCATATACATACTGCTTTATAACTGATTTGAGACTTTTAAAATAATTTTGTAGGAAATTTTTAATTACAATCAAACTGCATTTGATGCTAATGTTACGCCGCAAAGTAATGAATGCGGCAAGAATTTGCAACTTTATATATGATGGAATTATCAACGCTGATATATTTATTTCAATATTAATAAATTATCATTGTAGCACAATTGTGCAATCGCTTTTTCCATTTAAAAAAATTGTTTTAAAAATTGAATATTTTTTACATTTAATGTCCGATAGCACCAACAGCGACAGCGGGTCGATCTACAAATGTGCGAGAGAGAAAGCGTGTGTAGCGATAAACAACATAAAACATCGAAACCTCTGCCAGTTTCTCATCTATAACGTAATTTACATCTTTTATCTAGGCACCTCCATAACATTGTATTATAAAAACCTTTTGCTCAGTAGATAGAATGTTGATGAGAACTGTTTTACGTTAAACACATTGACAAGTATGTCCCAAGGGTCATTATGATTTTAGAAACTAGTAGGTAATAAGTGTGATCAAAAACTTTAATATTTAATATTATTAATACATGATAGCAATCTAAAAAAGGGCGACATTAAATACGGTGTCATCTATACAGATGGGTGTATAATTAGATTATAGTTTAAATAGCAATGCAAGTGTAAAACATCCAGTTATTGAATGTCTAACAATTTAAATTAAAACAATAAATTATTTTTATCTTCAAGAGACTAATAAACTTGTCAACCAATAATTATGAACTTACACGCCTACTATTATTTGTTACTGAATAGTAAACATACATTACCCTAACTACACTTAAGCTATGTAAAATCACTTTTACAACCTACTAACTTGTAAAATTTTTTAGTCAACTGTTAATAGCATGTGTATGTCTGGCCACGGTTGAGGAGAAATTTAGAAATGTCATAAATAAATTTATATCAAAACCACATTTTAATATCATTTCACTTCTCCTGGAGCTGACTAGATTTTGGGAGAAATCTAACGAGGGGGATATTAAGGGCGGTTTTTGGTTTTTATCAGATATAAAAATACCTAAATATAGACCTTAAACATATCGATTAATTATATTCTATGCAATTTTTTTATATGACGCGGAATCTACCGGCAAAAACATTTCCAAGGTAGAATTTAAGTGTTAGTTCAAATTTTTTTCAATATCTGAATAACGATTAATATTATTAGAAAAAGTACGGACATGTTTTTTAAAGAAAATTTAATTTTACGTAACTTTTCTTTATAAAGTTTCTTAATATAACCCAAGTTAAGTCTAAAAATTAATTAAATATCAATGAAAATGGTTAAACTGTATCAGTAGATACCTTATAAAAGCGGGCGGCTTTGGAATTTTTTTTAAGTTAACATGTATTTATGTCTATTAATTTCTATCTGACATGAAGTTTTAAACGTCATTCTTACCTAGATAATTGTTTTTGTTTTTACAATGTTGCCTGTTTTAGTTATGAACGTATAAAAAAGAGGTTGTACAGTTATCCTAAAAAAATCATAATTAAAATTATTTCATTTCTTTAATTTCCACTTTGTAGGTTGGGAGGTCGTGTGTAGTTTCACATCAGATATTTCGTATTTGCAACAGTGAATTATTTTGTGTAATTTTGAACAACTGTTTCTTTGTGTATTGTGAATATTTCAGATGTCTAGTAACATGGTATAGTTAAATTTTGAAGTTAAAATGCAGCAAATGTTTCATTTATAAACCATTAACATAATTTTAAGAAAGGACTCCACGATACCAAGTAGATACGTTGTATACAGCCGAAAAATAAAGAGCTCTACATTATACCAACAACCGTAAGTACTCATTAAAAAAGGGATGTAAATTTAAATTTCCAACATTTTTCATCAATTTAGACAAAAATATTAATTTTTGGTCCAGAATCATCTTCTGAAGATAGTACCTAAATTCAGCAAAAATTCAATTAGATTTGTTTTATTACAAACTACATTGTTTTAGAAAAAACAGTAATTTAGCTAATATACAGGGTGTCCTAAAAGTATAGGGACACAGCTTAACTACAGCTTCCTTAGGTCAAATGGATCGATTAAACCAAACATGCCTTAGTATAAATGTGCTTCCTGAAAAAGTTACAGCTTTTCAAAGTGATAAAAAATACTTTAAACATTGGGTATATTTCAGAAATGACATGATAAACTTGATAAATCGTATTTCGTCAAAAGCTTTGAATTAGTGAATTAAAATGTTTAGGTGCGTTTCTCTTGAAAACGGTACATTTTGTAGATATGAATAAGATCGATCATTTCCTGTTGTAAGTATGAATGGCTCAGTTCTTAAGTTTTCAGACTCTATTACTCTGTTGGGTATGACTGTATCTTCAAATCTCTCATGGGTTGACCATCTTCTGTCAGCTACCAAAACAGCTGCTCGTAAAATAGGCTTTTTGTACAGATCTAAGCAGTACTTTACCTCTCGACAACTCCTTCTGCTGTATAAGGCCCAAATTCGGCCTCATCTGGAATATAATTCTCACCTTTGGGTTAGTGCTCCCCAATACGTTCTCGATATCGTTGATCGTATTCAAAAGAGAGCGATTAGGCTTATAAATGACCCGTCCTTAACTTCTCACAACCAGTCCCTTGAGCATAGAAGGATGGTTTCAGTTCTTTCTTTGTATTATCGTTATTACAACGGCTATTGTGCTGGTGAATTACATTCTTTGATACCATCTCCGGCTATCTTTGCGAGAAACACTCGGTTCGCTAATTCACATCATCAGTACGCAGTACAAATCTCCACTTGTCGTACCAAACGGGCGCAATCCACATTTTTCTACACGGCTTCTAAACTCTGGAATGATCTCCCTAGTTCCTATTTTCCTCTCACTTATGATATGAGAAAATTTAAGGTAGCTGTTCATAGGCATCTATTGGCAATTCATTATCCCTCTATCCATCCTCCTAAGTGTTCCTGAGTGCTTTAGCACGATAGGCCTTATTTAGCCTGTTCAGGTCCACAATCATAAAAAAAAAGTACACCTTTTTTATGTAAAATTAGTTTCTCCATCATAAACTTTACTCGCAGAGACGCAAGTGTTCATCATAAGAAAAATATGACAGAAACATACGAAAAAAAATCTGTCGACAGCGCCCTCTACAATATGCAGTATGGCTCATAAACTGAGAATATTCACCTTCGTCGGAAGTGGATGTGTTCCAATTTTCAGCTTGATACGTCATGTCATTTCTGAAATATACCCAGTGTTAGAAGTATTTTGTATCACTTTAAAGAGCTGTAACTTCTTCAGGAAGCACATTTGTATTAAGGTATGTTTGGTTTAATCGCTCCCATTTGACCTAAGGAAGTTGTGGTTAAGCTGTGTCCCTATACTTATTGGACACCCTGTATATCATTAGTAAGATGTATATTCTGTAATTAAATTGTAGATAGCATTCAGCTATCACGGTAAATAGGTTTTTACTGGTGACAGAAAAAGTTTATTGGCGAGCCGTTAGGCGAGCCCGGATCTCCTGAGCCAGTAAAAAACTGTTACCTTGCGTATAATGCAATATATTTTACCTTCAAGAGACTATTAAAGTTGTCATTATTACTGTCAATTTCGATAGTTTAAGTTTTCTTTCATTTGTGTATTTCAAATCATATTATTCACTTCAACCACTGAACTATACTTACACTGGAACGCGCATTGGCCGTCTCTGCCATAGAAAAGCAGTGGGGCGAGAGAAATAGTGCGCAAAGAGCAGACGGCGTAGAAGCACGTTACTCCAAAACAAACTAACCAAGATGTAACTTCAAATCGGCAATTATCATTTACTTATTAATTATTTATTTTTACAATGCTGCTTATTGTTTGTTGCATTTATACAACTATTACATAATTGTTGTCATCACGTTTGTTTCTACGATTATATTTTTTACAAAATTTTACTAAATGATTACAATTTTTATACATACCGATAATGTAGAATGTGTTATGCAAACACGTCTAAACTACGTTTAATTTATAAAATGTACTTTACATCTGTAATAGTTAATAAAAATCCGAAGTTTAACGCATACCATTGACTATACCTTTAAATTATTTTTATAGCTCATTATTTTTGTAAAATGACTGAGTATAACAGTAGGTAAAATGAGTTTCAATGGATATTTGTAAATGTCCATCTTATTAACAAATTATCATTATCGTTAAAGTAGTCAAAACATATCAAATCCTTTTCAAACGTTGCGATATGAAAATCTACTGCTCTACGTATGCGCGTACGCTCGAGAGTAAGACAGAGATGTCCCTTGCGGCCCTCTCCCGAGGATCCAGCTGGCGGGCGGAACGTGTGTTCCAGTGTAAATATGGTTCAGTGATTCAGTCGTCAATCCGAAGGATACTTGAAGATCAAATATTATTATATAAATTATTGAGCTTAAGCCTTGCAGGCCAGGCGACAGCCGAAACTGCGAAATTGAACATACAAGTTCTACCAACGTTAAAGAATACACACAACATCTACACGTAAAATATGAAAGCGCCATCTATTGGTTTGTCATAAAACTAAAGTTGCCAACAATAATGTGAATTACCCTGTATTATATAACCAAAGCCAAACACTACCATTAAAGTTTTTGTTTACACTTTCAAATATCAAATGTAGTTACACACTAAACTGTAAGTGGTACTTTTGTGTGTTGCTCAGTTTTTAACCGTCGAAAAAGGGGAGTATTATAAGTTGAACCTTTTCGAGGGCCATGATTTAAAAAATGAACCACTACAAGAATCGCCCTTTGTGAGTGCCAGTCTATAAAGTGGGCCACCCTTCAAAACTCGTTTTATTTAAAGCCTGCTGGTTTAAATCTTGAAACGCCTTTAAGATTTAATTGTTATAGTTTATCTATTCACTACACGATGGAGCGAGTAGTGCGATTCACAGAATTTAACGACCTCTAGCATGTTGAAGAGTATTGTTTACGTTTGATTTAATTTTTTTTATATGTATAAAATTTCTTGTTTTTCAATCTATTGGTAAGTACTGGTTTTTCAACATGTACAGATAGCGATAAATGATATTTAATTAATTACGCTTAAATGTATTTATAAATATAATTTTAATTCGCGGTGCATATTATGTAACACCGCCTAAATAGATTGTTTTGTTTTATGTAATATTGTTGATATTTTTTTGTAGATAAAAATGAAGAAATTTTTTATCGACTTGCCTTCTACGCCAATGATCCGATAGCGATTCTCTGGTTCAAGAGGATAAAATTGCCAACGAGTTCAATGATGATACCAATGTTATTGATCCGATTCCTAGTTTCTTTTCCGACTCGGATGATAATTTAGAAGACACAATTACACTAAAAGAATTCCAGTGTCGCATACTTAAAGAAAAGAAACAATTTCCGGATATTTTGGAGTTTACATGTACTTCGGGAGTGCGTGATATTATTAGAAACGATGCTATGTCACAAATGATTACATAGACTTTCTTGTGTTTCAAACAAATTTATATGCATAGCAGTTATCAAAGCCAAACAAACCAGTAAAAAACAAGGAAATCACAACTTTTCTTGGTATAAATTTAATAATGGGCGTAAAAAAGTTATTGGTCTTCAAACAAATTACGTCACGACTGCTTTATATCTTCAAATTTCAATAAAGGTTTTAGCTGGATTTTGGCCAACCTACACAAGAATAAGTGTCCATACAACCAAAGCGCAATAGTCCAAACTTTGATAAGCTCTACGAAGTCAGGCCTTTAATGGGCCATTCTCTCATAAATCAAACTTTTCCTCCATCACATTGGAAGATCATCAACAAATTAAAACGTAATGTGAGCAACCCTGAATTAAGGGTAAAATGTAATGAATTCAAGATAGTACATGTAATTTTTTATTTTATTTTTAAACCTGTTAACAGTAGGTGAGATCTCACCTCCATTCGTTGTCTCCCGACGCAAAATCGAAGCTGCTTACATTATTACAAGCAAAAAATCAAATATGTTTCTCATTTCGGTTTAGTTATAGAACAAATAAGCAATTGAAGAATAGCAAACATGAGAAAGTGTCAACTGCTTATGTACGTCAATGGGAACAAATTATACCATAACGTTGTCTCTCAAACAATTCTCACCTCCGTTATGATACGGATGAAAATCCAGTAATATTCAAATAATGCAGTGACATCTATTCGAGAGATAGGGAGAGTATTGAAATTCTGCATAGTGTGCAGTGATGGGTGTTTTTGTAAAACTTCATGAGAAGGTAAGAGTAAATAATATGTCAATATCATTTCTCACATCCGTTAACTTGATTATAGTCGCTGTTTTTCAGGAAATGTGAGAAATTTTCGTTTAGAGCAAGCAAAGTTTCCGTTAATACTTTACCGTAATCGAATGGCATTCATAACCTGAAAATTGTACCATTTATGGCGGTAAATCTGAAAATTTCTCACCTCCGATATCCTCACCTCCATTAACTTGATGAGCTCATGGAGGTGAGAATTTTATAACGTAGTGTGATAATTGTATTCAACGGATCATGAGACTAGAAATATGAACTGAACTGAAGCCCTTACTTCATTTACAATAGTGATTTCATTAAACAGGTTGATTAATCAATATGGCGAGAACGGGAATTTATAAAAATAAGAAAAAAAAAACAAAACATAGAACAGAAACGGAAAATAGCAAGAGATAACATGAGAAGATTACGAGAGAAGATAAAAACGATCCAGTTAAGCACAACGAAGCTAAGCAAAAGGAAAGACGAGCGTTACTATTCGAGGAAAACAGCGTTGTTGATATGACTGTACGTGAAAAAAGAGCTATTCGAAAGAAATGGAAGGATAGAAGTAAAAAATCGTATGAAGCAAAAAAGCGACCACCAACAACGCCCAAACAAGGTCCACTACCCATGATACCTGCAGAACCTGTTAATCATCCGGCTGTCCAAACCCCCAGAATAATTTCTGCTAGTTCCAGGAGTCGAGTTACTAGCGCAGAGAGGATTAGAAGAAAAACTAGAGATATGATGAAATTGAGAATCAGAGAATTAGAAAAAAAGTTGAAGGATACAAAAAAGAAAACTAGAAAATACAAAAAACAAGTACATCGTTTGAAAAATAAAACTCGAAATAAAAATAGTTCAAGGACGAATATTGATAATCTGGTCCGTGGATTGAATGTGGGAGAAGATGTTAAGAAAAAGTTACTTTTCAGCGAAGTGATGTCTGCCAAACTACGAGAGAATTTCCAAAAACAACAAAGTTGTAAACAAAAAACGAACTTTATAGAGCATGTTAGTGGACCAATTGTCAGAAAATATGGCTTAAAAAAATATGTTGGATCGCTCTCATCTTGCAATATCATCTTTGGCAAAAGTAAAAATGAGAAACTCAAGCAGAGATATTTTATAAACGTTTAGCGACATGTTACTTCCTTTTTTTCTCAAGACGAGAACAGTCGCCTTTGTCCTGGTAAGAGGGATACAATCACCTATAAAAGAAAAAAAATGCAGAAGAGATACCTGAATGATACTTTGACTTAAATTTATACTAAATTCAAGATTCAATTTCCAAATTTGAAATAATCCTATTCCACTTTTTGTAAAATGGGACCATTCTGGATTGTCCAACCAGTAGTTAGAGCAAGAGATACATGTTTGTGTTTACAACACACAAACATGCCATTGTTGATTTCAAAATTGTACTACCTGAGAATTATCGATGAAAAAACTCCGGAAATCCTAATCAAGTCCTATTGCTACAGCGGCGAATATACAATGGAATCATGTCTCGCCCAGATTTCAGCAAATACAAAGAAATCAACATTTCAGATTACGACGAAAATGATGACACGTATTATGAGAAATGGGCGACAAAAAAGGGAAGTATTGATGATAAAGGGAAAAGAAAAAACGTGTTAAAGAACAGTCAAGGAAAGGATTATTTGTAAGAAAGAAGAACTGGTAGCATTATTGAAGGATACCTTCGATAAATCCTTACTACATGTCAGAAATATAAAACATTAATATAGAGTTATCGATGAAGTCAAGAAAAGTTTATTGATAAATGAAATTTTGGTAAATTGTGACTTCTCAGAAAATTATGCGATTATAATGAGGAGGTACAATCTTTATCTGACAGCTTGAGGCATGCTCCCTCCGCGATTTGTGCTCATTTAAAACTTTATTCTTCCACTGACAGTGATGATAGCGACATGCCTCTTTCCAGGATCAAAAATAGACTTGTACAAGAATATCAAGAAGATATGTATATAGTGGTGAAATTATCAGGCAAAAAAATAATTCGCCATTATGTGGCTCTCATAATTGCCATAGATGAGAACAATGAAACCACTGTGAAATTTATGAAAAAAACAGGAAACCATTGTTTCATATTTCCCAATCGAGATGATATTTCGGAAATAGATAGAAAAGACATGAAAATGATATTGGATAACCCAACCTACAATCGAAAGAATGATTTAATTTTTTTTCTAATCTTTACTAGATGAGTTCTTTGACATTCTTTGTTTGCCTTGATTTTTGAATGTTTAATAAGTTTTAATAAACGGTTTTCTTAGGGAATATCACTTTACTGTTCCCAATTACCACTTCCCTTGGTGATTTCTCACTTCCGTTGGTGATGTCTCACCTCCGTTAAAAAGAAATTAATTTTTTCTGAAAATTTCCCACTAATCGATATCAACGGTCTCGGAAACTCATTTGGTTCACTCTAGGTACTTCGATGTATGAATAATATTGAAAAAAAATGATAAAAGTTTTGACAAAAAATAAAATAAAATGAAACTCAATAGTATGGATATTGCGAGAATAACCCTAATATATCGTTTACAGGATAGGTGCTTGACATGCTTTCGTCTTTCAAGAAATATTTTTATAGATGAACCAATGATCAAGCATTAGGGAAGATTGACACCAAAACAATATATACCTAAAAAAACTTGTAAAAAGAGGACATAAAATTTGGATGTTAACGGATCAAACTGAATATTGTTACAAATTTGAAATATACACTGGTAAGAGAGGTGATGGTGTTGAAAAAAATTTGTATAGCCAAGTTATAAAAACTGGGTTAGAAAATAACGGCCTATATTTGGATAACTTTTTTAATAATGTACCCTTGATGATACATCTACAAGCAAATATTTACTAGACAACACAATGAAACATGGTGAATTTTATTCTTATACATGCAACAACGGTTTTTTAGCTCTCAAATGGAAGGATAAGAGAGCAGTGTGTTTACTTTCTAACTATCATGACAGTTGGGATAGATCCACAGTAAAGAGCAAAAAAAAAGACGGAACAGTCGATGAAGTACCATGTCTACAGCTTCTAATTGAATACAACAAATGTATGAACGGAGTCGATAAGTTTGACCAAATAAAATCAACTTATGAAGTTTATAGAAGCCCAAAAATGGTAGCACAGAATTTTATATTTCTAGATGCTTGTATTAACGCATTTACAAAGATCATAATCTTGAAAAGATGACAATGAAAGAATTTAGGTTAGGAGTTAATCCCATTACCATAAAAAACCTAAGCCATTTATCCCTCCAGAAAAAAAGACTTACAGAAGCTGATCTTCAACCTACATATTCCACTAGAACACCATGTCTCTTGTGTAGTACTAAAGATAATCAAATACGTATAAACTGGTTTTGTTGGACGTATTGTGGATGGGAAAACAAAAAGACTGTCTCCAACGCTAAAATGCAGTGGTACAGTAGATGTAACCCCATTTTTCAAAATTCATATGAGGATGTATAAAAGTACCTTTATGAAATATAAATAATTTGACAAAAAAATTTTTTTTTAGTTTTAATTTGTCTATCCACATTGGTCTTTTTAAATCGAAAATTTCTGCCCCTCAAAGAGTTGACGTGTGTATTTGCCTGTGGCATCGTAGCTCCCAAATGGATGAGCCGATTTAGATTCAGTTATGTTTGTTTGAAAGGTGACTTAATCGAGTGTTCTTAACTATGATTCAAGAATTTTGTTTTTAAATTTTGTAAAATTGTATTAATAATATTAAAATGTTTGATTAGAGTCTTAAAAAATAGGTGTGATAAAACAGGTTAATTCTAATGAACTTCTTCCTAAGATTTCAAATTAAACACATTTCATATTTGATCTCTTGGGAAAAAATTATAAAATAAATTTTGTAATTTTATGCTCCCTGTGCAAACAAATTCTATTTTTTATAACGTGAATTTTATTCATTTTTTAAACAACTTTTATTTTTTTACTTTTTTTTTCTTTATTTACTCTTACGCAAAATAACATTTTTTCATTTTGCGTTTATAAGGCCATTACGATAACCAAATGGGTTTTATAGTGTTCTACTTAGACTCGTACGATAAAAAATGTGTCATATGAAACTCGTTTTTTAATATATTACTTTGTACGTTTTATGTACCCTGTATAACAAAACTGATTTTTATCACTGTGAATAGTAGTTTCTAAACAAGCATAAAATTTTATTAAGAGTGACGTTTTTCGTATACAACATTTCTCCTTTTGTAAACCCCATCCTCAAACATACTCAGAGCCATCCTTAGGGTGGAGAGTTATGAAAGTGCTTATTGTGACTATGCAATATTTGAAAGGTTTTTATTGTTAAAGCGCCCTGGGCTAGGATGCGAACAAGACGCGTGACGCGCTACGTGATGAAAAGCAACATAATCAGTAGCAGATACGAAGATGCATTGATATCTAGTTAGCCTAGACCGGTTCCGTCGATAAAGAAAATATAGCGTTGCCATAGCAATGAAGAATAACTTATTTGAAGTGTCAGTGCAGTTTCACGTCAACAAGTCAAACCAGAGTTGTGCAATAAAATTTGAAAAAAAGGATGTGGACTGAAATTGCGAAAATTGAAAAATTGGAGTATCGAGTCATCATCAAGTGCTTGTATTTGAAGGGATTAAGAGGTAAGCAGATTTAAGAAGATATGCTTAATACCCTTGGCGAACGATGTCCATCGTATGCGACCATGAAAATTAGGATTGCAAGCTTCTAAGAGATAAATTTTCCATTGTAGATGAAAACCGACCTGGAAGGCCAGTTTCTACGTCTATCCCATGCAGTTCACGACATGATTTTATCAGAACGTCGAATTGGGCTAAAACGAATATCTGAGGCACTGAATATTTCATATGTCGATTTGGACATGAGAAAAATTTCTACAAAATGGATCCCCAAATGTCTGAATGTTGACAAGAAGCGTGCAAGGGTAGAAGCATCGCATTCGATCTGTGCTCGGTTTAAAAAAAAAGCAAACATCTTAAACCGCGTTGTTCCTATGTATGAAACTTGAGTACATTTCTACGACCCAGAAACACAGCAGCCATCGATGGAAGGAGACACTCTGGTTCTCCAAGGCCAAAAAAATCTGCTGGAAAAGTTCTTGCTTCAGTTTCTTGGGACTATCAAGGAGTAATCATGATTAATTTTTTGGATACGACTAGAACAATAACTAGGAATTGCTATTCGACGTTACTGAAGAGAAGATACAGAAAGTTGTCCAAAGGTATTTTATTTTTGCAGGAGATTGCCCTTGCACACAAACAGCATGTTTCCATGCAAACAATTCGTGAGTTAGGGTTCAAATTACATGAACAACGCCCCCTATTCACCCTTATTCCGTCCGACTATCATGTCTTTTCTAAGCTAAAAGTTCGTAAAAGGTTGTAAGTTGCAGGTATGTTGAATAATAAAATAATTTGACTTTCAAATTTTGTTTGCTTCTATAGTAGGCTCAGAATTTTTCAATACATCCTTATAGCTCCGATAACAGGTGATTGTGTGCTGTTGGAGTGTGTGAGACGTGAGTGTGACGCGCCACCTCGACCGAGCCGGTCACAATAGGCTCTCTTCCCTCGCCTCTTACCCCGTACCACCCACGACACAAGCGCACAAACATGATAACATTACATCAGTCATTCATTGTATTCTCTATGCGGCTTTGGTGGATTTAGAATGTTGTTTGTTGATTTGTTGTAATACCAATAGCGTACTAAAGCCTTTGGCTGTTTATTGTTAATTTTTTTATATTGTGTACCATAAATAAAGACACGTCATGTCGAGAGAACGGGATAAATTCCGTAAATATCTGAGTGGATCTGAAAAGCAAAAATAAAGAAACGAGAAATGTTTTCAAGTCGCAACAGAGGTCGTTTGACAAATTTTTATAACAAGAAGATAAAGCCGAAGGTGACGAAATTCACGTGAGTAACCAAATGATTCCAACCAGTTCTAGATCTAGTAACAAACCTTTAGATCAAGATAAAAATTTGAATATTGTTGGTGTTAACACTGTTCCTGATCCTGATGCGGTTGAAACTGGAACAACAGCATCATGTAATCCTTGAAACATTTTAATTGAGAGGCTACTTTCAAATGTCCATGATCCTGGTCTGTGGCCAGAAACCCTTTTTCTGCCAAGTTTTACAAACGTTTCATGGACAACGGAGAACAGGTGCATAGACGTTTGCTAGTGTACAACAAAAGTAGTTTTTTGTTTTTGCTGTAAATTCTATGGTAATAGCATTGCATCTCAGTTAGCTGGTGAAGGGTATAATGATTGGACACACCTTAGTAGGGCGCTTGACAATCACGAGACATCACCAATACATGGTCAGAATGTTGCAAAGTGGGTGGATTGTGAGATACGCTTAGCTGAAGCGTTAACTATTGATGACAAACATAGGAACTTGATACAAACAGAAAAAGAACACTGGCGTGAAGTACTCAAAAGAAACATTTCTGGCATTAAATATTTAGTACAAAACAATATTGCTTTCAGGGGGTCGAACTGCAAACTATACGAGTCAAACAATGGCCACTTTTTAGGCCTTATTGAAATGATGGGTACGTTTGATCCAGTCTTCCAAAAACATTTGAGACGAATAGATCGTCTGAGATTCACGATCACTATCTAGGAGCAAATATTCAAAATGAGTTGTTTAACTGTTATCTGAAAAAGTGAAAGAAAAATATTACAGATATAAAAATAGCTAAGTATTTTTCTGTACTACTAGACTACACTCCCAACCTGAGCTCCAAGAGCAGTTGTCTTTATTGATACGTTTTGTTAGTATTGAAAACGATGTAGCAATAAAGAATGAGAACGGGAGTGTGAGTGTTGAAGAGCATTTAATCGAATTCCTAGGCAACAGGCAAGAACTTAACATATCTTTTAGTAGAGGAGCTAGATAAACTTGTCTTGGAGATTAAAGATTGTAGGGGGCAAGGATATGACAATGGGTGGAATATGGAGTGCAAGCACGAATTTTGGAAATAAACCCAAAAGGGTTTTACATGCCCTGTGCAAGTCATAGTTTGAATTTCTTGATTTGTGATGCTGCAAAATGTTCACCTAAGGTCATGGCATTAGTTTTTAGTGGCGTTGGCTATTTGACGTAATGTGCTTTTTGCTGTAAATAGTGCAAGCAAAAACCTGCAGGCAGAAAAAATGCACCTTGCGTAGCATCTCAGTTACTTCAAGGATTGGTACAGTTTGCCGAGCGATTTAGAGATGAAGGTTTTGTTACAGCATCAATAGTTGCAAGAGAAACGAGCGAAACATTGGGAACAGAGCCAAAGTTCCAAGAAATTAGGCAAAAAAAGAAAAGGAGAATGTTTGAGTACGAAGGAGAAGATGAGCATGTTTCAAAATCTGCTGTACAAAACTTTAAATTTGAGTATTTTTATTGCATTGTAGATTGTACAGCACAGTCTTTTACGAAAAGGTTTGAAGAAATTCCAGTTGTTATGATACTATGTTTGGATTCTTGTACAATGTAAAAGAACTAAAATCAATAAAACAAGGTAAACTATTGGAAAAGCGCAAAGCCTTAGAGGCCACTTTAAGTTTTGAAGATCAGAGGGATATTAACGGAAATGAACTGTTTGCAGAACTGAAATTTTTCGTGAACTTCGTCCTGCTGAAGTTGAAACAGTTGCTGGGGTTTTAACACTTGTGAACAAAATCCATTTCTTAACACCTTCATTGCGTATAGGATTTTACGTACAATCCCTGTGACAGTTGCTAGTGCAGCAAGGAGTTTTTCTCGCCTAAAGTTGAGCATGAGCCAAGAACGGTTAACGTCTTTGGTAACACTATCGATAGAAGCAGATAAAGTGAGTTATTGATGACTTCGCTGGAATTAAACAAGAAAGATTAAGTTTGTATAGAGAAACTACAAGTACAAGACAAGGTACAAGTTATTAAACTCAAATTACAGTGTTTACGTAATAAGCTCCAAACAGTGTGATACAAAAACTCTACACTTCAGATGACCACGAAAAAAGACGTAAACAATTTTTCAAAGTTGAAAAATTAAAACATAAGCATCAGCCTGTTATTAATATTGCAGTTTGAGAAACGTATAAAGCCAACTGTAAAATTAAATTTCAGTAAAGAATAACTAGGTCATTAAAAATTAAATATCGTTAAACTGCCTTAAAGATGACAAATCAGAACACTCTCTACGGCGAAAGCTAACAATGAAATTTGTCAGCCAAAAACACATTTAACAAAATTTAATCAAGTTATGATGTAAGTGTGAAGTTGTAAAAAACTTCAATTTGAAAATGATAGAATCATTCACAAATTTAAACATCACATCAAATTAAATTTATCCAGTTAAATCTAGCAAATACTTTACCAATTACATGTTAAATTACCACAGCACTATAATTTAACATAAGTATTTGAAATTAAGATTAAAATTAAAAATTACAAAAAACGTTCTGCATTATGCTTTTCATTGTTAATAACACTTGCACTTATTGATAAAGATATCTCTTTGTTAGATTTAACTGGGTTATTTTATTTGATGTGATGTTTAAATTTGTGAATGTTTCTATCATTTTCAAGTTCTAACAACAATAAAATAATTGATGATTTTTTTTTATTTTTTAAACACCTGCTGAGACAAACTGTAAACTTTTTTGTTTTTTGTGACATTTGTGTAGGTAGTGGTAAGAAGAAGTGATGATAGCTTGTGAATGTTAATGGGGAGGGGGGCAAAACTTTTTGCACCAGGCACACCGCTTTTGCTAAGGACGGATGTGAACATACTGTATATGTATGCTAATTTCACCAAAATCCGTTTTTACATCACTGTGGAATTGGGCAATGTAATGTGGGCATTCAATTCTAGTTAAATTTCGTGACTGTCATTCAAGTATATATGGTTGTAACGTAACTTATTACTCTCATTTAAGTTATATTGCCAATGTGATTAGCATAAAATGATTCACATCCAGAAAAACTAAACCTCACAAAAAACTTAAAAAAATTTTGATTTTAATCATCTGAGTGTACATAATTCGACCATGAAATTTCATAGGATTTCGCGAGAATACACTTAAGATCCTTGGAAAATCGACCACAAAAAATGTTAACCAACGACTTAAAAATCAAGTTGAACACGTGATATCTGGTTAGCGGTAACCGTGTTCTTGTTAAGCATATTTTTTTTTCACATACGTACCTACTTACATTTGAAAAATAGACCTGAAATTGTAACAAGATGCATAACGATTGTAATTCAAATTAATCCTTAGGGCAAAATAATTAACAAGGCAAGCTGTGATTGGTAAGTTTCTAATCCCAATTAAATCAAAAGTAAGATTTTAATTGTGTAATAAAATTTAACAAAGCGTTCAGTTTTGCAGTTCTAATCGATCGATTACGTTAAATATATTATTATTTAATGCAAGAGAATATAATGATGTAATTTAAATTAGCATCTAAAGTGAAATAATGTTGAAAGAAACAACTTCAGGGAAGTAATAATTACACTATTTACTAACATAGAAAGCCAATTTCCCTTAATGAATACTCAAGGTAAATAAACTTCAAAGCATCAGGATGCCGCGATGTATAAAAATTCATTTTTCCAAAGAACGCGTTTAATTTAAATCTGGCAAGATTTAGATAGTTGACTCAAAGGAGAAATAAAGAATTAATCCCTGTGCGAAACCTAACAACACCCACATCCGGTGTAATATTTCAACCATTACTACTTATACTCATTTGTGATATTAAGTGCATAAATATGCATCGCAATTGTATATTGTATGCTTCAAAGTGAATTAAAATACATTCCCCTTTGAAAAAATTTGAATATTAATTATAAATTAAATTACAGTTACGGAACTTCTTGCAATGAACTAGCCACTCCTACTTGAATTCTTTATAACTCATTTTTGTACAGGAGTACTTAGTTAACATATCATTATATATATATATATATATATATATATATATATATATATATATATATACAGTGAGTTTTTTTATTTGGATGGGGACCTCGGAAGCCATAAGAGCCACATTGCGTAAATGGGGAAAGATTTGCTACTTTGTAAGACTAATCCAGATACGCTTTTGTTGATTTAAGAAAATGCATGGCTTACTAGATATTTATAAAAAAGTAAAATTCTCCAAAATCGTTTCAGCGTTATTTCTAAAGATAGATCAAAATTGTTTAAATACAATAAGTTGATAATTTTGCTAAGCATTTTGAAGTTATGAAGAAAAGTTGAATTTTGTGTAATGGAAACCATAGTTGGTCATGCCATATTTTAATAGTTTTTTCTGACTGTAATAATAGACGTTTTTCTATTATTAGGTTTAACAAAAATCATATCTTGCCATGAAAAACAAAAGAAATTTACAGTAAGTGTTCGAAATGTCCACCATTATTATCGGCACACATGGGACATCTTTTCAACACGGAGTTAACAGCTTGCCTAATTTTACGCCTATCTAATCTGTTAACGCATTACTAACAACTTCATATAGCTCCTGTTGGATTGCATATGATCGCACATATACGAGATCTTTTATTACTCCAAATACAAAAAAGTCTAAAGGTGAAAGATCAGGGTAACCTGCAGCCCATAAAACAGGACCATTTCTGCATATCCACGAGTTTGGAAAAATTTAATCTAAATATCTTTTAACTTGAGCCCGATAGTGGGGTGGGGCACATAGTGGGCTGGGGCACAGTCGAGTGTTTGTACGGGTTTGTAAATTTAATTCATATAGGATATTGTTAAAATCTTCCATAAGAAATTGTAAATATCGATTTCCAGTTAAAGTCCCATTAAAAATAAATGACCCAACAAGATGCGAACCAATAACACCGCACCATAAATTGAAGCCAAACTTAATCTGAGGTCGTCTTTCTTGTAAACGGTGAGGATTTGCTTGAGCCCACAGGTGTTTAGTATGGCGATTGAACATACCACATTTTGTAAAATGTGTTTCGTCGGTCCCTAAGATCTGCATCGGAAAGTTGTTATTTTCATGACACATATTTATGAACCAATTACAAAAATGTAATCGTCTTTCATCATCACCAGGGTGCAAAGTTTGTCCAAATGAATATTTATAAAGATAGTATTTGTGTTTTGCTAAAGTTCTCACTACTGTGCGTTGTGACATTGCTGCGTACTGTGCAATTTGCTATGTTGAATTAATAGCTAGAACATTTATATGCACGTTGTCATCAATATTAACCCTATTTATGAGCTTCATAAAACTCCCAAACTCTTTTAAATTCTTTTATACATTCTTGAAGGTATCTAAAAATGGTCGAGGGCGATCAAAATACAATTAAAAATATCGTTAGGTCGCTTGTTGACTGTTTTCGTTACAAATGGTGTAACATTCGATCATATCAAGTTTCTCGAGATTGCGTACAGCATAATTAATTTTCTAAAGCAACTCCACACTGACAAAACCGATAAGAATTACACTAACGAACGAACTGTCAAAGATGAGGATAAACAACGCTTCAGTTGCTTTGCTTTTGTTTTCCATGGCCAGATATGATTTTTGTTAAACCTAATAATAGAAAGACGTGTATTGTGCCTTTATTTATTAAAATAAATGATAGAACCCTTACATCACTACAATCAGAAAAAAATGCACTATTAAAATATGTCATATCAAACTAGGGTTTCCATTAAAAAAATTCAACATTGTTTCATAACTCCAAATGCTAAGCAAAATTAAAAAACTAGTGCGGTGATGCTATTCGGCACAAAATTAGCTACAAATTGTATTTAAACAATGTTTATCCATCTTTAGAAAGAAACGAATTAAAGCGCTGAAACGATTTTGGAGAATTTTACTTTTTTATAAATATCTAGTAAGCCATACATTCTCTTACATCAACAAAGGCGTATCTGGATTAGTCTTGTAAAGAAGCAAATATTTTCCCATTTAAGCAAATATGTAACACTTATGGTTTTCTGCGATCCCTAGACAAATAACGAAAAAAACTCACTATATATATATATATATATATATATATATATATATATAAAGTTGGACACATATGGGAAAAAATTTTATTATTGAAATTTCTGAAAAACTCTATTGACGGTTCGTTTCTGCATGTCTGACAACCAAAAAATCCATTGTGACATTTGTCACGTGACCAGATTTGGTGGGAATTTTAAAAAATGTTAAACGTGATGCCGAAAAATGGGCCAAATTGACAAGATATCGAAAAATTGTATTAAGAAAATGTATTTAGAATGCAACAAAGACCCCATATACTAATTTTCAACCAAATCAGAAAAAAAAAAAATATCATTTATTCCCCTCTGCTTTTATTACGAAACATCATTAAATCTTGTTTTACCTGGAAATAGTTTTAATAACATAATCATTTTAGGTCAAAATTAATCAAATATTTGTAAAATAGACAATTTGTTAGAGGAAAATATAGAAAATACGATTTAGCCTCGTCACTGGTTGTGTTCGCGCCCTGTATATTGAAGCGCATGAGCTGATCTAATATTTTTAACCAGTAAATAAAACGTAAACGAATTAAGATTTGTAATTAAAACTTAACCATACATTATTTATCCTTATTAAATTTAATTAGTACATTTGAAATTAGCGATTTTTTTGAATTTAATAAGTTAGCTTTGGAAAAATCAAATATTTCGGCTTATAAGGATGAAAATTATTGCTCTTTAAAGTGCACCTCATAGTTTAAAATACCTAAAATTATGTAATTTATGTTATTAAAACTATTTCCAGGTAAAACAAGATTTTATGATGTTTCGTAATAAAAGCAGAGGGGAGAATAAATGGTATTTTTTTTTCAGATTTGGTTGAAAATTGGTATATGGGGTCTTTGTTACATTGTAAATACATTTTCTTAATACAATTTTTCGATATCTTGTCAATTTGACCATTTGCAACATCAGTTAACATTTTTCAAAATTCCTGCCAAATCTATGGTCACGTGACAAATGTCAAATGAATTTTTGGTTTGCATAAAACGAACCGCCAATAGAGTTTTTCAGAAATTTCAATAAAAATTTTCCACGTGTCCAACTTTATGGTGGTCATATATATATATATATATATATATATATATATATATATATATATATATATATATATATATATATATATACAGGGTGATTTATTTAATACTAACTTAGCGGATTCCTTATTGAAAAATAACTATTTTGTTTGCCATATAAATAACCCTTACATGGAAGGCTTCGTTTTCGAGATACAGGGTCTTCAACTTTCCATAGAAATAACAATTTTTTTAAATATCTTCATAACATTTTATTAGAACAATTCAAAATTTTAGGTGGTATTTCTAATAAGGGTCTTTGATAATTTTAGTTTATTTCGATAGATTATGTAAGCCAGTGGCGAAGAAACAGGGTTGTCATTACCTTTTTCCAAAAAACTTGTACCATACGTTTTTCTCATTTAGAGAAAATTTTTGAATTGCGTTATCATTTTTAAGTAATTTGGTATAAAGGTATTTTTTTTAATAAAATGTACCAATTACGAGTTATTTGCTATTTTGTGCGAGGTTACATACGCATTTATTATTTTAAGTTTAGTAAATGAAATAATTTAAACTCAATTTTTTTTTATTTCACCAAATTCAAATTTTCAACGTTTTCCAGGCAACCGAAAAAATACATTTTGAGGAATTCCCTTCGTTAAGGGGTTAATATTATTTAATAACAATGAAATAATGCACAATTTACAACAGCTGTTCAAACTGATATCCTTCAACTTCAATGCACTATTGACATCTTCTAACTAGATTATTAATGTGTGATTCTAACAATAATAAAAAAAATAATAACAACAACAATAACAATAATAATAACAACAATAATAATGTTTTTATTTCAGAAAGTGACACAATTATCGGCCACAGTTTGACACACAGCTAATGTGCACACCTTAAGCAAACAAGCTGTCAACAATACTTGCACCAGAACAGTCCTGGCAGATGTTTGCGAAAGACCTTCGAAAATAATAAATTCGTAAGTGACTCAGTCAGCATTCAAGTAAGCATTAACATCTACTGATATCGCTCTTCTACACCGTAATATCAACAAAAACCGGTTAAAAGTAGTAGGCATAATACGAAAACGTATAGAAAAAATTCATCACATCATTGATTCCAAAGCCGTCAAAACAAACCGAGAGGAGTATTTTACTTTGTATAATGATCACGTTAAAAATATTATTTTTGGATGCGCATCTAATTTAAATTGTTTGGCCCAATCCGACACATGGACCTACCTTTAAATACTGTCCAAAATTTTTCGTTCAATTGCTTTCCATACATTGTATTAGGAATGGCCATTATACGCTTAATATTTGTTCTTATATAATATCTCTGGAAAATTATGCAAAACTATGGTTTCTTCGGTAAACACCGAAATAAATATGGATCCAGAATGAAAAAGAAAATATTTTAAATTAGTAGGATTTAACAAAACGTTACCTTCTCAAGTTTGACTTTTTAAACTGTGGTTATTAATATAACAGGCGATCATAAAAATTGCAGTTGCCAGTACGCTGTGAAATTGTTCCGTAGGATGTAAGTTGTGATAGCCTGTTGCTTTAAATGCATATATGCATACATATTTACATTAATATTTAGATTTGCCACAAACAAAAGTCTGGAGAACTTTAAAAAATAAAAAATTCAAACCTTATAAAATACACGTAAGTCAGCAATTGCGTCAAGGAGACGACATGAAGAGACTAGAATTTTGTAACTGGCTTCAAGTAAAAGTGAACGAAGACCCTAACTTCTTAAATGAAGTGATCTGAGCGGACGAGTGCAGTTTTTCAAGTAATCGCATGTTCAATGAACATTGCTGGGCTATAGAAAATCCACTTGTTGTAAAAGAGCGCAAAAGCCATGGAAGATTTTCTGTAAAAGTATGAGTTGCATGTGGCATAACAGACTTTTGGGACCTCATATTTATTGATGGAAAGCTAACACTCAGAAATATCTTGAATTTTTAAATAATCAGTTATGGGCTTATCTATAAAACGGCCCGCTCAACATATTAGGATAATTGTGGTGGCAGCAGGATGGAGCGCCTCCTCAAAACAGCGGACCCATAACAGAATATTTAAATACAGTTTTTCCAAACAAATGGATAGGAAACCAGTGCACTGCAAGAAGCCCTGACGTAAGTTCGCTCGATTATTTCCCTTGGGGTAACTTAAAAAATAAGTTATATAAGAACATCCCTGATAATACAGATGAATCATTGCAGCAGATATTTCATTCCATTTCAGGAAGGACAATACAAAAAGCAATTGGTAATTTGCGAAAGAGAAGCTAATTGTGTATTAATGAAAACTGTTTGTTGTTTGAGCACTTACCAGTTGATTGTTTAAATTAAATGTTAATTTTGTTGAAATTTTAAAACAATACCAAATATAATAGTTAAAACAATACAAATTTTTGAACTCTAATTATACCCATATATTAACTTTCCTATTAATATCGATTATTATTTCATCTGTTTTTATGTTAAGAACGAATAAAACATAGCCTACTTGATTTTTATACTTATTACATATTTTTATTAATATTTTTTTTGTAAATCAAGTTACTTATGGAATATAAGTCCTATCAAATGATGTAAATGTCAAATATGGCGCCTATAAGAAAAAATTAACTTGATTATGGTTCCGTAAAACCGAAACGTCCGGTGGTACTTTTGAAAACATGATTATTAACTATGAGAAACTGCCTTAAGAACGTTTTATTACGTGTAGCTTTTTTGTGTTAAGGAAGATTGAAAATCTAACTTTAAGATTCTGAAAGAGGACCAAAAAATAATCTGGGTCACCATTTGTACGAACTTTCTATCTCATGCACTGCAATTTTGTTCGGTCTGACAATGCTAAAAGAGCATTATCAACTTGGTAATAATAAAGTCGGTAGACGCGAAAAACGTATATCGTGATTTTCCCATTTTTTTTGCCATAAGTCAAAAACAAAAGAGGGTAGCTCAAGTTTTTTTTCAGATTATTAATCAGCATAAAATTTATCAAAAGTGCCAAATTTAAACCTATGCTTTATTTCACATAATGAAATCCCCTGCTTAAGTTCGAATTTGAATCACACAGTATATACCCTTATCTACATATAAAATGCTTTTAACATTTCTATATCTCATCGTCTTTAGCAATACGAAATAGTTCACATTATGCTGGTGTCCAAACAATTAAATAGCACGTCTCCATTTGTGATATACAGGCTGTCTCTAAAAGGTCTATACAAAATACTAGAGAATTCCTGAGACTAAAATATGAGGATCTAGTCCAATTTACCAAAAGTTTCCGAAATACAGAGTATCAAAGTTATTATTTTTTTAAACTCATTTTTTAAATATCTATCTTAATAATGATAGGATTTGCATGACATTTGGTACCTAGATGTTTTCTATGATGAGAAATCCAGATTTCATCATAGTTTTGATGTATCTTCCAGAGCCTCCATAACGTTTTTCTGCCTCGGTACCAAATTTCATGCAAATCCTGTTATTATTAAGGTAGATATTTAAAAATGAGTCTAAAAAAATAATAACTTTGACACCCTGTATTTCGGAAATTATCAACTTTTGGACTAAGGTAAATTGGGCTAAATCCTTGTATTTTAGTCTCAGGAATTTGTCGTAGTATTTTGTGCAGACCTTTTAGAGACACCATGCATAACTCGCCTTGAATTTGATGATAATAAACATGCGCAGTGTTCATTATAATCTCATCATCTTTAATACACACTACATATGTCGTATCTGTCATTAAACCTTCAACGACGAATTTTTATATTTAAGATAAGAAGATAGAAACAATCTAGAACGTCGGGACCACTTACATAAATTAATGACGTGCAACTAAACCTACATGAAATTTCCTTATATAAAGACATTTTATTTCAATTAAACTACAACTACTTACTAAACCATCCAGACTGCTTCGTAAGAAGCCACACGGACGAAGCCACAAACCTATGGGTTCTAATTTTAAGCCAGTCAGAATTTGAAAATATTCTATGGCAAGTGGTTCATATTCTCGAACCCACGGAACAGCACGGACACTGGTTACATCGTATCCTTCCGTTACGCTGATAATACAGCTCTAAACGTACTGCTTGTTAACCAGTGTTTTCGTGCGATGAGAATTTTCATTTGAACCCTGCCTTTTTGTGATGTCGGAAATAGAATAAATTTCTTGAGTTGCTGGTCTACATTGAACTTGAAAATATTCTATTTTGCTGGTTGACTTTACATTCTTCAGAAAAAGTTAATTTTCTATATTTGCCACAATATTAATAGTATCGGAAGGTGGTGGGTGAAGTAACCACGTATAACCAACTGGTTGTTCACACAAGGTTTGTCAGTTACGCTGAAATTCTAGTGCCCATAGATGCACAATGCTCTCAGACAAGAGCATTTACCATCGATGATGCCATCATCAGAGTCGATCGAAATCTACACAAACACATTTTAGAAATACTATCAAAATAATGAGCAAAACCTCCACTGTGTAATTTCTGTTTCTCATACTACCTTGTACCTGCTTTTCAACAGAGCAGGCTGCACTTCGAGATCAAACACCATTTTTACCACTGCAGAAAACGATATAATGTGCTTATTCGTAACAGCCGTTAGAAACATACGAACTAATTTAACCAATCGTTCAGAAGCGTATGTATGTTTGAGTTATAAATATGATTCTAACCTATAAATACACTGAAAAATACTGAACAATAACAAACATTTTGGCATGGCCCGAATACAAATTTAATAATAACAGCTTATATACTTATTATTATAAAATTACAGCTTAGAAAATCACAAATGCACTAGATATTAATAACTTCAATTTTTAAACAGAGAAAATACTTTTGTTTAGATTCAACGGACGGCCTTGCGCATATGTCACACTAATGCGCGTACTACTTAACCCTCCTATTGTGTTAACATTTTGGTTTCACTTATTGTGTTAGGGTCATTATGACCCGGGAGTCTATAGTTGTCGTTCTATTGTCGTCACATTTATATAACAGTAAATAATGATAAGAAATAAGATGTAGTATTTATTATTTATTACATTTTATTACGTTATTTTATTTTTATTACATATTATAAATGTTATGTAAAGAACATCTTTATTTGTTACAGTCTTGACAGTAGTAATATACATGAGCTTTACATAGGTATTTTGAGCAATTACCATATTAGTTTTATTATCATTTGAAGAGGAACAAAAATTACATCTTTTACGCTTGGTTGTGGTTGATTGTTCCCTTACTTCGGCATTACTGGTTGAAAAACGTGATTTTATAACCATTTCAACTGCAGGAGAGACGTTTTCTTTCTTGCAATAATGGAGTGATCAAGGAATTACCCAGTTCTTCAAGAAATAGACGTCGTTTTGTAAGTTTTCCAGCATTCCAGGTTGGAGTTACTTCGCACCACAGAACATAAGCGTTGTAAGCTGAAACGTCCATGATATTATAGAAGATAGTGATTAGCCATCCTTCAGTTTGTCGTCTGCATGTGTGAGTGTGTTATTATTAACTTGTCTAATTTGTCTACAGTACGTTTAGTTTTCTTGTAATCTAAAAGCATAAACGGTTTTTTATGATCTTGGCTACACACTCTGTTATAGTGGTGCATGGTGCTCATGAGCGTAAAATTTTTATTCCGTTTCGGAATATAGGAAACTATCGACGTGTCCTTGAAAAAGTAAAATTTTGAAGAAAGAACTTCTTTCCTGTTGCAGACCAATGCGGCTGGCAATTCAGGCTTATTTTTGCGAACAGTGCCAAGCATGGTTATTTTTCTTTTCACCAGCGTCTGTCTCAGATCGTATGAGGTAAAACAATTATCACACGTTACGTTGTGACCTTTTAGACCATGAGTAAGATCTAGCACAACTTTTTTACCTTGACCTCTCTCTGAAGATTCACCTTCTTTTTTCCCGAGGTAAACTTGCATGTTATATACATAAGCAGCTACAGAATCGCAAGTCCAAATCTTGACTCCGTAGAGCAACATAGAGGAAACAGAAACAATAGGGTCAAAATCCAAATGACATACGGGAATAAGATGATGGATAACCAAACACGCACACACTTGCAAAGTAGAGGAACACGAAAACAAGATGGCGAAAACCCAAAAAGGCCTCCGTAAACAAACTGTTCAACCAAGACGCTAGATGTCTGATCCTTTCAAATATCCAACCCCCCTGGGGCTCATAAATAAGATGGCAGTACATAGAGGTGGAAAATTTGGTCCAAATTTCTAAATTAGTATTGTGATATACCACAACTGGTGCATTTTTATATGTTTTATTTTATAAATTAGAAGGCGGATTTAATTGAAACTATCTAGTAAATATGCGCGGCTGTTGTATATTTTGATAGTAGAAATAAGGTGTGCTTAGAGATAGGTTGTGAAGAAAATAATGGAGGGTTATTAATTTTTGATGTTTTGAATAAAGAATGAATTTTTTTGGTCTTATAAAATAGAATAAAAAGGTAATGTTATACATTCACTTTCAGTAAATGCCTATAATGTTAATTATAAGATTAATATAACTTGATATGGCGACAGAAGGTACTTTTATAAATTGAATTAAATAATAATTGAAATTAATATATGATTCGTATTACAATACCATGGCAAGAGAGATTACTTCATCTAATATAAATTAATATCAATGATAATTTGAAAGTTAATATTACATCACAATTTTGTTATTTAATGTAGGGAGGTTTCTTGATTTCATTTTTAATATATTTTATTCTGACATTTCATACCTATAATGTAAAATATATAATGTATGTTTATATCTAATCTACTGTAAAATGGCTCCCGGGCAGAACTGCATGATGCTGACCTTGGGGAGAGTATATGTGAGTGCCTGTTATGAAATATGTTACCTTTTCGTTCATTAATTGTAAATGCAGACCCTTAACATGTTGTAATGTTTTTACTTATACTGCAATTAGCTAACTGTATAACCTGGTGATCACCATTTATAAATACAGGCCTACATTAAATTATTACCACATTGATTTATGAAGGGTAGAGTAGGGTGTTAGCAATTTAATCTTGCAATAACAGTAGAATCTAAATACGTACTGATCTAGGTATTTATAACTAATACTTATACTTTATTGTTATTCTTGTTGTAGTATGCGGGCGGTGAGGTTTTTCTTTTGTAGTTCTTTTCCTCAATCCGCAATAAAAGATAGCAGAACTACATTGTACTTGCTTATAAATTTATATACTGTGCTTTATTGTGTTACCTTTATTTTATCTTCCCTTAGATACCCGCAACATTATCCCGTAATAACTTTTTTACACAACGTAAGTGGTCCTACCTGGTTTTTCATGACGATAATTTGGCTTAAATAAGTTCTTACATTCGAGTTGTGCAGTTGTTAGACAGGCCTGGGTACATTACAGTATGTAATTAAGTGGAGAAACTCAAGGTAATTAAAAAAGCACATAAGGGCATCATTAAAACACGATTATGATAACAGTATGATTCAAATGAAATTACGAGCTGATTAATACAATAAAATTAAAGTTGAGGGTGGATAATATGTTTTAAAGCATTCTTTTAGCGATGATTTATCTTTGTATAAAGGTAGGTTATTGTGGTACAGACTGTTTAATAGTAACTAATTTACCTACATCCTCGTTGAATTACCTGTTGAACTGTATTATATGCGTTGTTATTAGCAACAAATATGAAGTATAAGTGTTTTTCGTTTGTAACAGTTACGAATATGAAACATATAAGCAATTACGCAATGTGTGCAATATTAATGTAATGAATGCAATATTCGTGCAATATGAGCAATATTTATGCATACGCGGAAATACACTTAATATTTATTGCGCTAGTGCGATAAATCATAACTTTTTACACTAAAAATAAGTGTTCGTTTTCTGAATGAACGTAGAAAAATGAAAACACATGTAATAATTTTCATTTAACAAATTACAACAATATTACATACTGAAATGAAATTATTTTCTGCAATGTTTAACACTACGGGGAAGTATGTACAGGGTGCCAACTAAGAATGCGAGGTACTGTATTTGGGAAACTATCCATCGTAGATGTTTGCGCAAAAAAAGTTATTACTAAAACGGCCAATACAAAAGCCTGGAAAATACTTTCAAGTTTCTGAAATGGCCGCTAGGGGGCGTAACCTGCAATCTTGAATCTAAAAAAGTGATGTTTCTGTGAATTCTGCTATATTAACCTAATAAAAAATTACTGATCTTTAAAGTCGAGGATAATCTGAACTTTTTTTGTTTGGCACTTTTTGACGTACGTCTAAAAATAAAGTGGTGGGGGTTATT
The DNA here is from genome assembly GCA_036346205.1 of Vesta saturnalis. Classification (NCBI taxonomy): domain Eukaryota; kingdom Metazoa; phylum Arthropoda; class Insecta; order Coleoptera; family Lampyridae; genus Vesta; species Vesta saturnalis. The sequence continues at coordinate 661,876 of JARFJB010002298.1, read as the reverse complement.
CAAAGGTTTCCTTAAATAACCCCCTGTATCTTCGAAACGGCTAAGCCGATTTTAACAACCTTGGGCGCGTTGAAATGAGCTATTCTTGGGCTACAAATGTTAAAATAATTGAAGTTTTGTTAGTTTCACATGTCGTCGCTAGAGGACTTTGTTCGGCATTCCGACAGAAACGGTTAATTTTCGCAAAAAATTTAAATGCATTGGTATGACTTTTTTTCATGAACAAGTAGCTAAACGATGCCTAAACAAGCTCGCGAAAACCACATCTCGATATCTTGTTCCTAACCTAAAATATAGGCCAATTAATTTAACATTTGTAGCCCAAGAAAAGCTCTTTTCAACGCGCCCAAGTATTTTAAATTCGGATTAGCCGTTTCGAAGATACGGTGGGTGATTTAAGGAAACCTTTGAATACCCCCCACCACTTTATTTTTATAGATACGCCAAAAAGTGACAAACAAAAAAAGTTCAGATTATCCTTGACTTCAAAGATCAGTTATTTTTTTAATAGGTTAATATAACAGAATTCACAGAAACATCACTTTTTTAGATTCAAGATGCAGTTACGTCCCCTAGCGGCCATTTCAGAAACATGAAAATATTTTCCAGGTTTTTGTAATGGCCGCTTTAGTAATAACTTTTTTTTCCGCAAGCCTCTACGATGTATAGTTTCCCACATACAGTACCTCGCAATGATAGTTGGCCACTAGTCCGTAGTTGTGCATTCCATTATAAGGACGACCAAAATCACTTAATACTAAAAAATAGCACAAATTTATGTCAAACTGAAAGGTTTCGAGTAAAGTTTTTATTGTACATCAGTCTCTGGATTAATTAATTTAAAATTTCGAATTTGTTGCGGTAGAATTCACCGACATAACTTCAAAGATGTTTGCAGCTGAAGAGATTTTTCACTTTCTATTTTGTTTTTGAAATTTGCATTTTCTATGTATCGAAACTAATATTGTAGTTTGAAGTATCTAATTTTACGTAATAAATTTGGAAATCTGAACCAATCAAGATAGTTCCTTATCATCAGGAATTTTCCTATACTGTGTTTACTGAACAGAAATAGTTAAGCTCCTCTCCAAAAATTCCCGCAATATTTATAATTGCGAATTATCGACTTTTTTGGCGAAATTATGAAGAATTACCTTAATTATCAAGAAATTACGATTTTTTTTGTAATTCCCGATGTGTAAACAAATGTTATGTAAATTGGGGTTTTGGCGTAACACCAAACTACTACACCCACAATTAATGTCAAATTCCTGATAAAAATAGCAAAAATAAAAAAATTAATTAGGAATAAATTAGCACTATAATTTAGTCAGAAATGTAGGTGTACGTTAATAAAATACGCATTTAACAGCTTTAACCGAATTTGGTTTTAATTATTAAAGCAAATGGATTTTTGAAAGGTAAGGTTTAGTCCGTCAGATAACAGTGTTTAACAATAAATGAAGACTCAAAAAAGATCAAAGATCCGAATGTAGATTTTTAAACCCAATTTAGTCTGAGATGCTTTCTAAATGTTTTGGTATTTTACAGACTTTACATAAACAAAAAAATAAGAAGAACCTTTCACAGATGAACTTGTGAGTGAAGTCCGTGACCTCAATCACAAAGAACTACCTATGGCGGTGGCAGAGAATTAGGATTTGACTAATCAACATTACGAAAAAGGTGTAGAAAGGGAATTGATCAAAAAACCAAACAAATGATTTTTTTTTATAACATAGAAAAGAGAAACAGCTAGATATGTACAAAAGAAAAAACTGCTATTTTTTTTGACAGGACTTTCAGAATGTTTAGAGACATGGGCTGATCATATAAACATTGGTCGCGAATTTTTTTGTTTCAGAGATAGATAAGCGTTCAAGTTTCCAAAGAGAAGTTTTTACTTCGTTTATTGCTGAAGTGTGATATTCCGAAATTGTCACGCAAGATCCTTACGATAATGGGCCATAAGAGCAGATAATATCAAGTTTCTACATATGGTCAGTGGGGGAGATATGTCTAGTCGATACAGGTAATTTCATAAAAAAAAAGTACGCCCTGGATATGTTCCAAAAAATCATATTTGAATAGGGCATTCAATTTTGAATAAAAAGTTTATCTTCTTGTTTTTTCGCATCTTTTCCCGTTTTGCCGTAAATTAAAGAAAGTAGATATATGGTAAGTTGCCACCTCCACGCCACAATAAAAAAAAGTGTTTCATAATTAAAGCCTAATTTTGACCAGAAACAAAACAGTTTGGAACCAAGAAACGGAATTTTATAGTAGGAAGATCCATCTTGGCGTCAAGTTAACTTTATTACTAAAAGTTAAAAACTAAAAATTGGGATTCCATAATAAACAAAAGTTTAATTAACGAAAGAGTTAGATGGTCTGAACCTCACCATGAAAATTAATCAAACTCTTCATGTGTTGTCTCTGTGGTGGAATGGTTCAAATCTGGCCGAGGTAGCCCTTTTCGGAGAAAAACTAAAGCACCACTTCTCGGATAGGAAGTAAAATTGTAGGTTTCCAGTGATACGATGATTGACGCGTTAAAGATCCCTTACTAAAGGTGAAATTCGTTTAGTAGAGCAAAATTCTAGTGACAGGTAGTGCTAATAACCAATAGTAGTTGATGCGCATTGAGATACCGGACATTTCCGTTTCTGTCTAGATCTCGGTCCACAAATAAGGAAAAAATTAATAACATTCTGTTCTCGTTGGTTTCTTTTTTTTTATTTCCATGAGGATCTAAAATAACCAACAAATATAGAGCAATTAAAAATTATGGAGAAATATTAGAATAAGGCATAGGGAAAGCTATACTCATTTGATAAAGATTTTTATTCCGATTTTTGTACTGCAGTGTGCTGCTTGAATGCGGTAATGTTTGTACCATTGACGTTCATCCTTCGCTGAAAAAAAACAGAGGTGTTGTTTGATGAGCCACGGCTGACACCAGTTGCTAGAACATTACGCCAATCATACGGAGCTTAGCCAGCTAAACTGAGTTCTTATTTTTGACCACAATTTTTCCCACAGCTGTCTATCACATGAGTAACCAAAAATAAACACATTAACATGGTTTCTCAAGTTTTTTTTCCATTGTTAAAGTTTTCTACAACACTGCTATTTCCGATTAGACCGTGTCGAATTTTGGTCAGATAGTCACCATTTTATAGGATAGGATTATTTATTTTACTTATAAGAAGCAATTTCGGTAGAAAAGGCTTCTTTATTAAAAGTCAGCATTTTTGGAGTAGATCGCAAAAGAAAAGATAAAGAATGAAGAGCTTGTGCCATCATCACTTTAATATGATAATTTTTAATTTTATTAAAATAATATGCCTTGACTAGCATCTCTAGGGGATAGGGTTCAATATAGTTCAGTATAAAAAGAAAAACATTAAACATTTATGTAAGGTTCTCTTGTACAATAATTTCAATCGTAATTTTAAATTAATCTGGAATTGTATAAATTTTATTTATACCTTGTATCATCGGAACATATATTACATGTTGTGCGCATGTGAATTTCGTTGACCTCAATATATGTGTTAGTGTAACATCATAACCGAACAATACTAATAATTTAATTTGAGTAAGTATCTTTTCTCTTTTTAAATAATATTGAATCAATATAAAATCAATACATGGTTGTAGTATTTCTAGGCTAGTATATAATTCACTTGCATCCTTTACATAAATACACATAAATAAATTTTAATAAAATTCAACGTAAGCTTCAAATAAATATGTAAGATTCATAGACTCACGTTAATGTTGCTTTCTTACAGCTGATCCAATTTCCAATTCAGGAATAATTTGAATTCCAATATTATTGATCCATCGGGGGGAGATCTACAGCATGGGCAAGTTGTGTATAGGCTGCATCAATATTTGCTCCATCGGTGGAAGGTCTATAAAGCACCAATATACATAGGTATACTGCATAAATATCTGCTTTGTCACTTTTCCATAAGCACTTTAATTTATTTACTATATTCATAAATATAATTATTTACTTTCAGGTTTTTATATTCGAAATTACCATAACTTTTATCAGCATTCAAATTATTATTACATACACTTTACAATTTTAATTTCAATTCGAATAATAATAATACAAAGGCTATTACTTTCAGGTTTTTATATTCGAAATTACCATAAATTTTATTAGCATTCAAATTATTATTACATACACTTTACAATTTTAATTTCAATTCGAATAATAATACAAAGGCTATTCGGTTAAAATAAATTTTAATTTCAACGAAATAATTGAAATACGCCGATTTACATTCACTTATACAACGATACACATCACCCGGAATAATTACGTTAACCTTATTTGTATTACAAATTTTAATTTTCATTTGTTTAATAAAATAAAATTTTTAAGGTTATACGAACAACATGAACGATGTTAAATTTTCACACTTTAGAAAGTTACATCAGATATAAACATTTTTCAGAAATTTACAAATTATTATTTTTAGTGATAACTTTCTTATACGTGGACAGATCTTAAACATATAGTCATTTTTTAATTCTATGCAAAATTTCCTATCCATAGGTACCTCACATGGCATATTTCCTTTAAAAATTCTTATTCTATCTAAATTATGACAAATATGCAAATTTTCATACACAAATTTACTTATAACTAACTTATTCTAATTCCAACAGGAAACCTACAAACAGAAATGGATTCCTTGGCCCAAATTACATAGGAATTCATCAGTTTCAAACACTTTTATGGTTCATGTTAATAAATTCCATTTCAAGCACTGCGTTAAAAGAGGAAAAGGCCACGTGTTTCAATCCCTTCCCAAGGGGGAGGGCGGGCTGCTCGAGCTTTCCGAGCTCCTTCAGCTACAATTATGGATTCCCAGCATACATACATACATTACGTATATATATATACATGGTGGGATTAAGGAAGGGGGTGGTTAGGATCGGATCGGAAGGAACGGAGTTAGGGTTCTGAGGGGAAAATACTACCTCAGAATTCACCCGAGTAGCCGCACATGTTGTGCATATACGCAGTGACCATGCCGCTACATGTGTATGAGGAAAACCCCCTGAAAAAATCTCATACAAGGTAGACTGTAACGGGAATCGAACCCATTACCTCCCGAATGCTAAGTAAGTCGTGTCACCACTACGCTACCAGCTCGGTCACTGCGTAAAAATCATCATAACCTGGTTTATCAACTTTTAAGCTTAAACCACATTTATAATGTTAATTTAGGTTGCAATACGTCCTAATCACACTGTTAAGTACGTTTATAACATAATTTTTGTCTTATTTCACTTTTAAACTTAATAAGTTCTATGAATCTTTGTTCGGATTTCATAACGTTAGCATGTCCTTTACACTACTTACCTAGATTGATAATTTCTTTTTATTTAAGAATGAAAGCATATTATGATACTAGACTAGAATATTATCATATATATATATATATATATATATATATATATATATATACATGTATTTTATAAATGAAATACATAATTTTACTATTCTGAAGCTGCTCGGAAACTATAATAATACTAAGAATACTACTGCTCAGCTATGATAACACTTTTATGTTTATGAGATTTGGTTTAACTAGCTAACGACATGTCCTATATTCACATTTGTACTTAGTTTTAAGTTAATTCGCACTTATGCATTCTGCGCTTTACATATATGTTTATTCAAATTCACGGTAATTAATTTATGTTTAATCTCACTTTTAATCTGAGCTTATATCTCTATGATATTCAGCTTAATTAATATAATCTCTCTCTCTCTCTCTCTCTCTCTCTCTCTCTCTCTCTCTATACATATATATATATATATATATATATATATATATATATATATATATATATAGTTGCAAGAGCGAGTGTAAAGGGACCTTAGACGTCAGAGCAAGAATTTGCCAAAAAGACTTTATCTCAAGATGCAGAAAACCGCTTCAAGATGAAGGAATATAAATCCAGGACCAATTCTCCCAAAACAGCCTAATTATAGGACAATAAAACAACCTTTATATTCTGTCAAAAAGACTACATATAGACGCTAGACGAAAGAGTGGGACCAATTCTCCCAAAACAGCCTAATTATAGGATAATAAAACAACCTTTATATTCTGTCAAAAAGACTACATATAGACGCTAGACGAAAGAGTGCCTTAATAATGTTTCAGTTTAAAACGCCCACCTTTTGCACTTTTCAGTATAAAAAGTAAAATCGAAACTTGAACATTTCGGTTTTTTTGAAAAATCACGGCAACCTCTGAAAACATCCAAAATTTCTTAATAACGTATTATTGAACACTAAAATGCGCAACTTTGCCCTAATTTAACCGACAAATAACTGAGATCCCCATGTTGGAGCTCGAAAAACGGGCACCCTGCATAGTTATTTTTTAGTATAGCATTTCAATTGCGTGCTTTTTATTTTAGTTCAACATCTTGGTCCAGCGTTTATATATAGTCTTTTTGACAGAATATAAAGGTGGTTTTATTATCCTATAATTAGGCTGGTTTGGGAGAATTGGTTCTGCATTTATATTCCTTCATCTTGAAACGGTTTTCTGCATCTTGAGATAAGGTCTTTTTGGCAAATTCTTGCTTTGACGTCTAAGGTCCCTTTACTCTCGCTCTTGTAACAATATATATATATTATATATATATATATATATATATATATATATATATATATATATATATACAAATATACAGAGAGAGAGAGAGAGAGAGAGAGAGAGAGCGCAACCTTTGAAAACCGACATTGTATCTATTCAAATAACTGAGATTCCGATGTTGGAGCTCGAAAAACGGGCAACTCGTATGTGGTAAGTTAGCAACTGTATGCTAATTTACAATATATCGCTACGTTTACTAATAACCTCAAAAAGAGAGATGGTGAATTGACTCATTAATAAAGAGCAAAAGCTATGGAGACCCTAGATATCAGAGCAAGAATATGCCAAAATGACCTTATTTCAAAATTCAGAAAACCGCTTCAAGATGGAGGAGTAGAGTTTCAGGACCAACTCTGCCAAAACAGTCTTATTTCAACATTATGAAACCGCTTTTATATTCTGTCAATAGGCCTTCAGGTAATACGGAAAGAATGTGGCGAAAAAACAAAAAGGGGAATGGTATCAAGGGCGGAGCACGGAAGCAAGATAGTGTATATACCAAAAAAACACACGGAAACATGATGACTGTATCATCATGGAGGAAATATGTTAGCGGAAACAAGATAGCGCCAACAAGATGGCGACAGTGAGATGTCAAAAATAAGAGGGCGGCAACGGTGGAAACAAAATGACTCAAACAAGTTGCGGAAATACAGATGCCGGCATAGGGAAGCCTTTTGTTCCTTGGGAGGGATGAAAATCTGGCTCAAAAAGAAGGTGATATGGGAGATCGTAAGTGTTGATAAGGCAGCAGCAAAAGCCGATGCGTCATTAAAAAGAAATTAAAAACTAGGTCAATAAAAAGCAATATAGATGCTTGATTCTTAATTAAGATGCAGGATTAAAGTTGCTGGCACCAGCTGTAACTCTGTTATCCGCACACGGGATCCATAAAAAAAGTGAGGGGGTTTAAAAACCGGTAAAAAAGAGAAAGGTATGAAAAGGGGGCCTTAAAAGTACAGGTTGAAACAGCCGCTTGAAAAGGTTTATTACTGAGTCATCTACCTAACTATCATCGCTACCTCCTATAAAGAATTCAAGTTATTTCCCATCCAAAGACTTTCATTGATCGCTATTTTCACTTTATTTCAGGATTTTTCGATTTTGCTTCAGGTATCCGTTGTTGAAACTTTGTATATCACGTCTTAGTAAAGTTTTATTGATAATTTTGTAATTTTTTGATGTCCATGATTTTTTCACTCTGTAAGGTATTTAATTCCCACGTGCTATTCCTTTCTTCATTTGTGAAATTGAACAAATTGAATTAAATGTGCGGGATACCTTAGTCCCGTAACCGATTTGTTATAATGATATGTTCTGCCATACTCCGTCAAATAAGGAAATTGGGCGGAATGTTAATTAACAATTGAGAAATCAGAAACCATACCACAACGTATATTCGTGCATTCAAGTTTGGAACAGTTTCGAGAAGTGGAAAGTGGATTACCAGTTAAGTAATAACATACAGTTGTTTCCAAAATCGAACGAGTTCTAGCTACAGTCGGTAAAATGGGTAAGTTCCAAAAACGGGTTAGCGCTTATATTAACACTGATCGTTAGGCTATAGTATACCCTTGTTCTAACACATTGAATTTTGGTCAGAGCGTGTGTATTCAGTTATTCTAACCGCGGGCGATGAACGAGGAAGAATGCTCTACGTTATAGATGTTACCTTGAGATACATGCACCAAAAAAAAAATAGCAATAGGGTAAATGTTTTACGTATGTAAAAATACGTGAATAACAATTTTAATAAACGCCTTCCTGTCGCTTACAGACGTCTTTATCTATCAATTAATTTTCATGGTCTGCTAGAGAAAGAACTACAAAATTAGTTTTTTTTTAGAAAGAATAATAGTGATTTTGTCTTTGTTTGTAATAACTCGGTAATTATGCAAAAATATATTAGCTAACTGCAAATGTAAATGTAAGTAATTATTTTTTGCATAGGTATGTAGTGATATTTCTTTGCTTTAATTTACATAAGCGCATAAGCTAATAATAAACTAATTACGACCATTATTAAAAAAATAAGATTGCACAAACATTCACAAATAACGACTAACATGAAATCAAATTAATATAAGTATTTATTGAAGGAAAAACGAGACAAGGAAACTGTTGATGAAGATAGGTATAAAATTATTCATTCGCTTCAGCATTATTGCCATCTGAATATCCATCATTCACCAAAATTATTAATGGTTCTACCGTTATACCTAGTATCTTGTATCACGAGCACCACTCGGATTACGTTTATGCAACGGCCCACATTTGGATTACTCTAATTATGTTATTCACTATACAGTGCGCTCAGCAGGTAACGGATAAATTCTTATTTTCGAAATCGTTAATTTGTGGTCAAAATCCTGCGACACGTCGATTGTTTATTTTGATTCCGGACTTTATGCTGTCATGTAGATGGCGCTGCGAACTTTCCGGATATGACGTCAAAGTTCATATTTTTAAATGGCAACCCTGTATGTTCTTCGCGGAAATCGATGCAACTCAAAAATGTCCTATTTACTGGGATTATTTGAAACAGTATGCGCGATATTAATTATTAAATGTGGCATAATTCGAAAAGTGTTGTCAATGTTTGCCTTAAATTAAGAATCTGGGATCTAAACAGTGCACAACATTTATTAAAATAAACATAAACTGGACGTAAACAAACATAAAAACTGTTATACTAATAGCAGGCTTATGTTTATGTTTTAATTTTTCAAATTTGACAAAATTGTTTACTACATCTTTAACAATTTTTAACAAACATTACTACTGACGAAGATAACTGTAAGTGTTATCGAAACGTTTAGATTGTATAATTTAAAGTACACCATTAAAAAATCCCAAAAAAGATAAGTATTTTATTAAACATAAAATAAGACTTGAAAGGGGTTTTGTCTTCCGGTGACAAAATACGTACTTCAAGTCTACCTATAACGATACATAAATATGTGGCTTTCGGCCGCTTGAAAATAAAAAATAAACTCCATATCGAGTTACCTAGTTCCTTGTTGTTTGACAAAAGCCTACATTTGAATCACATCAGTTTCGTTCTTGACTAACACCGCACCAGTTTTCGAATCATGCCACATTTAATAATCAATATGGCGGATACTGTTTCAAATAATCCCAATAAATAGGGCATTTTTGAACTCAGGAGAAAGAGTTGCATCGATTTCCACGAAGAACATACAGGGTTGCCATTTAAAACTATGATATTTGACGTCATATCTGGAAAGTGCACTGCGCCATCTACATGTGCGACACAGCATAAAGTCCGGAATCAAAATAAAAAATCGACGTGTCGCAGGATTTCGACCACAAATTAACAATTACGAAAATAATGAATTTATCCATTACTTTCTGAGCGCACTGTATGTTTATTGCTATATTTGTGTTGCTTGGCAAGGTTTACAAGATCTATATGCAAGTTCGTCTTGGAGAATTGAATATTTTTCATTGTCAACCACGTTTGTGGCTCTTCTTTTTCCCACATTTTTACTACATGTGAATGGTAAGCCACGTTGTCGATAACGATTAAAGATGGCTACTGTAAGTAATAACTGATCTTTAACCACCTTTTTTTTTACACAAAACTCGTCGCGTCCATGCATACGATTTCAAGTTTTCCGATATTAAACTGATATTCTCAATAAAACCATCTTTACACGTATTTTCGGCATGCAAGATTATTTTACCATTCCAGGAATAATTCGAATTGTTTACACGTTTTGGTGAATCGCGTTTCCAAGACCTTTTTGATGATCCTCTAGCAAACACCCACGTTTCATCTGACGAGGTTATATTATACACATATTAAAAAAAACGCAGCCTTACGGATGCAACATTCGCTTTTTCGTAAAATACTCGCCGCTTATAATATTTCTTGAACCTGAAACTTCAATTATTCAATATTTTACGTATGGTAGTTCGAGCTGCTACTCGCAATTCCTTCTAATGTAACCATTCCATCTCAGCATACTTGAAATAAACTATATCTCGTATTGTATGTTGTAACTGTAACCCTTTAGATATATCGTCTGTCTTTAACCTCTGACGAAGGTTCGCGAGAGTTTTCGGCAATGAAAGGTTTCTTTCCGTTCTCTCAATTATCTTCTTTAGTTTAAGCCACACGGACCTTTAAACAGCCTGAAAATATATTTCTCTCGGCAAAAATACTCGTGCACGTTAAATATAATCTCGTTCGTTGAAAATTTTTTCGGATATTTTCAAATAAATTGAAGCGCAAAGTGTATCCGTCCCTAAATCATAATTCAATTTCTCTAGCAATTATTACGAATATTAAATATATTCTAATTATATAATTGAAATCAAATTAAATTCTATATTTAATAATCCCATTTACATTTGCAGTAAGGTAAAATATTTTCGCATAATTAAGAAATTATTGAATTATTATAAACAAAGGGAGAATCATTATTATTTTTTCCAAAATCTAAGTTCACAGTAACAGACTAATTTCGTAGTTACTTCTAGCAGGCCATGAAAATTTCATACATGTTCTCGTATATAAATGAAAATAATTACAGTAGATAAAGACGTCCATTAGCGACAGGACGAAGTTATATAGAATTATTAATCACCTAATTTCACATCCAACATAAAAGCCTTAATCTATTAATTACTATTACATATGCTGTTAAGTGGATGGAAGGAAACTAATGACTGTATCTATTTCATCGACTCTAGCTCTTACACGCGTAGGTTAGTAAACCAATTGAAAATGAACTTCTAGCATTGCCAGACCAAACAAAATTGCAGTGCAAATAGAAACTAATAGTTTTAAACTTATTATTATTATTCTTAAAAAAGAATCTATGCCAAACAGACGTTTAAATCTTCATGTCAGATAGAGGTATACACATCTGGATGGCTAACTTAAAATATCCCAAAGCCGCCCGCTTCTACTATTATATATCATATCTATATTATTAATTTTCCGATCACAGAAGTTAAGCAACGTCGGGCCTAGTCAGTACTTGGCGCGTGTGAAGTTAGCACCCCGACAAAGAGTTCCAATAGTTCTGATTAGAGTTCTAGCTTCCTTTTAAAGAATTTAGATGTACTTTATAAAAATAAAAAGAGTTCCGCTCATTAACGGTTCCAAATTTTAATTTGAACAATGGGATGCTAACTTCACATCGAAAATCGAGATCCAGTAGTTCTGACTAGCTAAATTACTATATTTTGCAGTTTTAGAGTTCCTGATAAAAGATTTTTTTTTTGGAAATTAAAAAAAAATTAAAAATTTTTGAAAATTCAGTTTTGACATGCAATAGTTTCAATCAACTTTTGATGTTCTTTTATTCACTCCTAAGAGTTCTCGCTAATTTAAAGAAAAACTATAATTAAAAATGAAAAAGTTATAGCCATTTTCCTTAAAAAAATTGTCAACAAAAAATATTTTAAAGGGTTCAAATAGTTCTTGCAGCAGATTTGCATAGTATTCGAAAAGTCCTGAAAGAAATTCTAAAGATTGAAAGCGAAAGTATCGACGATAAATATTTTGAAGAGTTCCAATAGTTCCAAAATAGTTCTCGTATAGTTCTCGACATGCACCATGCCTTTCCAAAGAGTTTTGTTGTTAAAATTAATTATATAATTTTTTTAAAAATTAATTAATCCGAAAAATGAGATATTTTTTACTAATTGTTTAAAAAATTATCTAATTAATTTTATCATCGGAACTCTGCATTGTGCATGCTCACGAGAATTATTTTAGAATAATCAGTTCTCTAGAACTAAAGAACTAACTTATTTATTTGCGGTTACAGTAAATGATACAAGTCCACAATAATTTTCTAAGTATTGACGATAAATATTTCGAAGAGTTCCAATAGTTCCAAAATAGTTCTAGTGTAGTTCTCGACATGCACAATGCATTTCCAAAGAGTTACGGTGCTAAAATTAATTATATAATTTTTTTAAAAATGAATTTGTCCGAAAAATGGGCTATTTTTTACTAATTGTTAAAAAAATTATCTAATTAATTTTATCATCGGAACTCTTTGGGGGGAAGGCATTGTGTATGCTCAGAACTATACGAGAATTGGTTTAGAATAATCAGAACTCTTGAAAATCGACCAGCGTCTCATAGCTACATCCTCGTAAATGTATCGATGAACAATATTTTGAAGGGTTCCAATAGTTCCCACAGTAGATTTGGATAGTACTCAGAAAGTTACAAAAGAAATTCTAATGACTGAAAGCAATCCGATAAATAATTAATGTGTTACACAAAAAAATTTGGATTTAGCACCACACTTAAAGACTTAGAATCATCAAAAAATTATTTTTTTATCATAGAAGTTTTGAGCTGTTTCAGTGTAAATAATCTTTCAATTATTAAATATATATTTTATGAAAATATCTGGTTTGGAACTCCACACGACCATCTAACCTACAAAATGGAAATTAAAAGAATTGAAATAATTTTAATAACGTTCTTCTTAGGATGATTATGCAATCTCTTTTATAACAAGCTCATTACGAAAATAGGCAACATTGTAAAAACAAAAACAATCTATGGCAAACAGACGTTTAAAACTTCATGTCAAACAGAGGTTAATAGACATCTAGATGCTAACTTTTATAATAATAATTTAATTATAATTTTTACCTATTTTATTTTATATATATATATATATATATATATATATATATATATATATATATATACAGGGTGTTACAAAAAGGTTTGGCTGACTATAGAAAAAATATTCATTTACGTAATTTAATTTTTTTCAAAATGGCGGCCATGCCAATTTTTTAACGTGGAATTACGAAAAAACCGTAGCCCAAATGAAAATTTTAGAAGAGACTAATAAATCGAAATTAATTTATTCAATGACACCTTGTTTGTTGAAATCGGTTAAATAAGGAAGATTGTAGTTTTCACGTTACGCGTTACTAGTTAATCGCGGTGCGAGTAATTCAAACAACAATTAGGCGGCAGGCTTTGTCACAAGAACGACGTGGTCGCCAAATAAATAAATACAATAGCATAAATAATAATAAATGTAATAAATATAAATACAACAATTCTCATAAAGCAAATCCAATAAATATTTTGGTCAACAAATTGCTCATATTAATGTTAAAAGTGACCACCGTTAGCAAAACACATTGCCGCAGTCGACGTAACATGGATTCCTAACTCGTTGTAACAGTCCTGGCGTATCCTGATTCGTCTCATTCCATGCTCAATCCGCTGTCTCAGCTCTCCAACATTGGCAACCGGAGTTGAGTAGACCAGGGATTTTAAATGTCCCTAAAGATAAAAGTCAATACGGGAACTGTCACTGGTAGTAATGCGTTTGTTTCGTTTACATTTAAAAGCTGTTCGTTAATTATTATCAGATGTTTTCATTGTTGCGGCATTGTATTGAAAATGTAGCAGGTTAGATAACAGTATACCGGAATTTTAATAAAGTGACATTATTGAATGTGTTTATACTAATGCAAAAATAACCTTACTTAGATAAATTTCAAATAAATCAGTAATAGCGACCTAGCTGAGTCCCCGTGACCGCGAACTTTGTTGTGAAGTTTTTATAGTTGTTTTTTTAATTAGTAAAACATAAATTTAGCCTGAAAAGGTACTTTTATTTTCCTTTGTAAATAAATTGATTGTTCTAGTGACAGTTGTATTTATTTATTTATGCTATTTATTATTATTTATACTATTGTATTTATTTATTTGGCGACCACGTCCTTTCTTGTGCGGACAAAGCCTGCCGCCTACTTGTTGTTTGAATTACTCGCGCACCGCGATTAACCAGTAACGCGTAACGTGAAAACTACAATCTTCCTTATTTCTTAACCGATTTCAACAAACAAGATGTTATTAGGAAGATAAATTAATTTCTAAATTATTTAATCTTTTGTAAAATTTTCATTTGGGCTACGGTTTTTCTTAATTCCACGTTAAAGAATTGACATGGCCGCCATTTTGAAAAAAATTAAATTACGTAAATGAATATTTTTCCTATGTTGTGTCTTTGTAAGATACATCCGTGTACCAATTTTTATGAAAATATCTTAAAAAACAACACAGATATAATTTTATTTAAAAAAAATACAAAACGGCGGTTAGCGGCCAAATGAAGCCGAAATCGAAAAAAAGTTATTCTTGATTTTTTTTTCAAAATTGTCCATAAAATCCAAAAACGTATAGCCAGCCCAACCTTTTTGTAACACCCTGTATATATATATATATATATATATATATATATATATATAATATAAGGTTATGCAATCGACTTTTTTTTCTATCGTTAAATCGACCTAGTAGCTCATTTTACAACTTTTCGTCAAGTTTCGCCAAGGGCCATGATGGATGCCTGTGTGTGTCTGTGTGAATGTATGTTAGTCCCTATCCACGATAACTCCAGAACGAAAATACCTACGTACTTAAAATTTTGTTTTCATTTGGCTTGGAGTTTCCATTTTAGGAGAAATCCAGGTTATTAGGGTCAGTTTTTGTTTTTTTTTCAAATATTTCTAAAACAGCTGCATATTTCAAAGATATAAACATACCTAAATATAGACCTTAAACATATTGATGCAAGGTAAGTCTAAAACTTAATTAAATATGAACGAAAATGGTTAAACTGGATTAGTGATATAGAATTGGACAGCTTTGGAATTTTTTTTACAAGTTAATATGTATTTATGTGTATTAATCTCTATGAGACATGAAGTTTTAAACGTCATTCTGACATAGATTGTTTTTTTTACAATGTTGCCTGTTTTCGTTATGAACGTATAAAAAAGAGATTGCATAGTCATCCTAAAAAAATTATAATTAATTATATATTATACATAGAGGGGATGCAGTTTGCAGCACGAGGGCGAAACCAGAGGGCTCCAAAACATTGAGTAAAAAACAGCATTCTCTCCTGAGATGTATATACTATTTTTTGCAAAAGCGGAAACACAAAAACACGGAAAATTAATCAATTTAGTTTCGTCAAATCCGTATTTTTTTTGGAATTCGTACCTTGGCAACCATACCTCGTGTCAGAAAATTGTTTTCCAAAAAAACTGAAAATTGTGAATAATTTCAATAATTGTGGGCTTGTATCATTTACTGTAAACGCAAATAAATAAGTTAGTTCTTGTGTTTTTATTTGTACTCAATATTTGAAACTGTCAAAACATATAAAATAAACTTCTTAGGGAGATAATGTGACATATTTGGTCCCTAGGGAGAAAATTTCCACTTCTGTTACGATTTGGACAATAGAGAAACTTCTACTTCAGATTTCGCAAAAAATTATTTCATTTCTTTTAATTTTTTAAGTTAGCATCTAGATGTCCATTAACCTCTGTCTGACATGAAGCTTTAAACTTCTGTTTGACATAGATTTTGTTTTTGTTTTTACAATGTTGCCTATTTTCGTAATGAACTTATTGTAAAAGAGGTTGGAAATTACTCTAATAAAAATACTACTAAAATTATTATTATTTATATATAAAATAAATATTCAATAATTGAAAAATTATTTACACTGAAACAGCTCAAAAACTTCTACGAAAAGAAAATTATTTTTTAATGATTGTGAGTACTATCCAAGTCTACTGTGGAAACTATTGGAAGCCTTCACAAAATATTGTTCATCGATACTTTAAACATTTACGAGGATATAGATGCGACGCTGGTCGATTTTCAAGAGATCTGATTATTCTAAAATAATTCTCGTATAGTTCTGAGCATACACAATGCCTTTACAAAGAGTTCCGATGATAAAATTAATTAGATAATTTTTTTAACAATTAGTAAAAAACAGCCCATTTTTCGAATTAATTCATTTTAAAAAAACAAATATTAATCGGATCGCTTTTGATCATTATAATTTCTTTCAGAACTTTTCGAATAATATCCAAATTTGCTGCGAGAACTATTAGAACTTTTAAAAATATTTTTGTTAACATTTGCTTTTTTTAAGGAAAATGGCTGTAGCTTTCATTTTTGATTATAGTTTTTATTAAATTAGCGAGAGCTCTTAGGAATGAATAAAAAAACATCAAAAGTTGATTGGAACTGTTGCATGTCAAAATAGAATTTTCAAACATTTTTAATTTTTTTTTAATTTTCAAAAAAAATGTTTCCATATCAGGATTATTTTTTAAAAGTACTTCTAAACTCAGAACTCAGAATTATTTGTCGAGGTGCTAACTTTACACGCGCCAGTACTTGGATGGGTCACCGCTTGTTATATTTTGACCCCCTATTTGACCACGTCTCTGATGAGATACAAAGTTGGTACAAATGGTGACCAACTTTACTTTTTGATCCTCTTTGAGAGTATGAAGTCAAATTTTCAATATTCCTTAACACAAAAAGCTACACACGCACACACAGACATAGATTTAACGAATTCATATACCCAACTTTTCTTCGATGAAAATTGGTTTATTCGAATGTTAAATAGGATAACATAACATCAATGTATTAATCAGATATAGTATAAAGTCCATCCTCTACGTTTAGACATCCGGTTAAACTTGATTACTAACAAATCCAGTGAAATAGACTTTAGTAGCGTGATACAGCAATAAATGTTTGACGTAAATTTTATTTGTTTTCCCTGATAAATTAGAAAAATTGAAGTGTTTATTAATTAATTTATTTATTAGGTACCTGTTTCATTAATTATAAAAACAGAAAAAAACGGGACTTTTAAGTCTTTAAGTCTTAAAAATTTACTACGTAATGGAACAATAAAATATTTGTTTTTTTTTTATAATTTTATTGTTTTTCATAAACTTTATAGTACTTACAAAACAAAAAATACCTTTAAAAATTTATGAAATTCTTTACATTTTCATATTACGTAGTTCTTTCTATTCGACACAGTTGCTTTGACTTTGTTTTATATACGAGATGAAGTAGTTCTAAAATTGCTGTTTCCGGTATGTAGCTGACTGATGGTCATTATTCAATTTTCAGCTTCATTCCAGCAGCCAAAACACCAGTGGCATCGGTGAATAAAAAAAAATTCAAAGTTCAGTCAGAAAAATCTTGCCAACTTAAAACTTATAAAATATATTATAAACCACGCTACAATCTTCCTCAACGTTGGCCCCAAATATAAAAAAAAAACTCAAGTTTTATAACAGTGCCTAATACGTAAAAAAATGGATTATTTAAATCGTAACCTAATATTTCATCCGTAAGTAAACAATTCGTAAGGTGCTTATAGATGGGGCAGCCAGAACTGACTGCAAGTTCTGGCGGCCAGAAAAATCAAACATGTTTGTTTTTACTGGAGCATTAGCAGCAAGTAGCGGGTCACGGGTTCGGTCACATGGCTACTTACGGCCAGAACTTTCCTGTCAAGACACCACACTTACCGCCAGTACAGCAATAATCGCCAAACGAGATCAGTTGTACAGTGTTTTTAAATGATGTCTGTGAAAGGCTCTGAAAAGACGAAAATAATAAAGTGGAGTTGTGATGATATAGTTACGTTGTTGGAGATTTTTCTACAAACTGTTATGGAACGTAAGACAAGTTATAATATGACTGATTCTTTTTTAAGAGAGGTGGTAAAATCTTTCTCTGTTAACGAATCTCCTGGAGAAACCACAACAAACACCACGAGTACTTTTGTTCAACCCCAGTCTGCTCAAAGAAAGCGTCGAGTTGGAAAGTTAGCTAAAGTGGAACAAGTAATTACGAAATTGCAGAGAATGGTCCTAGTATCTCTACTTGTTCCTCAAGTAATACTTTGGATGAGTATGATCTTTTTGCACAGCATATTGCTTGTCAAAACTGCTAATCCGGAGTTTCATTCTCCTTCAAGAAAAAGTTCAAAGGCTCATAACACAAGAAAGACTCAAAAGTATTCAACCATAGTCTCCTATATCTGCAGACATGAGCAAATCCCGTATGCTGTCAGGAGCTAGTTCATTTTATGGTGAAGAGGACGCGACAGAGCATTCTGAGAGTCTCCCCCATGAAGGAAGCAGAGTGTATATAAACAATTTTATATCTTTTCAGTTAAGACTACTGTAATATTTCAATGTTTAGATTTTAAGTGTAATAAATTTTTCAATTTCATAGATTATGGGTTTTTTCCCTTTTTAAAAAATCAAAATAATCTTACGGGATTTTATGCATTAGACAACAAAGGAGAGGGAGTGTTAGCTATTATGTGAATTTTAATAACTACCGGCACAAAGCTTTTCAAACATGTAACGATTGCTTCCAGAACTTCAGGTAAAAATATTGAAATTGTTGCAGCAGGTATATGAAACAATAAAGATAATGATTGTAAACTGTTACCGGTTTCTAAATGTCGAAGCGTAACTTCAAGCTTTTGGCGGGGGAGGTTCAACCATTTTCAGAAGCTCATCAAAGTTGTCTACGGTGATCCTTAAATGCATTTTATATTCAAGAGGATCTTCAGTAGCTAGTTCGCGAAAAAGGTTTGTAGATGCTCCCAGTTCGTCTCTCCTATCAACCCATTTTGTTACCCATACTCTACTTTTGTGCAAAATTGTTTGAAGTTCTTCACTCAGAATCACTACACATTCATTAACAACTTCATTAAAAGTTTCATTGTATTCTTCAACGAAATCTGACATGATTTATCACTTGATCCACAAGATGTTTCACACAGATTGGCTGGCAGTACGGATGCTTTTACTTGCAGCTAGTACTTACCCAATGTATAAGCAAATTACAGGTAAGTGAGGGAGTTACCAGTACATGCCTGGCTGCCACTACTTGCCCCGTCTATAAGCACCTATAGACGTAACATTAATTATTTGCAGAGACCCCTAAAATCTGCTTACCCACAGAAATAATTAAGCTCCTCCCACTAAATTTTGACTAATGTAAGCAGCGACCAGTTTTTCACCAACAAAATCATAAAAACCGGGAAATTTAAAAACGACAAATTGAAATGTCACTTTGTCAAGACTAAGTAACAAAGCGTCATGTTTTTAGTGTTGGCACAACAGACGTTTCAAATTGATTACTTGTAAAAATACGACGTAAGAACATATTAAAGGTACAAGAGACTGCAATTCATTACAGTAAAGCAAAGTTTGGAAATTACAGGTGGACTTGGGTATAAACAAAGATTCGTCACATATTATTTTTTTTTCAAATTGTTTTAAATTATATAAAATAAAGTAACACAAACATAGTCTAAAAATATTTGAACTTTTGGTTTAGGTCAAAATAGGGCGTCCTTTTATAAGGACGATAGGGTTATATACTACGTTTAGAATAAGATACGGTTGCAAAACACACTTTACTTTATTCTAAAAAACAGAGAACGTAATACAGTTAATCTGTATGACATTGAATAAAAAGGAATTAGAGACGTCTGTTCTGGTACGCCAACTACAACAGTTGAAAGCAAGTAATTGCTTGTGTTTCGGATTTTAATAATACGACCAGTAACAAAGTTGCATTTAAATATTGCGGGAATATTTGGGGAGGAGCTTAACTGTTTCTGTTAGGTAAACGGACTATAGTAAACAAAAATTAGAAAATTCATATTTTGTCTGCTTATTAACCTGAAGCGCAAATACTCGAGGAGTTAACCGATATGGAAATCTTTCGTACATGTTTTTGGAAATCACTTGGAAATCATTTGGAAATCACTGGAAATCACTTGGAAATCATTGGAAATCACTTGGAAATCAATTGAAAATTATTGCAATTTACTTGGTGATCATTTGGGTAGCCATTTCACAACCTTTTATTCAACAATTTTTCAATCTTATTACGGTTTCAAATTCTAATATAAAAAAGAGGGTTTAAAATTGAACAAGCGCGGTAGGCGTTTATGATCACAGTATCGGTATTTCAAGGGATGCATGGGTTATTTTTACTACTCGTTTTACATAATTAATTTACGCTTTATATAATTGCTTACCTTACATATGATACTCTTCGCAATGGATGTGAAATTCAATATTAGTTCACTTGCTCTAAATACCTAAATAACATTTCAATACTCATGGTTTAAAGAATTTTCTGCCAAAAACATTGTCCTTTATAACGAAGTATGCAGGTCATCTATGAGTTAATGAAGTGTTATAACGGAATTAGAACGAAATTAATGAGAAAAAAGTGAACTTTGGGATCTTCATTTTTCATCCTCCCACTCTGTTGTAATATTTTTGTGATCTAGGGATATCTCTAGTAGTATTTAGCTTAGCATTAAAACATGTATACTGTTTAATAAGAGTCAAAATGAGGTTTTCAAAGTGCGATAACAAACACAGAGTGCGATATAATCGAATTCTTGAATTGAATACATTTTTCTAGATTTTGGACTCTTTTTTACCTTTGTTGCCTCAGAAGATTCATACTATATATATATATATATATATATATATATATATATATATATATATATATATATATATATACCGGGTGTAAATCAACTTTGAACGAGACGTTAGATTTTGTTCAAGTTTTGATGGATTATAAACGTTTGTTTTATAAAAAACAATGAGATTCTATACGGAAATAACACAAAAGCTGAAAATTTAACGTTTGGGTTCTACGGCCTTAAATACATACAGTTCATCTGCCAAATGTCAACTCACACGCCATCTTACTTTGACAGATTCAGGCGCATGTTGTGTTAATAAAAATTAGAAAATTAAAAATTACAGCTTTATTCAGAAACTAAGGAAATTACTGTGCATATCGTTTTACTAGTACCTGAAAGAGCTATTTAATATACAGGGTGGCCCATTTATGTTTCTATTGGGAACAGTGAGTTTTAGCTAAAAAAAACCGTAATTTTTAAATTTGATCCTTAACAAACTTCACAAAAATTAATTATAAGGAAAAATAATACTGTGGGGTAATTTGTACGTCAATTATCTATAATTTAGATGAGGTCATAATGATCTAAAATTTTAAAAAATTAAAAAAAAATAAAATTAAAATCGAGCCTGAGTTGACATTTGACAGATGAACTGTATGTATTTGAAGCCCTAGAATCCAAATATGTAAAAATATACACGGTGTTCCATTTAAATTTTTAACTTTTGCGTCATTCCCGGTGAAACCGGACGTCCGCCATATTGTTTTTTATGTAAAAAGTCCCAAACTAGCACTAATTTTGAACAAAATCTAACGACCCGTTCAAAAGTCACAGGGGTGGCCTCTATTTGAATTACACCCGGTATATATATATATATATATATATATATATATATATATATATATATATATATATATATATATACATATAGTTAGAAATCAGATGTTTTATTGAATTTACAGTAAATAAACAATATAACAATTTTTACTAGGGCAAGCACTGTTATTGTATTTTCGTATTTAATGGGATAAATCCACGGTCTGTTGGTGAATTGTGATAGTGTCCGTGAGTGAAAAAAAAAATAGGTGAGTCACGTTGAAGAAATAAAGCATGAGTTAGCATGGTCTGATGTGGAAACGTTAGCTAGACTGGGTCAATTTCTTTTGAACGGTGCCAAAAGATGGAATCCCGACCGAAGGGATTGGGTTACCTATCGACAAGATGGGCTTTTCCTCCAAAAAGGAACTTGGGTCGCTTATTATCGGAAGCGGCAACTTTTAACAGGTCCCTCCTTAACACTTACGATACGTATGTTCATGAGAAATCAGCCTTGCTAAGAAATCTTAGAGCGAATTGGTCTGAAAGTGATCTAACGGAATAAGTGAACCCGATATACGAAATGCAGCAGTGCTAACTGTCCTACTATATCCGCACTCTTAGTTTTCCTTTCAGTTTTCTAAAACCGCCGCGAAACGATCTCGAGGTCCGCAAGTTTGGAAACAACGCTCCCTTTACTAAAAGGATATATTCCTTTGGCGATTGTGGAAATTCAAGCGGTTTGGTAGTCTCGCGAAAGAAATGTTTTCAGTGCGATAAGACTGGGCATATTCAGGCAAGCTGTCGTTCGAAAGTGACTGGTTCGAGTAAACAATCTGATTTATCGAGTTCTCACAATGACTCTTGCGCCTTCTGTGCAAAGCGCGGTCGGTTAACGTAACCTATTTTTTTGTGCCAGATGAGTGTATTGGCTATGACGTTGTTATTGGGTGGGATATTTTTACGGATCCAACATTGGTTGTAATTACTAACCACCAAGGCTCATACGTAATTCGGCGAGTTGTCCGGAATAAACAGACAGTGTTTTCTTCAACCCATATGACCCTTCAAACATTACGATACGCTCCAAAAAGTACTTCGTGAATTCACAGGGATGACAACCAGCGGAAATAAAGTGCGAACAGTGAGGAATGCCAGTTTAAAAATTAAATTAGAAAAAGACGTTATTGTTAACCGTCCTCCATACCGTTTATCCGCCAGCGAAAGAAATGCTATGGATGAGGTTACTGAAGATTTGCTTGCAAATAACATTATTCGGTCCAACGAATCTCCTTTTGCGAGCCCAACCATTCTTGTAAAAGAGAAATTTGGTGCATATCGCATGTGTGTGGACTTTCGAGAACTTAATCGTGTTACTGTTAAAGACCGATATTCACTCCCCTTGATTGAAGATCAATTAGACCGACTAGGGAAGGCAAGGTTTTTCACATCCTTAGATATGGTGCCAGGATTTCATCAGATACCCATCCACGAGGATTCCATATGCAAAACTGCTTTCGTGACGCCCGACGGACATTTTGAGTACCTGAGGATGCGTTTGGGCTAGCCAATGCACCCGCTCACCTGCTGTATTCCAGGGAGCCATCAATCTTGCATTGGGTCAGTTGAAGGATACCGTGGCATTAGTATATTTGAACGATGTCTTGTCCCTAGTTTGACGCCCGAAGAGGGCTTAGCATACACTAGACAAGTGTTAGAAACGTTAGATTTGAATGGATTTTCGGTTAACATTCAAAAGTGCCGTTTCCTGCAAACTTCTGTGGAGTATTTAGGAAAAGAAATATCCAGTGACGGTATAAGGCCTGGTAAAGCTAAAGTTGAAGCCTTGGTCAACTCGCCTATACCCATATCTTTTAAACAAGTTAGGCTATTCATGGGACTAGCGGGATACTTCCGAAAGTTTGTACCCGAGTTTGCCAGCAGAACCGCATGTATAAAGAGATTAACAAAGCAGGATGTCTTGTTTGAATGTGGCCTGGAGCAAGAAAAGTCAAGACAATACGTAATAGGTCATTTGACATCCAGACCTTTACTTATGGTTCTCTATGGTTCTTTTTTTAAGTAAAAGGGCTGTGACTTTCATTTTTGATTATAATGTTTTTTAAATTAGCGAGAACTCTTAGAAATGAATAAAAGAACATCAAAAGTTGATTGGAACTATTGTACGTCAAAACTGAATTTTCAAAAAATTTTAATTTTTTTTTAATTTTCAAAAAAAAATCTAGAACTTTACAAAATATAGTAATTTAGCTATTCAGAACTACTGGGTTTCAATTTTCGATGTGTAGTAAGCACCCCATTTTTCAAATTAAAATTTGGAACCGTTAATGAGCGAAACTCTTTTTATTTTTTATAAAGTACTTCTAAACTCTTTAAAAGGAAGCTAGAACCCTAATCAGAACTATTGGAACTCTTTGTCGGGGTGCTAACTTAACACGCGTGATATTCTCCCACTTATTATTAATTATTAATTAGTTAGTAATATTATCTGAGAATGACAACTTGATACCAGACACGGTTTTCGAGATCGAGGATTAAAGGTTGGTCTCAATTTTCACCCCCTTAGACGACAGCTCCAGCACATATTATTTTTTATCTTTATTATCAATTAGTTAGTAATATTATCTGAAAATGTCAACTTGATACTATGTACGGTTTTCGAGATCGAGTATTAAGGGTTGGTCTTAATTTTCAACCTCTTTGACGGCAGCTCCATCACATATTATTTTTTTATCTTTATTATTAATTAGTTAGTAATATTATCTGAAAATGCCAACTTGACACTATACATGGTTTTCGAGATCAAGGATTAAGGGTTGGTCTCAATTTTCACCCCCTTAGACGGCAGCTCCATCACATATTATTTTTTATCTTTATTATTAATTCGTTAGTAATATCTGAGAATGTCAACTTGATACTATGCACGGTTTTCGAGATCGAGAATTAAGGGTTGGTCTCAATTTTCGCCCCCTTAGACGGCAGCTCCATCACATATTATTTTTTTTACCTTCATTATTAATTAGATAGTAATAATATCTGAAATTGTCGTGATACTCAGCGTGGGCTGCAAATTACTTCATTTATAAGTTACTGTGACTTCGGTAATCATCAGAAAAACTGGCCGCTAGAACTGGCCGCTCTTTTCACACCGGACGAACTTTTGATTGTGGACGTCAACGTACTACAAGATCAGTGGATATGGAGAAACAAATTCTCTAGATAGAGTTGAGGAAAACCCAAAAGTAAGTACTAGACACCTGGGGGAATTAGCGGTTCCAAAATCAGTTGTTATTGAGGGTTTAAAAGAACAACTTATACATCCATACCATGTTCAAAAAATACCAGACTTATTACCTATTGATCCAGAATCCCGCTTAACGTTTTGCAATTTTATTGAAAATCAGATATCAGAAACTCCAAATTTCCATAGTAGAATTTTATTTGCCGACAAAGTTACGTTTACAAGAACCGTGTAACTAACTTACATAATGAACATGTTTATTCTGATGAAAATCCCCATGCAACAAAAGTTACTCACTCATTACCAACATCAATTTAAATTTAATATGTGGGCAGGAATTATTGACGAATTCCTTATAGGTACAGTTATTATACCAAATAACTGCAAATAATTATTCAAATTTTTTGCAAGAAATATTACCCGCTTTACTAGAGAATTTGACCTTACAACGACAGAATATGTGGTTTATGCATGATGGTGCTCCGCCACATTTTTCGTGCGTCAGTATTTAAATACGGTTTATACAAATCGATCGATAGGAAGAGGTAATGATGATTCTGTAAAATGGCCAGCAACATCACCGGATCTAACATCCTGTGATTTTTTATGGAAACAAAAATTTATATCGCAGAACTTTAAATGTTGGCAACACCCTTCGGAATCCCACTACACTACGAAAAGTACAATTTAATTTTTGACGTAGAATTAACGCATGTGTACAACAAAATGGTGGCTATTTTGAACGTTTGTTGTAACAGTAAGTAATTAATCGTTCATTATTTCCATTAGTTGTCTAAGCCATAGCCAAATGTTAATAAAAACATTATTAGTGTTAAGTTACAGTTACGGATTCAGACTTGTAAGAATTTAAAAAATATTTTTTTTGGCTAAATCGTTTGCTCAACTAAAAATTTGTAAGAGGTTTAACGCAATAAATTATTATAATTGTTCAAAATGTTCTTCGTTTTCTGAATGAATTAATTTAGCTTTTACTTAAATAATTACTGTTTTAATCAACTTTTACTTTTAAACATTAATTTACACGATTAAAAATCTGGACCGTCCCGAATTTTTTTTTTTTCGGTTTTGATTTGTAAAACATTTCTTTTCTCTATCTAAATTGAAAATTTGTAAAGAACTTTCTAAAAACGTGCACTGGCCAGAAGAAGATAAGACATGAATAACGAAATTAAGTTCAAAAGTAGTACCCCAGAATAGGGAATAATAATCAGAAGTGTCAGTCTAGGATATTTATGGGATCGGTTAATATTCGCGCAACTGCTGTACGCATTATGTTACGGGGACCTTTACATTACTATATTTGAATTTACCGCGTTATTTATTAACATTTCAATATGACGTATATCTGCGATCAATTATTAGATGTGTGTTCTCTTATCTTTGAGTGTGTTAATTTTGGTTATTGTTTTGTGACTATTAGTGTGGACAGATTAATAAAATTAGTTACGTGTGTTGATAGTTTTTGGCAATATTAAGGATTTTATCTTTGACTGTTGTAAAAATGGGATTCGAATACTGTGCTGTAGTCGTGTTTAATACAATGCGCCCAGCAGTCGCGCATATGTCAACTTGTGACAACTGACATCAAAGGTGTCAACGTTGAGTGACACGGGGTGCCGAATCGAAAAAATACTAAGAATAATTTTATTTGCAGAATTAAATGTTGAATCTGTCAAAAAAATATTTCTTCAAAAAAACCAGGGGCGTGCGTTTTTTGTTACTTAAACTGATTAACTTAAAATATTCTACGCCACTGGATGAAGTCAGTTGACTCAAACTCACCTGATCAATTGTATTTAATTAGACATTTAGGTGTACCAAATCTCAGTGTAATATCTTTTGTAGTTTTTGAGGAATCTTAAAAAAAATATTTTTTAATCAACCTGTATCTCGGTTAGGAAGCATTTTCGAAAAAGCGTTTATGATCATTTTTGTCTTATTTTGAATCATAGAATCTCCAGTTTTCGTTTGTCGGTGATTTTAAAATACACCCTGATATATATATATATATATATATATATATATATATATATATATATATAGGCACTAATTATTCTATATTTTTGGTACGATCGTCAAATTCAAAACAGAAAAACCTAATTATAATTCTTTATATTTCAGTTTCACTTGAAACTATCTTTGTTGGAAAAAACAACACTCATAAAACCATAAATTAGAAAAAGAGGAAACTAATAGTCAATTGTATTAGATATTAGTTTCCTGTTTGTTTAATTTATGGTTTAATTTATACTGTTATTCAACTGAAGATAGTTTCAAGCGAAACTGAAATATATGTAATTATAATTAATCAAGTTTTTCTATTTTGAATGTGTTATAATGTATACAGGGTGAGCTTTTATGTCTACTATAGGGATCTTGGGAACTAGAGCAGATAAAGACGGTTAAACGGGGAAAGATTTGCAGTTTTATGAGATCAATTCAAATTTTTCCAAAAAAGCAAACGCTAACTAGATACTTAAAAAGAAACGATTTTTCTGTAATTTCTTTTAATACGTAAAGGTCCGTTATTTCCATTTTAAGAAAAAAGTGCAAAGCAAAAAGTTCTAGATAATTATGTTTTTTTCTTAAAATGGACAACTGAATTAATCGCATTTAAAGAAATTACAAAAATATCGTTTTTTGAAGTATCTAGTTAGCCTTGGACTTTTTGAAGAAAACAAAAGATACACTAGATTGGCCTCATAAAACTGCAAATCTTTCCCTATTTAACCATTTAACAGTAGATAAAAACTATATATATATATATATATATATATATATATATATATATATATATATATATATATATATATATATATATATATATATATATATATATATATATATATATATATATATATATATATATATATATATATATACGGTGTTCAAAGCGTCACGCGACGGAAGATTGTGGATTCGCTGTTGATTTTTCAAAAAAATCATACAAAAGTTATATGGTTGCAATACGAGCACAACTTAAAAATATTTTAGCACCTACAGGGTGATTCGTAAAAGTAGGGGGAATCCTGCATATGATTACATTTTTGGATAGCCTAATAAATAAGCTTTTCAACGATGTATACACTTGTACATATAAAATGCAACGTTGCCAAGTTATCTAACAAAAATGTATTTTTTTTCCTGAATGTAAGGTTAGCAATAGAAATTAATTCTTGGTTTATTATCTAAGTTGAGACAAATTAGTTCAGGGATATAATTAAGCTAGGTATAGGCTTTGAAAAGTTGTAAACGTTTTATTGATATATTGAATAGGGGAGAGAAGGCTCCGTGTGAAACTTTAGTATTTTCAACGTACATCAATTATCTTATTTCAAATGGAACACCCTATATATTTTGATATTGGCGAATAGTACTCTTAAAGACCTAACTTTTATCTAAATACGTTGATAACGCTAAAATTTATAGGTTTTAAAATATTTCCATTTTTTTTATTTATCTATAATTATTTTATAACGTAACGATTTAATAGAATGCTATGATTTAAAAACAATAAAACAAAATTTTAATATGTCAATTAGGTGTCTTTTAACTTTATTCCTTTCAATACTACTTTTTCACTACATTTGTATTTAGAAGAAAACTTGAATTAAGAGAAGTTAATTCTAAATTTTAAAATGAAATATACGAAGAATGAATTAATTCAAATGATTTACATATTAGGAGAAGCCCAAGGTAATTGTTTACTTGCTTCTAAAATTTATAAACAAAAATTTCCCGATGATGAACGAGTTCTTGAAAACTTAAAAAGTAGATTTGAGGAAACAGAATCGATTGTATATAAAAAAAACAATTGTCCAAAACCATTAAACAACGAGGAAACTCAACTAGTGGTGCTTCAAGCTATACAAGAAAACCCTCATAGTAATTACATAAATTGCAGTGGAACATGATTTACAGATCAACAATACATAATAAATTAATCAATATAAATACCGTCCATACATGATCAAACTCCACCAGGCATTGAATGAACATGATTTTGAAAATAGATTAAATTACTGTCGTTGGAGATTGCAACAACCACATAATTTTTTTAATACAGTTATGATGACAGACGAATCTACTTTTCATAACAATTATTTTGTAAATAGACATAATTGTTAAGAACCGTTAGTAATAGACCCATAGTACCTTATGCCATTTTGCTCACCATTTGACAGAGAATTCAAATATATAAAAATATACAGGGTTTTCCATTAAAAAAACACAAGTTTGGTGTAGTACTCGAAAATGGGACACCCTGTATACACAAAAATATTTTTACAAGACGCTCCTCGTTGTTGACTACAATAATCCATTATAAGATTTTTTATTAAATCAACAGTATAGGTGTAATCATCCACCCCGAATCGTTGGGACACGCTGTATATTTAAAATTATGAAGCTTGACATACAATGTAACAAATGGAATTCACTTTTTTTCGCAATTTCAACACAAATACGCCAAATAGAAACAAATTGTATACAAAAGTCGTTTCATAAGATGTTTTATCGCACTCGTCCATTAAAAATTGGTTCGTTTTCTAAACTTCGAGTCGTGCGATAAATATGCATCTTATGACACTAGTTTCTTAATATACTATACTCTTTTTCTTATTATTTTCTTATTTTTTTTAAGGTTCGCAATTTATAACTACATAAGCAATGTTAGGTTTATTACTTGCAAGTCCTCAAAAGGCAATATCAAATGTACAGGGTGGTTCATTTTCGATGTTTTCTTATGGGAAGTACCATTTCTATTACAGATAGACAAAAAGTAATATGGGGTCCTTGTGCTCGATTTTGGTGTTAATTAAGATCCAATAGTCATCATCAAGATATCTCTGACCGTTATTGCGCAATTAGCCAAAATTGAAAAATGGCGATTTTGAAACTCTTGAATAACTTTTTTATTTCTAAATGTATCGACAAATTGTAAAAACATTCTTAATGCACTTTATTAAGTAGAATCCGTTAGTGCATTCACATTTTTAACACCCCCTTAATTTAAAAAGATACGACATAAAGTTGTATTTTTTTATATGGAAACCATTGTGCTTTTTAAAAATAAATAACACCTCTATGCTATTTTAATAATTAATTGATTTTTTAAGATTTTCTTAATTGGTATATTTATTAAGGATAACAGTTGGCTTAGAAACCATATATGAAATTGAATGAAGATATTCTACTCAAAAAAGAAATTTCACTTCCAGTAAAATATTTTTGGAGACATTTTGTAATTCAAATAAGTTTAATTGCAATGTTGTTCTTGTGGAATGGTAACAAATTATAAAATCTAAAAATTGAACATAAAATTATCAAAAAACCTTAAATGTAAATTGAAATGAACTGAAAATAAACAATATAACATCATCAGGCATGAAAAGCTAACAACAAATCAATTTTTATACGTATGTAAACATCTAATTCTATAAACGAACAAAAATCTGAACACAAAATATCAATATAAAAAACACACTAAAACTAGAAATATGTTTCAAACGGTGCGCCCTCTTTTTGGATGCAGACTTCGAATCGTCTTCTAATTGAATTTATAAAGGTATATATAGATAATTGTGTTAATTGTGTAAAAGCCACACGAACACTTTCTTTTAACTCATTCACAGTATTATTAGTTCTTTTGTATATAACGTTTTTCAAAAAAACCCATAAAAAAAATTTAGAGGCAAAAGATCGGGTGAACGAGCAGGCCACAAAATTGGTGCTGTCGTTCCCATCCAGCTATTAGGAAAACGTAAATTTAAGTAGTCACTAACTCACGGGAATTATGTGCGGGAGCTCCGTCTTGCTGAAATATGTCATTGCAAAATTGTGCTAAAGGAAGACTCTCTAGTAATCCCTCCAAATGAATTCGTAGAATATCGAGATATTTGATTGAGTTTAATGTTCCTCCATACATGTGATAATAAAAACGTCCGTTTTTAATGCAGCACCAGACATTTATTTCAAATTTCCCTTGTCTCCTACGGACAACACTGGCATGAGCGTTAGTATCTGCCCAGTAAGGTAAATTGTGATTATTAAAAATACCATCACTACTGATATGCGCCTCGTCTGACCGTTCAAAAATATTTTTATTTGGCTGCTGCCTTTCAGAAAAATTTTGTAAATATAATTCCAATGCCACCTTCGGAAAATATAAAACACTTTAACAAGCAAATTTTTTCTGAATTTGTATTAGGCATGTTAATAACTAAATTCCAATATCACTTTGTTGCATACTTCTAATTTTTAATTTATCTGACATATACTTAGGTATAATTTGTTTTTACTTAAATAAATTTCAGCCTCATATGCCCATTGTGTATTCTTAATATAAAACGTAAATAAGAAAATATCAATTAATTATTAAAATAGCATAGAAGTGTTATATATTTTTAAAAAGCACAAACATATGTGTTTCCATATAAAAAATACAACTCTAGGTCATATCTTTTTAAATTAAGGAAAAAAATGTGAATGCACTAACGGATTCTACTTAAAAAAGTGCCTTAACCCTTTCGGGACAGTATTCAGAAAAAGTAATTTAAAATATTTTGTTATTATTTTATGAAAACAATGATATATGTTAATCCAATTTTACCAACAGTTACGTTAAAATGTGAAGGGGTTGGACGAGGGGTGGCGGTACCTATGTGTACCAACCATCATTTCCGCTGGTACTTATATGTACCAACCGTTCTGTATATATAAGTAATAACAGTAATTAGAATATTATTTATTGGTCAGTTGAACAAAGTTTCTTTTTACTAAACTGTATGGTATAACATGAAACAGTTTTTACACAAAGGGATGTTGCACTGCAGACAGAGAGTTTTTGTTCTGGTCGGCTTTTTGTATTCAGTACATCTTACACATCTCCTTCTGGTTGTTCCTTCAACTGGCAAATGTAATGAGACTTCACCGTATAGCTTTCTCTTTTTTGAAGTAACACCTTTTCTTACATAATGTCTGGTTGTGGCTGGCTCGAGCAACTCTTCAGACAACTTCTACCAAAATGTGAAGAAACGGTATTTTTCTCGTCTAACTTGGTTGTACATTATCCACGCATTTGTTGCTGCCATGTTCAATAGAGTGTAAAGATACTTTCTTCCACCATTTGGCGGATTTCTATTATAATCATAAAGACCTATTAATGTGATCTGCTGCGATGCAACACCTACCTATGTGAAGTTAGCCATAAATTTCATCCAAATGAAAAGTTTTTTTCGTTTTCCGAAAATGTTCGATAATACACCTATAAAAATTAATAATCCAAAACATATTAAGAGGAATATTGATATAAATCACATTTTCCACTTGATTTAAAATTAAAAACTTATCGCGATCTCCTCGGTCAAGCGCATGAACAAATTCTTTATGGATGATAGTGGACCACTATTTTCTAAATTTTTGTCTTTAAAATCCTTGAATAGTACATAATATTACATAACATCATCCAAAAATTGGGATGTAATTATCTTTATAAGATTAGAAAATGACTTTGAATTTGGATGTAATTTCGGGATCAAAGTTTAGTCAACGCGTATGCTCAAATTGTTTATGGATGACATGGGACAACTTTTTTTAATTTTTGTCAAATCCCGAAGAGTACATAATAATACATAACATATCCAAAAATTAGGATGTAATTATTTTCTATAAGTCCAGAAAGTGGCTTTGAATTTGGTGTTTTCGAATTGAAATTTAGTAAACAAGCATGAACAAATTGTTTATGGATGATATGTTGTACAGTTTTTGAATAGTGTTGTCAAAGAACTCCGAAAACAGTGTT
Source organism: Vesta saturnalis (assembly GCA_036346205.1). NCBI lineage: Eukaryota > Metazoa > Arthropoda > Insecta > Coleoptera > Lampyridae > Vesta > Vesta saturnalis. The sequence goes on along the minus strand of JARFJB010002298.1, from coordinate 628,942 downwards.
AATCAGACAAATTATGTACCAGATTAAACAATGTTTTTTATGTGCATAGTCATAAACTGCTAAAGACATGATGTTGGTAACATCTAAAATATTATCTAAAATTATAACACTAAAAAAAACAAAATACAAAAGCCGCTTATGCACAAAATTACAAAAACAAAACGTTTTGAACACAACAAAATATAAAAAACAAAAACCGGATTTCAAAAAAAATTACAAAATAAAATTTAATTAAAATTATTAATTTAAAAAATTAATAATTTTAATTAATCTTTACTTGAACTTATGTTCATTACAAAAACTTATAATAAAAGCCTTTGGACACAAAAAATACAAAAACAAAAACCGCCTGTGGTCACAACAAAATTTCAAAAACAAAAACCGGATTTGGCCATAAAAATAATAAAAAAGTAAAACCTTTTTCACAAGAAATACAAAAACCAAAACCGTCTTTGACAAAAACATAAAAACCAAAAACCGCCTTTGGTCACAAAAAAAATTAAAACCAAAAACCGGCTTTGGCCACAACAAAAAATTTAAAAACCAAAAACCGCCTTTGGTCACAAAAAAAAAAAACCAAAAACCGCCTTTGGTCACAAAAAATTAAAACCAAAAACCGGCTTTGGCCACAAAAAAAATATAAAAGCCAAAAACCGCCTTTGGTCACAAAAAAAAAATAAAAACCAAAAACCGCCTTTGGTCACAAAAAAATATAAAAAACAAAAACCGGATTTGGCCACAAAAAAAACATTCATCCATAAACAATCTGTTCATGCGTGTTTACTAAATTTCGATTCCGAAATACACCAAATTCAAACCCATTTTCTGGACTTATAAAAAATAATTACATCCCAATTTTTGAATATGTAATGTATTATTATGTACTCTTCGAGGACTTGACAAAAAAATTTAAAAAAAAGTTGTCCCACGTATCATCCATAAACAATTTGTTTATGCGCGTTTACTGAATATTGATCCCGAAATACACCCAAATTCAAAGTCATTTTCTTATCTTATAAAAAATAATTACATCCTAATTTTTGGATATGTTATGTATTATTATGTACTCTTCGAGGACTTGACAAAAAAATTTAAAAAAAAGGTGTCCCACATATCATGCATAAACAATTTGTTTATGCGCTGAATATTATACTGAACATTGTTCCCGAAAAACACCAAATACAAAGCCATTTTGTGGACTTATAAAAAATAATTACATCCCAATTTTTGGATATGTTATGTATTATTATGTACTCTTCCAGAACTTGAATTTTGATCCCGAAATACTCCAAATTCAAAGTCATTTTCTAATCTTATAAAAAATAATTACCATCCCAATTTTTGGATATGTTGTGTATTATTATGTACTCTTCGAGGATTTGACAAAAAAATTAAAAAAAAAGTTGTCCCACATATCATCCATAAACAATCTGTTAATGCGTGTTTACTAAATTTCGATTCCGAAATACACCAAATTCAAAGCCATTTTCTGATCTTATAAAAAATAATTACAACCTAATTTTTGGATATGTTATGTATTATTATGTACTCTTCGAGGACTTGACAAAAAAAATTAAAAAAAAGGTTGTTCCACATATCATGCATAAACAATTTGTTTATGCGCTGAATATTATACTGAACATTGTTCCCGAAATACATCCAAATTCAAAGTCATTTTCTGATCTTATAAAAAATAATTACATCCTAATTTTTGGATATGTTATGTATTATTATGTACTCTTTGAGGATTTGACAAAAAAAATTAAAAGAAAGTTGTCCCACATATCATCCATAAACAATTTGTTTATGCGCGTTTACTGAATACTGATCCCGAAATACATCCAAATTCAAAGTCATTTTCTGATCTTATAAAAAATAATTACATCCTAATTTTTGGATATGTTATGTATTATTATGTACTCTTCCAGAACTTGACAAAAAAAATTAAAAAAAAGGTTGTTCCACATATCATCCATAAACAAATTGTTTATGTGCGTTGACTAAATTTTGATCCCGAAATACATCCAAATTCAAAGTCATTTTCTAATCTTATAAAAGATAATTACATCCCAATTTTTGGATATGTTATGTAATATTATGTACTCTTCAAGGATTTGACAAAAAAATTTAAAAAAAAGTGGTCCCACATATCATCCATAAAGAATTTGTTCATGCGCTTGACTGAGGAGATCGCGATAAGTTTTTAATTTTAAATAAGTGGAAAATGTGTGATTTATATCAATATTCCTCTTAATATGTTTTGGATTATTAATTTTTTATAGGTTTTTATCGAAATTTTTCGGAAAAACGCAAAAAAAATGTATGGATGAAATTTATGGCTAACTTCACATAGGTTCAATACCTCCCATTATTTTCCTGTAGTAGACAATTTGTTCAGGGCAATCAACTTGTTTTGTTGAACCAGTTTTTGTTTTTTTCGAAATTTCCTTAGTATTAGAGTAATGACAGTTACTTATCACAGAAGCTTCTTTTGTGTCGTGCCATTTAATATATAGCAAACCATCGGGGGAGGACAAAAACTTGCATGTTCCTTTCTCTAGCTTTTTTTCTACAACAGGAACATTTACTCTATTTGTCATAACTGTTCCTAAAGCAGGATAACTTAGAGTTTGTAACAGTCTCACACTAGTAAAAAAGCGATCGAAGCACAATACCACATCCTTGACTTTTATTGTTGATGCCAGTGAGTTGACAATCCTTTCACCTAAAGTATCATCTGGAATAGCAACGGTATCTTTACCTGTATAAATATTAAAATCGTAGGTGTATCCTGTGGCGCTATCACAACGAAGCCTCATTTTTATGCCCCTTTTTGTAGGCTTTAGAGGAATATGCTGTTTCAGTGATGACCTGCCTTTGAATTTTATCATGGATTCGTCGATACTTTGAGTTGTACTATCAATCCACTAGTCTATCGACATAGTAGGTTTTTGGTGCTTCCTCTGGTTTCTCTGGAGAGTTAAAATATAATTTTGAAGCCAGCAATCTCTTGAGATACCGTGTCTTATTGCTTCATTTCCCATAGACTTCTTAGTACTCCAGTAATGTTTCAAAGCCGGAAGCTTTATTATAAGACATAATAAAGGTTGTCCCTATAATTATTTGTAGTTCACCTTTATCTGTCATTTTTATCAGACCTTTTTTTTACTCGATTGGAAATTTGTAGACGCTCATTTGTATAATTTACAATGTTCAAATAGAGTGAATACGGAAAAACTTTGTGAAAAAGCTCCATAGATGACAAATTCCTAGTAATGTCTAATACCAATTGACAATCTCTTTCAAGTGGTAATTGTTTTGCTGGTGTGAATTGATTAGTCGGTGTGTTCCATTGAACAACCTCTATAACCCTTTTGTTCTTACCCTTGCCCTTTGTAAAAAGGTTCATCTCTTTGCAAATCTAAAGGTAAAGAGGCTGACTCAAATTCAGCTTCTATTTGTTCTTTATCTATATTATTATCTATATCTGAACTATTTGAATTAGAAGAATTTACATCATCTTTACCTGACTCTTGTTCATAACTTTCATCAGAATCGGTATCTGAATCTCCATCGGAGAGTTCGTAATCGTCACTAGAATCTCCAGAAAACGGTTCCGAAAGCTCTTCAAGAAGCTGTTCCAATTCTTTTGGAGAAAGGGGTTTCTTCATAAATGACCTGAAATACATTTTTATTACTACACAACCTTACAACACTACTGGTACCACTAAAAAACCTGGCTGGTGCAAATAAGTACCACAACAAGTATATACGCAAAAACACGTTCGTAATTTTGTCAAATTAATATTCACCTGCTTCTAGATGCGAGTCTATCCATAGTAACTAAAGAATATTCACAATAACTCGAAAATAAGCACTATTTAGTTGTTTATAAACGAAATAATACACTCTACATGCACGTGTCTAGTACACCAAACTGTAAACAGAAGCGATGTTGCCGAAGTGCACAATTTTTCACAATGCTCTGACCGTAAATTCTCATTTAAATTTAACTAATATTTTATTTTTCAGGTAGTTTGAAATTTCTCTGGTATGTACCAGCCGTCCCGAAACGGTTAAGAATGTTTTTACAGTTTGTCGATACATTTAGAAATAAAAAAGTTATTCAAGTGTTTCAAAATCGCCATTTTTCAATTTTGGCTAATTGCGCAATATCTTGATTATGACTATTGGATTTTAATTAACACCAAAATCGAGCACATATTACTTTTCGTCTATCTGTAATAGAAAGGGTACTTCCCATAAGAAAACCTCAAAAAATGAACCATCCTGTACATCAAAGATCGTGAAATTATGACCACTTGAATTTTTGATGAAATCCCAAGCCTTAACGAAATAATAATTATTCCTGATCATAAATAAAGAATTCACTGGTTGTGAAACAAATAGTAAAAATTAAAATCATATACGTGACGGACACACGAATTATCTTCTAAATGCATAAAATACAAAGAAAATCGATTATATACCCTGTATTAAACAACAACAATAATAATAATTCGAAAAAATAATAATAAAATTAAAACCTTTTGTCCTGAAGTCAAAGTTAAATCATTCAATTGGTGTCATCATTACCTCATCTTAACTTGATCGCATAATATATATTTATGACTAAGGGAGACTAAAACGTTTTGGGACAAATTGCACAATCAACGTCATAAATTCCATTCCAATAAAAAATTGTAAAGAATTTAACAAACAATCCGTGCGTTATAGCCAAGAATCAAAGGAATATATGATAAAAACACAAGAAAGTCGATTTCGATCACGTAACAAACTAATATGAGATTATTTTTATTAAAAAACATAAATAAAAGATAGAGTATCTGTGTAGTATTTTGAAAACTTTCCGTTTTTTGTTGCTGCAAAATATCGGGTGTGGAGCAACACACGACCTTCAACCTATAAAGTGGAAGTTAAATAATTTTAATACTTTTTTTAGGATAATTATGCAACGTTCATAACGAAAATAGGCAACCTTGAAAAAGCAAAAACAATAATCTATCCAGTCCGACCAACGTTAATAGACAAATAGATGCTAACATAAAAAAAATTACAAAACTGTCGCTTCTATAAAATATCGGTAACACAATTTAAGCATTTGCAACCCTATTTAATTAGTTCTAAATTTTCTTTAAAAAATATGCCTGTGGAGCATTTTCTGTCAGAACGCTCACCCGCCTTGTACACTTCAATTGTTGTGATACGACGGTTCAAAAGTTTCGTTAAAGTGGCTATTTCCAATGCCGTATCACAGTATAGGGAAGAGACAGTACGATCTCTCTCCGTAATTACCATTGATTTCCGTGGGACAATGTGTTCTCGCACATCAGCCACTGCGCAACGTCAAAATATGAAAATACTAGTATTTGACGTTTAAAATGTTAATTTAATAGGTTCGGTTGGTGTCACGGCGATGTCAAAATACCAAAAAGATGACATTTGACGTTTTAAAATATAAAATTTAAGTTAGGTTACTGTGATAACCGTGACATTTATTTTAAACCCAATAAGCAAAAATGTATTTAAAAACAACCAATCAGATACGAGACCCGCAATGGGGAATGCACGCGCACGCATGGGGACAAACTTTCGCCAGATGGCACTTACTGTATTATCCGTATACTGTGACCGAATGATACTTATACAGTATCAAAATGGCGGATTCGAAATGACGCTCGAAGTGAAAAAAAGTGAAAGAAAAAAATATATGTCGCACCATAAAACAGAACGTTTACAAATGTTCTTTTGTTAGCCATAACATATTAAAATAAATTCAAAATGGCGGATCAAGTATGGCGGACCGAACTTCAAAAGACACTCAATTCGGATGAAAGTTAATATTCGGGGCTATTGGACGTCGCTGATTACGAATTTCATGTCGCAATTCTGAAATTTAAAATGGCGGATGTAACCTAGACACTTGAAATGCAAAAATACACTCGATGCGGCTAAAACTTGGCAATCGAGGAAAACTTTTGAGCCGTCGTAGAAGATTTTTATCTCAACAATTGAAATGTGCAGGGCGAGTGACCGTTCTGTCTGAGAATGCCCCCAGATACATTTTCTTATAAAATTAAACGTTATTCAGATACCTATTGAAATTGCATACAACATAATTAATAGATATGTTTAAGGTCTCTACCTGAATCTATATAAATTGATTTTGTATTATACCGGGTGTAAATCAAACAGACGCCACCACTGTGACTTTTGAATGGGTCGTTACATTTTGTTCAAATTTTGGTGGGTTATATTAGTGCCAGTTTGGGATTTGTTATATAAAAAAAAACAATATGTCCGACTTCCTGTTTCACCGGAAATGACGCAAAAGCTAAAATTTTAAATGGAACACCCTGTATATTTTTACATATTTGGATTCTAGGGCTTCAAATACATACAGTTCATCTGTCAATTGTCAACTCGGGTGCAATTTTACTTTTATTTTTTTAAATATTTTTTAAATTTTAGATCACTATGACGTCGTCTGAATTATAGATAATTGACGTACAATTACTGCCACAATATTATTTTTCCTAATAATTAATTTTTGTGAAGTTTGTTAACGATCAAATTTAAAAATTACTGTTTTTTTAACTAAAACTCACTGTTCCCAATAGAAACTCTGCAAAGTAAAATGGCGTTTGAGTTGATATTTGCCAGATGATGTATGTATTTGAAGATGTAGAATTTAAACATGTAAAAATATACAGGTTGTTCCATTTAAATTTTCAGCTTTTATGTCATTTCCCGTGAAACCGGAAGTCAATCATACTGTTTTTTTATGTAAAAAAATCCTAAACTGGCTCTAATATAACCCATCAAAACTTGTACAAAATCTAACGACCCGTTCAAAAGTTACAGATTTACACCCGGTATACGAATACATATATCAAACGTATTTGAATCGCTAGACAAAATAATTGGAGTAACTACAAAATTAGATTCTTATTGTGAAGTTCTGGAAAGAATAATAGTGATTCTCCCTTGTTTGTAATAATACGGTAAAATCTCAATTATGCGAAAATATTTTACCAAATGTAAATGTGATTAAAAGAGAAAGGATTTAATGTGATTTCAATAACGTAATTAGAATATAATTAATAGGTATAGTTAATTCCTAATAAATCTTAGAGTATTTGAAATGATAGTCTCTATATTCTCATTTTTAAATACGGTAAAACTTGATAAGCGAAAATATTTTACCAAATGTAAATGTGATTAAAGAGAAAGGATTTAATGTGATTTCAATAACGTAATTAGAATATAATTAATAGGTATAGTTAATTCCTAATAAATCTTAGAGTATTTGAAATCTGGGTTAGTCTCCTATATAGCCGAAAACCAATTACGATAGATAAAAACGTTGATAAGCGGCCGGAAAATATCGCCTATTTACACATACATAATTGAAATCACATTCAAGTCTTTCTCTATTAGTAACTATTACATATGCGTTTGTGTAAATTAACCTAAAATAACGATAGACTTCCTATTTAAGCTTTCACCGATAGCGTCAGTAAAATGTGCAATTCTGTATGCACGTAAAATTCCATGCGTATATCTGTTATGATATTTTCCATGTCCGACATTAAATAAGCCTTATCTTTGTTAATCAAATTTTGGCCAGAACATTATTTTAAACGCCTATTAAAAATTGATAATTAATATCTACCGTCAGAAATCAGAAAATCTGTAAATACTTACCTTCTAATCAATTGTTAATCTGGTTTTGAAACAAATTTTACCAACGAACATAACTCCGCGATATTATGGTAAATTATTGATTTCAATAGACGTTGCACATACGAAATATGAATTTTTAGCTATATAAGTAACATAGTAGTGTTATATATATATAATAAGTATATGGCAAAGTGTATATATATAGTATCAATTGTAATTATAATTTATTTTTCCTTTAATTTATCTAATTTATACGCAGTTCAGAGTTTTAACTTCATTTTGCTAATGTGATGCTGGTTGTAATATTTTATCCTTTTCAAAGTTGTCCTGTTAATGCTAAAATTTCGAACCTTGTGATGACCTTTGAGCAGAAATTGACTTAGTCTGGATGAAAATAACGAAAGAGTGTTTGTCAATGTAGTGGCCTGAGTGCGATGATTGGTGTTATTTGCCGCGTGTATTGACTGCGTGCTGTTTTGAAAATATGCGATGTGTACATTTGTTACCCATGTACCGTGTGATCATATATGTTATATATATAGTATATGTATATATATATTATATATTTTCGATTTTATTAACTTAAATATGAAACAATTAATTTAATTTCAATACATCACGGTTGTTAACTTCCCTTCTTCGGTTTGGTGTGTCTGTGCAATATTTCTCTATCACTAACCTTTATGATTGAGCTTTGTTGAATTTAATTAATATCTTCCGACCTTGGAGTAGTCTCTGTTCGTGTAAAGCTGACTGATATTATGAGAAAAAAGAAAAAGCAACGTGTTTCATTCCCACAAGGGGGTGTATGCATGGTGGGATTAAGGATATATGCGGTCAGGATAAGATCGGAGTTCTGAAGGGAAAGACACTACTCCAGCATTCACCGAAATATCCGCACATGGTGTGCGGATACGCAGTGGCCATGCCGTTATGTGTGAAAAAACCTCATACAGGGTAGACGATAACGGGAATCGAACCCATTACCTCCCGAATGCTAAGCAGATCGTGTTACCACAAGCCCACTAGCTTGTATTGATGTTATAACTTAATCTTGATTTTATTAATGATTCAATTGTATGTAATTTCACTGTTTGATTGTTTTTGCTTATGTGCATTTTATTTCGCTATGTGTCTAGGTCACTGATTTTATAATTTAATTTTGTATTACATTGATTTTTTCGCACACTAGTGTAATTAAAGCTGAACCTTTTCTTTTGAACTTGACATTAAGTTTAGTTGTAAATTTGAGGATTGATTTTTGAAACTCTGATTTTCCTTTGTTTTTTTTTCCGGACCGTACTAAAACACCACAAAGCTTGCAAATTAGAATTTGAATTTATTTTATTTGTACGGTTCCTCCATTATACAACACTCGAACCTCCTCCCATTCTATTTCATGGAATTAAAATAACATAATGACGGGATACCAATAGATGGCCATAATTTTAATTAAATTCAATCTTATGCTTGTAAACATTTCATAAGTTTTGAATCATTTAGAGTAACTTAAACTGCATCTTTAAAGATAGGGTACCTTTGACATAATAAGAATGTAAGACTTAAATGCACATACCTTCAGCAAATTTTGAATTACTCGACTAAAATAATACAACGGGGGAAAGTTTTTAGAATCGGTTAAATCAAGCTTTACGCTGCATGTTCGAAATGACATCTGTTGCACTTGTTTATAATCAATAGTCTATTTTCAAATGTTTCCCTTCTTCTAATCTAGTGGGTAGTAATGTAACAGAGCACCACCTTGTTGATAATGAAGCTACTGTTTAAGAATAGAATCTTTTAATTTAATCCATTAACGCCCAGTGATACCATATGGTATCGGTAAATTAGTCATTATGAAGACTACCGCCATTTTACTAATATTGGTGGGGGAATAATTTCGTTCACTGAATTGCGTTTGGGTAACATTAGTAGTCGCCCTCGAACAAGTGGTTGTTGATTTCACAAAGATTTCACACGTGTTTTGTAGCATTGCGCCTTACGCACATAAGAAATATAGACATTCTCTTGGAGTAAGTACATTTTTACTAAGCACTTTGTAGATTTTGTCGAATATATATTTTCATATAGAGTTAAATTGACGTGTAAAACAGTGTGTAAGATAGAAGTATGTATTTTTCATTATCCTGACATTATAATATGGGCATAAAATCTGATGATACCGTATGGTATCACTGGACGGTACTACTATAACGTTTGTTTTTTTTTCAGGCGTGGATTCTCATTGTCCGAGACACTAGATTTAGCTTTCGAAGATGATGATTTTGCGAATGGAATAGATGAGATATTTATTGAACCTCCTGAACCTAATATAGATACAGATGAAGATTTGGCTGACGAAGTTGAAGGAGGTATGATTCATAACCTAACAGGTCGTCAATTACGTGCCCCCGCGGAAATCAAATTTATAAATAATAGACGTGCGGACAGAAATGATGAAGTCGTTTCCCCAGAACCACATATGCAGTCATTTTCAGCGATGAATAATAAAAGTGACAACGAATCCTATTCTGTACCTTCTACATCTACGATATTCTATTCCTTCGACATCAAATAATCATACACATGGTCCACTGTAAGACAACTGGATTAAAAATTATCTCCATGATATAAAAGTAGATTCTGAATGGCTTGAAGGAGATCTTCAGCCTTCATTCTCCAGTTCTTTTCAAATGTACGATTACCAGCATTTTGCTAACATGTCTTTTGTAGATATTTTCGAATTATTTCTTGATGATGAAGTAATCAACTATTTGGTTGATGAAACACAAGAATGTGCCCATTTTGTAATAAACCCGATCCAAAAGTCACTTTAGCTGAAATAAATCTTTATTCTAAGTGGGTAAAATTCACTTTATTCCAAACGAATGTATTGGGATGCAAAGGGTGATGCCAAAAATTATTTAGTTTCTAAGTCAATGCGAAAAAATAGATTTCTACTTATATAAGATTTATTCACTTCACAGACAATAACCATATGGACACCGCCGATAAAGTCTGGCCTCTTATGGATAAAATAAAAAAGCGTTGTTTACAAAATTGTATTCATGTCCTAAGCCTTGCGATGATAAAGTACTATGGTCGGAATGGATGCAAGCATATCCGAGGTAAACCGATACGATTCAGGTATAACATGTGGTGTGTAAATTCATCAGATCAATTTTGATCTATAACAAGGAAAAATTCCTGGTGGTTGCCAGAACTACGACGATGCATACATACATTACGTATATATGCATGGTGGGATTAAGGATGGGTGTAGTCAGGATAGGACCAGAAGGAACGGAGTTAGGGTTCTGAGGGGGAAAATACTACCCCAGCATTCGCCTAAGTAGCCGCACATGGTGTGCGTATACGCAGTGACCATGTCGCTACATGTGTATGACGAAAACCCCCTGAACAAACCTCATACAGGGTAGACGATAACGGAAACCGAGCCCATTACCTCCCGAATGTTAAGCAAATCGTGTCACCACTACTCTACTAGCTCGGTGCGGTGGCTGGATAACTCCATTGTGAGAATGGCTTCAACGTATGCAGGTGTTTCTCCGATAGATACATGAAATTATATTCGCAGAAACAGAAAAAACGTATAATGGTTAATCGTCCTGATTGTATTGCGTGTTATAACCGTAGCATGAGAGAAACTGACTAAATGGACCAAGGCATTGTTAACTAGAGTTGGTATTCGGAGTAAAAAGTGGTATGGACCAATTTTTTCATGGATCCTGGATGCAGCAATAAACAATACATGGTTTTTATACAGACAGAACCACAAGAACATATCAAACTTAGATTTTAGGAGGAAGTTAGCGCAAGTTTACTTAGCACGGTATGAACTACAATCAAAATCATCAGGCCAGGCAAGAACATCTGTAACCAGTACACTTGTACTGCCAAGTATTCGACACGATGGTATACACCATTATGTTGCTCCTTGCGATAGAAGACGGTGCGCTTGAATTGGATGCAAGAGTTTTGGCAGAACAATGTGTTCTAAATGTGATAGTGGGCTCTGTGTGTCTTGTTTCGCTATCATACAACATACAACATAATTGTAATGTTGTTTTGGAAAAAATAGATATCTTGGATAATGAGCTTTTGTGTTTTGTAATAACCTATGCACCCAGTGATACCATATGGTATCACTGTTTTTGTCTCTTCTGATGGCACGCCAATTAACAAAATTACTTTTTTGCATCTAGTTAGGATCTTATTAGTTTAATTAAATGAAAATTTATGAAAAAATAACTGGAAAATAGTTCTCTGGGCTCTAATGGGTTAATCTTTCAGATACGGAAAGAAAACTAGTTTCATATTGATATCGTTGGTAAAGTTTTTAAAAGGTACTTGCCATTTCTAAGTATTAAAGTAAAGTTCGGTGGCGATGAGTGGATAACGTCATTCTTCGTTTCATCGATATACGCTTATAAACATTTATAAATCGCAATTGTTATCGCAATAGAAAAGATAATATCTTGATAATAAGTCGTAATGTGCTAATATTTTCCGTGATATTTTATTTTGTTTTATGTAAGAAATGTGGGAATGTATGTAATTGATATTTGAGTAAGGGTTGAACAGAAAAAGGAAACATAGGGCAGTACAGGGCACCCTCACACATGTACTTGGGTGAATTAGCATTGTTGTTTGTTGTTTATATTTATATTTGTGTGGAGGTGGGCGTGGACGAACGGGTACAGGATAAAGCTTGGTTATAATTGTAAATAGGCAATTGCCGAGTGTTTACATACTCCCGGCTCCAGATGACCATTAAACACCTCGAATTTTATTTTTATTGTTGTGTAGGTGATGTGTAACCTGAGAAAGGGACGCTGTATTTTTCTCAAACTTATATATCGGTCACGATCTATTTACAACTTATCTTTGTAAGGTTTTGTTTAATGAGTTTTTTGTCTTTGATTCAGTCTGACTAATCCGAGGTGTAATTAGAATTGTTTGCCTGCGAACGGATTTCTCTTTGCATGTAAGTTATTGTAATTTTACGTATGTATGTTGTGCTTTATTAGCCATTAAACAATTGTATATGTGTAAATTTCTCACCTATTTTTTTTGTTTGTCCTTGCATTTACCTTATTATCACATGTGCAATTTTACAGTTGTATTTTATATGTACCGTAGTTTATCTTATTGTTTTATTTGCTTATTTACTTAAAGACCGGCATGCTTGGTTATATGGGACACAAGTTTGGCAATACATTGTTTTTTTTTGTGTTTTTGTGTAGCTAAACTGCTTATTATTTATTTTTCTCTTAATTATAATTTTATACACACTTTAACCTGATTTAATGGTATTTTGTTATATACCTATTTAACCTTTTCATTGTTTTTTTGTATTATTTGATTTATTAATGTACTTGTGCAATTATTTATGAATAAAGTGGGTTTTCTTGGTGGTTCTTTCCCGCAATAGTATATTAACGGGTTGAACCATCCTTGCGCAAAGCTCGTTAATTTTAATTTAAGTAGTTTCATTGTTTACCTGTCCCACATGATGCAACGTACCTACCACAAGACGGCCAATTCTTCTGATCAGATTTGAGGACTTGCAAATAAATTCTGATGTTTTAATTATTGCCAGGAAAGTCAATCAAAGAATTAATTTGAGCAATAGTAACATTATTGTCAGTAAAGTCAAGATAAATCACTTAGCGATTGTTTTGTACACTTTTCAAGATAGGGTACCAGGAGGACGCTACCACTCTTAAAACGTATTTATTACTGTATCGGTCAATATCTGTTTTTGTTTCACAATTATTTCGATTGGCAAGTTTTAAAATTAACACACTGTATTTTAATATTACATTTTCACTAATTTAGTGTAGTACTTTCGTTGAGTTTATTCAATGGTAGTTTCCAACAAAGGTTCGAGCGGGGTCATTTAATTAATTGCAAATTAATTTGTCTATTGGCAAAAAACAGTAGAACGTTTAGCTTTAGAACATGTTTTGCTCTTAATTCAACCATGTTAAAATGGTTATATAGAAATCTGAGGAATAGAAAAATGTTGAATCACGTACACACGTAAAGTTTGGACATTATGTTTTATATTTATATATAAAAAATATAGGAATCTTTAAAAGTGAATGTTTTTACCAAACCATTCGAAGTTATTTTTATACTATTAGTCTTTACAACTGCGCTGGCACTGACCAGAAATAACAAATACAAGTAAATGTTCAGGACACAACGTTACTAATTGGGTTACTTTATTGTTTGTTTTTAAGTTGACCAATGCGGTCAGTTCCGTTTTCCGTTTAATAAAACTAATATTTGTACAACCCTCGTACAATGTTTTTAACCTAATCTAAATGGTAACGTAAACAATATTTAAATACATTACTTTTATTTACGAAAATATTGAGTTTGGCACGGACGTAAAGAAACCATACTACATGAAAATGTTTTTAGGTAATAATTCAAGTTTTTACAAACAAAATTGTAATTCAAACCTCTGTTGATAATTCGATCAGTTCTTTAAAGAATTTCTCATTATACCAACATAACAATAAAAAAACTGAACTATTTTCCTTCATTGTTTAAAAATAGATTGTTTATGTAAGATGATGTAGCATATTTTGATTTATTTAGTTACTTTTTCCATGTTGCAATGCAAAGTGATGGTGTATTTAAAAAACCTGCCTCTTTTTTTTGAGATTTGAATTATTTTTGGAACAACAATGTTAAATGTCACATTTAAAAGTGTCTTTATGTAAATGATAGTACATGTTAATTCCACGTGCCGTCAAGATTGAAAACAACACGTCAGTCAGCAGGTCAAACAGAAATACTAATAATTACGATAAACTCCAGTAAACTTAGTCGAAGGGCAAACGTTGCTGACCTTGGAGACAAAAATATAAAGACAAGTTTGTCAACTTACCATGTGTTTAGAAACATAAATACAGCCAAAGGGGCGTTCGTCTTCTTCAATCAATTTTCCTATACACTTTAACAAAAACCATTGTAATTAAAAACATCACGTGATATTAAAATTAAAGCAGAAAGTAAATTTTAATAATCCTTAAAAGAAGATTTTAACACGCGTCAAATTAAAAGAAAAAATTTCACACTTTCTTTAGGTACCAAAACTTTTTAAAACAAGACGTTCTCACTTTCTCAGTTTAAAATTGGCGATTAATTTTGCACTATTAAAATATGGATAAATTTTTTTAAGCAAACAAAAATTAACATTTACTTATAATAAATTCTTATTTTAATTTAAATTTTTACAATTTATTTCACATGTGTTATTTTATAACCGATTGGCGAAATATTTCGCGTAACAGTTTTAATGTAAATTTAACACAGTCTAAATTTCAACTTCTTGCAATACTAATGCGGCAATGCTCTATCAGCCTGTTGAATGTTGACGCATGCGTTTTTGTTCTTTTAAAACTTATTGTGTACATTTCGCCATCTATGAATGTGTATTTAATTATAATTTTTCTTAAAGTTTATTAGAAATAATTTGAAAAATTTTAGATATAAGAAAGTGAAAGCAACGATTCGCTCACAAACACTACTCGTATTTTATTACACATAATCCATATTCTATTTAGTTTTTCTGGTACACACAGCAGAAGTGTTTATAAGCGCTGGTTTAAAATGTCGTCCATAAGACTGTTATCACGCCTCTTTCTTTAATATTTTATTTCAGATACAGTGCAGTAGCAAATTAACTACGAGCGTTATGAGAAGAGACCAAATGCGGTGCCTCATTCTGTGAGTGTATGAAATTAACAGTGTAATTGAGAAACAATCGAGTAGTACACAATGATAATAATCTTTACTTAAAAATGGTAATGAGTGTAACATAGTATTGTACGTTCCAGAATATCAGAGAGTAATAAATCATCTTGACAGCGACAGGTCAGTAGCGTGCTTATTACAGGCATGTACTATAAGGTCTATAAAATATATTGACTTTTCAGTTTCTTATCCTCGTATAAAATAATTAAAAAAAAATACTTGTAATTGTAATTATGACCAATTAATAAATAGGTACAAAAAAAATTAAGAGAGTTAATATCTTAGTCAAATTGTTTGAGATTGAATTAATACAAACGCCATCTTTACTGAAGCAGATAATTCAGTGTTGTACAGGATAGCGAGGCTCGTCCGAAATTTCAAGAAAATTTGTATAAGTTCAGCAAGTACTCATTGCACTATTATCTAAATATATGTAGATTAGAAATATGACTTACTTATCACTCCGAACTAAACACCATAGAGTTATAAGTTTTTGTTATAAACGAATAAGTTCAAAGGTAAATATGTAATTAAAAATTATTAATAATTTTATTAAATACATAAATAAAAAGTTTACCTCGAGTAGGATTTGAAACTATGACCTGTACTTTGCTAGAATACCGCTCTAAGCAAATGCGCCATCAAGGTTCAAGCCCCAGTCCATGTAAATTTTGTCTTTATGTATGCAGAACTGATGTAAATTCTAAATGTAATGAGATTACAATCAAATTACTTATATTAATGGAATGTGAGTCCGCAATATCACAAGGATTCACACATACCAAAGCAACTTGACTAATATTAAATTATTATAAGTTTTTAATATGAACGAATAAGTTCAAAAGTAAATATGTGATAAAGGAAGAAACTATAGAACCCGTTATAATATCCGTAGGACAAGAAGACTGCTCTTCCAAATCGGATGAGGATGATAAAAACTGATTGTTAGTTACATAACGCATTTGTTTCCAAGTCCTATCTTTATGACAATATTAAATGTAAAAAAAAATTAATGTAAACATGTTTGAATTTTTCAAATTTGACAAAATTGTTTACTACATCTTTAACAATTTTTAAGAAACATTACTACTGACGAAGACAACTGTAAGTGTTATCGAAACGTTTAGATTGTATAATTTAAAGTACACCATTAAAAAATCCCAAAAAAGATAAGTATTTTATTACATTTATAATTATTATAAGTTTTTGTTATGAACGAATAAGTTCAAAGGTAAATATGTCATTAAAAATTATTATCCATTTTATGAAATACATAAATAAAAAGTTTACCTCGAGTAGGATTTGAACCTACGACCTGTACTTTGCTATAGTACCGCGCTAACCAACTGCACCACCAAGGTTCAAGCCCCAATCGATGTAAATTTTGTCTTTATGTATGTAGAACTGATGTCAATTCTAAATATAATGAGATTACAATCAAATTACTTATATTAATGGAATGTGAGCCTGCAATATCGCAAGGACTCACACATACCAAAGCAACTTGACTAATATTAAATTATTATAAGTTTATGTTATGAACGAATAAGTTCAAAGGTAAATATGTAAATAAAAATTATTATTAATTTTATTAAATACATAAATAAAAAGTTTACCTCGAGTAGGATTTGAACCTACGACCTGTACTTTGCTAGAGTACCGCGCTAACCAACTGCGCCACCAAGTTGTTGCGTTTTTATAGGATAGAGAAAAGACTTTTACGAAAACGAAATAATATATATATATATATATATATATATATATATATATATATATATATATATATATATATATATATATATATATATGATATTGATCTTTAGGTTTTCGTAGCTGCTGTATGTACTGCTGGTTTCTCGGGTGTTGATCCGCGTAGCTCTTCTGGTCTCCAAAATACCGTTTGTTGCAAAACGTCGTTTCGACAAAGTCTCATTTGCCATACTCAGGTTGGTAACTGTCTGTTCCGTAAGATGTAGCCTTGTTAGCGAGTGGATACGTGAAAAACGCCGACCATTTAATTGAGATTCTGCAACAGCACACGATTAAACCAGGAGAGCTCCTAGTCAGCTTCCATATAGTATCACTATTCACAAATATACCAGTCGGCGAGGCGCTTGAGGCCATCCAAAGGAGACATAAATTGGCTGACTATATAATAAGTTTAGCTAGACACTGTCTAACTAATACCTATTTATATACAATGAACACCTTTACAAGCAGAAAGCAGGAGCACCAATGAGGTCTTATCTCCAGTCATTGCAAACTTATTCATGCACGAGTTTGAAGAGAAAACACTACACTCAGCAGCATATAAACCGACACTATGGTTGAGATACGTAGATGATACATGTCATCTGGAGCCACGGACAGGAAAAATTCAGGGTATTTTTGGAACACCTCAACAACGTGCACACAAATATCAAGTTCACAATGGAAATAGAACAAAATGATCAGTTACCGTTTCTGGACGTGCTAGTTAAGAAGAAGAAAGACGGACACATAGGTCACATGGTCTACAGGAAACCTACGCACACGGACAGATACATCAACGCCAAATCGCATCATCATCCAAGTCAACCCAAATCTGTCATCAAGACGCTGATCAATCGATCGAAGAAATTAGCAGACGTCGACAACATCAAAGAAGAGATGACAAAAATAAAAGAGGTCGCCAACACGACATACAAAGGACTTTGAGGCCTTCAAGTAGAGAAGACAAAGAACCAGCTGATCCTGCAACTGCCACGACATACCTATTGAACAGACCAACAGAAAAATCAACTCAAGGATTGAAGAACACAAAAACGCGGATAATAAAGTTCAATCGACATCATCCTTGGCCCAACACGTAACCACAACAGGACACAAAATTAAATTTGAAGACGCAAAAACTTTGGCAAGCATCGAGCACTTTATAGCTAGAATTATCAGGGAAGCCATAGAGATTGAGAAACACCCACATAATTTCAACACAAGATAGCAGTGAGGAAAGCAAAAGGGGACATAAGCAGTAGCACACACAACAAGAAGTTAGTTCAGTTCGAGTAACTCGAAGCAGGAGCAGACAGTTACCAACCTGAAGATGGCACATGAGAATGCCGAAACGTCGTTTTGCAACAAACGGTCTTTTGGAGACCAGAAGAGCTATGCGGATCAACACCCGAGAAACCAGCATATATATATATATATATATATATATATATATATATATATATATATATATATATACACCGTGTCCAAGATATTGATGCCCACTATGGGGATCTCGGAAACGGTAAGAGATGGAAGGTCGGTTAAATGGAACAAAAGTTACGCATTTGAGAGGATGTATTTATGGCCTTTGTAGAACTTGAATATCTCTTTCAGTTTTTGAGATATTTGAGAAATATTGAATTTTCTGATTTTCGTTTTTATTTTTTTCTGATCTTATTTGAAGAGCTACCAAGAAAAGAAGAGCACATTTTCATTGCCACTTTTCTAGCTCTACTTAATGCTGTTATTCAATTTTTGATACAACGTTTCGTTTGTTAGCAACCATCATCAACTTTATTTTTTAAATACACGAAAAATTATTTTTGCCATATTTAAATTCTCTCCTTGATTCTGAATTCAACGATATATCACACTTTATATTTTTGATACGTTTCGGATGAGAAAATTCATATTCAATGTAAAACATCGAAAACGTACAGTTAAAACTAATACTAGAAACATTAGAAAACCGTAAAATTATTATAAAATTATGTTTTGTAATTTTAAATGATAGACAAATAAAAAACAAATTTATTTTAAAGGTTAATAAACTCACAAAAGATGTTCAAAAAGATTCCCGTTATTTTCTAAACATAAATAGCATCTTCTAACTGTATCATCTAAAACATTCTTCAGCATTTGAGGAGTAATACTAGCAAACGCTTCGAGAACTAATCTTTGTAAAATTTCTTCGTTTTCAATATCGTTTCCATAAATGTAATTTTTAATGTATCCCCAAAGAAAAAAATCCAAAGGTGTTATATCTGGAGAACGGACTGGCCACAGTACATTTGCATGAGTGCCAATACATCTTTCTGGAAATCTAACTGACGGGTATTCTCTGACAACTCTGGAATTATATGCTGGTGCACCGTCCTGCATAAACCAACAACCTTCAACTTCTTGGAAAGGCAAATCATTCAAAGCTATCATAATTCATTTTGTAGTAAAATTTGGTAACGTTCAGAATTTAAGGACTCGTGGTAAATGAAAGGACCTATAATTCGAGTACCGAATATAGCAGCCCACATATTAAATCCGAAACGGTGTTGGTGTTTGGCCGTTTTGTACAGATGTGGATTTACTCTTGCCCAATAATGAGCATTTCTGCGATTAAAAATTCCATACTTTCCATACTTTCATCGGACCATATTATTTTATTCGGCAAATATTCATTGTCTTGATATTGACGTATATACCATTCACAAAATATTCTACGTCTTTCTGGGTCACCTGGTCAAATTCTAAATTTATATGGATGTACTTTCTCCTTCTTTAGAACATAATGAGCTGTGGAATGGGCTATGCCAGTTACCTCTTCAATTTTCCTAGTAGAAACCTCTGGATTTTCCGTTACAGCTATTAAAACAGTATAGGCTTTTTCTTCATTGCAAGGTTTTTGTGAGATTTTACAGGTTTTTGAACGCACCATATTCTTTTAGATTAACTGCTAATGTGCGAAAATTCTTTTGTGAGGTTGACGCCTTTCTGGATATTTGTTTAAATACATTATTTCGGCTTCAGAACAATTACGTTGACACAAAATGTAAACGTCAGTATATCGAATTTTTCATTATTTGAAAATGTACTCCTACCATATTGTTTTTAGGTAAACACAAAATGTAATTAACTCAAAGACCACCAAACAAACGTAATACGGACAACAATCAATTATGACAGGTAGGTAAACAAAATGCAAGGCCAACTTATTTTTATCAAATGCATCAGTACGACGGAAGATGTATTTTAACTGTTTAATTAATAGTATTTTCACTAAATACATACTTGTGAATTATTTTATTCGCAACAGGCATTAGAAAATGAGAAAACTTTATTTTATAATAATTTTACGTTTTCTAATGTTTCTAGTATTATTTTTAACTATACGTTTTCGATGTTTTACATTGAATATGAATTTTCTCATCCGAAACGTATCAAAATATAAAGTGTGATATATCGTTGAATTCAGAATCAAGGAGAGAATTTAAATATGGTAAAAATAATTATTTCGTCTATTTAAAAAAATAAAGTTGATGATGGTTACTAACAAACGAAACGTTGTATCAAAAATTGATTAACAGCATTAACTAGAACTGGAAAAGTGACAATGAAAATGTGCTCTTCTTTTCTTGATAGCTCTTCAAATAAGGTCAGAAAAAAATAAAAACGAAAATCAGAAAATTCAATTTTTTTCAAATATCTCAAAAGCTAAAAGAGATATTCGAGTTCTACAAAGACCATAAATACATCCTCTCAAATGCGTAACTTTTGTTCCATTTAACCGACCTTCCATCTCTTACCGTTTCCGAGATCCCCATAGTGGGCATCCTTATCTTGGACACGGTGTATATATATTTCTTCAATAGTGTTCAATAGAATGGTAGTTGAAGATGCATCACCAATTACTGAATGAAATGAAATTATAATTAAGAACTATAATATAACCTTTGCAAATACCTTTTGATTTCATTTTATTGTATTGGACCAAAAACGTCTGACGTACTAAGCATTCTATACAAATCAGTTATTTTCCAACTGCCCTGTATCCAAAGTATACCTATGTATGTTTTTAAGTTTAAGAAAATTTAGGAGCAAGCGATTTTTCTTACATATATTCATAAATATGTTTCAAAAAGATGTATTCTAACAGTCAAAATATCGCCCCTAAAATATGCCGCCTGGCGCAGGTGTACCGGTTAATTAAGTAACGAAACAGAATAATAGGTACTTACTGAGTTGGGCGTTACTAGGCACTCGCAAACGGGTAGGTCTATTTCCATCGAATCGGTGCAATGAACATCAACGAAGTTCTTATAAAAATATTGATGATTCTTTTTTAAATGACTCTTTTTTAGACTAGACGATGTAGAATGTATTAGAATAATTCACATAAATATTTAAAGTTGAAATAATGAAATAGCTGATTTAGAAGCTTTTCTTGACCAAAATCAAAATATGGATGTATTAGGTATAGATGAGCACGGGTTAACATTTTATCAAATTGAATCCCTTAATGTAAATACCTAAATATAAAATAGCAACTGTCTTGCGCGAAATTTTTTAATATAGCGGTACCATGATTTGCGTTAAAAAAGAAATAAACTATTACAAACTTGATTCTATTAACAAGCTATGTCTGTGTATAGATCACCACTTGATGGTTTTGCCATATCTATAAGCAAATGGGAAGAAATTATAAACGCTCTTACTAATTATAAAAATATTGTAATTTGCGGTGATTTTAACATTAATTTTTAGAGCAGTCAAAGAAAATAATCTAATAACTTACGACTGACAATAAAGGTGCCAACACGAACTACAATAAAATTAAGTATATTCATTGACAATATTTTGACAAATGTAGGTTCCAATATGGTTACAGCTACAAATATTGCAGTAGATTTTTCAGACCATGATGCATAAGTAATTATCATTAAACATATTTTACGAAATTCTAGAAACTCATTTTACACTCAAGCATGAATGAAAATGTAATTCAAAAAATACTAATAAGTTTATCGATCTAATTAAGACAGTTAATTGGCAGACAGTAGGTATATAGTGGCGATACTGATGTGAATGCAAAGATGGACATAGTTTATAACATATTCAATGCACCCTTTAATATAGCGTTTCCAGTTGTTAAAACAAATTACAGAGACAGAAATAAGGGCTGGGTTAGTCAAGGGATTAAAACGCCCAGTAAACCAAAACGCGAATTTCATATTATTAACAAATTGTTAGGTACCTATTAGTGTTATTAAAGCATATTATAATAAATACATTAAAATATACCAAACCACCCTAAAGGCGGCAGAATATAATAATGCAGATAATCTTAACAAGAATTCCAGCAATGTAAGAAGGACCAAGTGGCAAATAATAAAATCAGAAATAAATAAATTGGAGCATACGAAAGAAAACATGATAATTCGGAAAATCGAAGCAATAATGAAACATCCCGTTGATATTGCCAATACATTAAGTCATTACATGGCTGAAACCATGTGAGAAAACATCTCTCTCAATCAGCCGATACCTAACACAAAACTGAAAGAAATTAAAAACAACGCATCACTATTTTTAGCTCCAACTGCAGACACAGAAATCAATTTTTTAATTTCAAAATTGAAAAACACAAATTCTGTAGAAATAAATAGTTTACCTGTGAAAGTCTAAATCTATCGCCAATTATATAATATTAGTCGTATTAAAATTGCAGTTTCAGAATGGGATATTTTCAAATAAGCTAAAGATAGTTAAAGCAATAACCATTACAAAAGAGTAAGGATAAGAATGATACTTTAAATTTTAGGCCTACTTCAATACTTCCCATTATATCAAAAATCATTCACCTGCCTCACAATAAATTTTTCTGTTTATAACAACATAGGTTTAACCAACAATTACTGCTTTACAAGATATATTGTCCAATGTTTATAATAACATATGTAATAAAAAGAACTGATCGCTAGCATCAATTGCGACTTAATTGAAACCAATTTGTACAAATCAACAATATTTCTAATAATAAATGTACAGTACATAATTATGAAGTACGCCCTATAACTTGTGGTGTTCCACAGGGTTCCATATTGGGCCTCTGCTATTTATTCTCTTCATCAATGACTTACCGTTTAATGTCATTGGTAATGTTACTTATATACGCTGACGATACAAATATTGTCGTTGCAGGTGACAATATTAACGAATTACAATCCAACTTAGGTAATTGGTGCTATGTGACAAGTCACCAATTGGTTCAATGCTAACAAGTTGCTAATAAACATAGAAAAAACAAATATGATTCTTTTAATGAATTAAATTATTAGGTCTTCAAATTGATACAAATCTCAAATGGGTTGAACACTACAACGCCCTGAAAATTAAATTAAGCATAGCAATATTTGCCATCCAGCGTATGAAATTAAACTGCATTTTACACGCTTTTATTTCTCACACTGTTTATTGTATGCGTCAAAATTTGTATACGATTTTTCGACCACCCACAAGTTCAATTGACTTGAATCTCTAAAATTTTTTATTCCCAACGACAATACAATCTTTTAGCATTTAGGGTTCATAAAAATGTCGAATTAAACTATAATTAACATAAATATCATTCATATGAGTTATATACCAGCGAAGTAAACATAAATGTGTAAGGCAGTCGTGGCCGAGCGGTTAAGGCGTCTGACTAGAAATCAGATTCCCTCTGGGAGCGTAGGTTCGAATCCTACCGACTGCGGCAATGTTTTTTATCATCACAACTAGTTATTTTAAACAAATTATGAATGAATTAAGTCATAGATCTTGGATTTAAACAAAATAATATGTAGCATGGTCGATAAATCGATTTAAATATTTGACAAGATTAAAAAGCAGAAAATAATACTATCAAACAATAAACTTTTTTGAAAAGCACGTGTAGAAACTGCAAAAAGGAGAAAATATTATTTTCATTACACCAAAATGTGATTAAAAATCTGACTAAAAATAAAGGCGTGGGTCGCTCATGATAATTCATTTCTCTACTATACACAGATTTAACCTGAATAGTTCTCAACTACATCATAATAAAAATTATATAAGCTTTATATAGATATTAACTGATCATCAATATAATACAAATTATCAGTGTGTAATGTACCCAGGCCAGTCTAACGACTGCACAACTCGAATACAAGAACAAAGTTAATGCGCGTACTTATTTAAGCTAAATGATCGTCATGAAAAACCAAGTAGGACCACTTACGTTGTGTAAAAGAGTTGTTACGGGATATGTGTTGCTAGTATCTAAGGGAGGATAAAATAAAGGTATATAAATTTATAAGCAAGTGCAATGTAGTTCTGCTATCTTTATTGCGGATTGAGGAAAAGAACTACGAAAGAAAAACCTCACCGCATACTACAACAAGAATAACAACATAAATAAAATATAAGTATTAGTTATAAATACCTAGAGCAATACATATTTAGATTCTACTGTTATTGCAAGATTAAATTCCTATCACCCTACTCTAACCTTAATAAATCAATGTAGTAATAATTTAGTACAAGCCTGTATTTCGTAAATGGTGATCACCAGGTTATACAGTTAGCTAACTGCAGTATAAGTAAAAACATCACAACATGTAAAAGGTCTGGATTTACAATTAATGAACCAAAAGGTAACATATTTCATAACAGGCACGCACACAGTATTCCAACGATAAACATACTCTCCTCAAGGTCGCCATTGTAACAATTCTACCCGGGAGCCGTTTTACAGTAGATTAGATGTAAACATACATTAAATATGTTACACTATAGGTATGAAATGTGTAAATAAAATATATTAAAAATGAAATCAAGAGACCTCTCTACATTAAATAACAAGATTGTGATGTAATATTAACTTTCAACTTATCATTGATATTAATTTATATTAGATGAAATAATCACTCTTACCATGGTATTGTAATAGGAATCATATACTAATTTCAGTTATTATTAGTAAGTAGTAAACCACACAATTGCATGCAAAGTAATTTGTGACTGATTCTTAATATTTTTTAGGTTGTTACATAAAATGTTCTTCATTCTCCCTAATTTGAAAAACCTCTTCTTTTATGTAATTTATACAAACTTTTTCCTTGTAATATGCAATTTCATGGATAAAGATGTCCCTGGAAGATATCTTTGGTATTAATACTCAAAAGATCACTTGCAAATACTGAATAAGAAATATGAAAATGTAAACTTTCACCATTAACACTCATAATACTATACTTATCTTTTTTGGGATTTTTTAATGGTGTACTTTAAATTATACAATCTAAACGTTTCGATAACACTTACAGTTATCTTCGTCAGTAGTAATGTTTGTTATGGCACCATTCACCTGTTATTGGCATACGTTTTGGTTGTAGTTATTGGCACTGCTATGGTCCCAGTCATTGGCACACTATTTTAAATTAGAATTTAACTGATGCTTTAAAAATAAAAAAATAAAACTTTTTGCTTCAGAATTTATAATTTTTTCATGCAAACTTTACACATAAAATGTTCCACAGTTTATTTTCTTTTAAACACGATAATGATAAATTTGGGTACAGTTCGTACACTTTATGGCAAAGTTAACAACAGATACATTATTAGCAAATATAAAATACAAGCCTTTATTAATAATTTTATTATTTTTTGGTGGACAACTATTTTCCTCCTGGTTAGAGATGATCAGCATTTCTCCCAATTGGCCCTTTGTTTTGTTGTTGCTTTCTATGTTCATTATCGATGTTACATTCTGAACATATGTTGGTTTTTTGTTTCTATTGTTTACTGTTACAAAAGTTTCCTTAGTCACATTTTCGGCACGTCTTATGTCTTTTTTAATTTGTACTGCCAGATATTTTCTTTCCTTGCCTTTTTCACAGCTTTTCCCTTCATTGTCTTAGTCACCATATTAAATTCCCTTGTGCTTTTTTTTTTGTTCATTTTTGATTTTTTTTTATCTTTTTCTTTTTTTCCACCAAGACGACGTTATCACATAAGGTACTCTTTCCGTCTGAGTTTTCCCTTTGCACTCAGGTGTATTTTGCCACAACAAATATTCACCAAGTTTTTTATGAGGAGACTATGTTGTTCAGCAAGAGGTGATTGGTTATTGAAAACAGTTAACCTTTCTGCAAAACACAAATTATCATTTACTGGAAGTTCATGTATAATGTATTCTACGCTGTTATGTTCATTATGTATAAAACCAACAGATGATGGGCATCCTGGGGTATCTGCTGAATTAGGCGGTTGTTCTAAATGAATATCTTCAATTCTAACTACGGAATCAGTGATTTCATCTTCTACATCGTCACCCTCATGACTTGATAATTTTTGAAAAATTTTAACCAATGACCTAGTCTTCATTGGAATCAGCCATATTTTCACTTTGTAACACAGCTCATTTCCAAGTTTTTAAACGAGTGTCTCGCGACAGTAAAATTTTGGCTGTAACATGATAACACAACCTCAATCTGTCTAAAAATGGAAAATTAAAAAGGAAAACTAAAATCTACGGTAACCTACGATACTCTCAATGGTTTGTAGAGTACCGTAGTTTGGATCCTAGGTAACAGTAGATTTTAGTTTTTTTTATCTCAATGACAGCCAAAAATTTTACTATTGTGAGACACTGTTTTTTTTTAAGGGTTTAAATCACGTGACATCTGCTGGCTGTAGTATTCTGGTAGCTTTGAAATATAATGCTATCAAAATTATCTGTAGTCTTGAACAAAGAACACTAAACTCGTATGTCATATGTGTCTTATGGTCACCCACAAATAGAATTATGGGAAATTCAATATTTTCTTCAACAAGATGGGGATGTAGTGCATTCGAAACATTCTAAAAACAGTTCTGCTTTCATCTACCCATTATCACCAATGCCTAGACCCCAATCATCTGGCAGATTATTAACAATATTAGTTGGAAGTCTCTTGTAGGGGTATATTATCATTGGCCGAGTTACCGCCGAACTTTTCCGTAATTTTTAAATGAAGCAAGGCTATTAACAAAATCAAACAACTAGTTTCTTGCTTTCACGTTTCGATCATCTAGGTCCAAAACTAGAAAAAGCGATATTAATAAATTTAAAAGTTATGTTTTTAACCGGTTATACCACAGTGCCGATTATTATAACCATACTAATTTCGTATGGCACTAATTATAGGCACTTGTGCCAATAACTACATAAATTATTAATTTGGGGCACCCTTAAAATTAAAATAAATAAAAGATGTTTTTGTCGAATATAGTTAAAAACAATTCTAGTAATGTCTAAAATTATCCCTAAACAAAATATACAATCATTAAAATTAAACATGCAGATCTACGTACCTTTAATAGTAGCAACTTGCTAGTGAAAACGTTAAAATTATCACCCTCAATACGGTCTACTACTGCCTTTTGACAAAATGGGAAGCCATTTGCAATCACATGTATTAATATTTACTCTCCCCTTGTTAAAGTAGCTTAACTCAGTTCCTAAATATGAAGGAATTCTGATTAAAAATGAAAATACACAACAGTGCCAATCACTTGGACAGTGCCAACTGTTGGGTCCAATTGTAAAAAAAATATGCATATTTTGCAAACTGATATATTTTATATTTTTTCATTATGAAAAGTTTATACAAACAAGCAAAATTACCAAAGTATACTTAAATCTATTTGGTGAACAAACTTTGTACAATCTTTTACCTTACTTAATATACATAATATGCATGCTGAAAAAATTTCTAACAATTATTTAGAGAGCTTAACAAAACTGTTTCATTAAGAGTATCGACATTGGAATTGTTTGCTTGTAAAACTATTTAAATTAACAATATGAGTTTGTTGCATAAATAATACTGTAGCTTTATTATTCTAATCTTTTGTTTCTGAATAGGAATTTAATAATATGTACAGGGAAATCTTGTAAAAATTATGAATATAAGGAGCAATTAAAAAATATAAATAAAGATTTCTGTACTACATAACAAAATGTACCCTGTATATATTATTTATTTTGTAAACTTAGAAAAAAATTAACACACTAAAAAAATTCACGAATAAAATTATATACATTAACAGAGCCAAACTTAAACCTAATTATTACATATTAATTAAATACTCCTTAGGAGATTTGTTGGCACTTTTAGTTATTAGTTAATTTGGCAATTGAAATGTACTAAGTACAAAAAATTTTAACTACACCTTATTATTTTTGGCTAAATTATGTGTAGCCCAATTTACTGACATTTTCCACGAATTTGATAATGCTTCATTAAATTTCAATCTAAAATGTGCTAAAGCATCTTTATCCGATTTGGACAAAACCTAAAAAAAAACAGTAAAAAAAATAATAAGAAATACAATGTGAAAATTAAATATTGTCCAAGTTGGTATGTGACAGGTGATAACATTTACATTACCTTGATGTTTGACTTGTGATTACTATAAAATATTATCGGGGATAATATAACTAGTGTTATGATTATCATTGATGATAGCTCAAGTTAAAACCAATGTAAATTGAACGAGTGCAATGTTGTAAACATTTTAACGAGTGGTATCATCGATTATTAATCATAACATGTGTTATACTTGGTAAGAGAATATAATGAACGTTAATAGAAAATATATTTTTTTAAAGTCTACAATTTTTAACATG